>BSBK01006193.1:945000-950000 GCA_027943335.1 Chamaecyparis obtusa | reverse complement strand
ATAATATTATTACTTAGATATTATCAATAAGGTAAATTAATATTATCTGAGTAATATTACTATATTCACAATATTTAACAATATCAATATCATTATCTCAATAATATATTATTATATATTAATATTTTAATAATATATTATTAATAGTATATTTACTATTATTACTTTATTAACATTTGAGTTATGATTATTTTCTTTAACTTATTATTTTATATTATAATATTTTACTTCTATGATCGTTATTTATTATTACTAGGTTCTATCCAATAAGGGGTCATGACAGTTCGCCCCTCTTGAATTTGCTTGTCCTCAAGCAATAAAAATAATTATATTTATTTCACCCTTATAACTCAGATGCATCTTTTAATTCATATGTAACTTAATCATAATCTGATTTATCATTTAGCTAAATTATCATGATTGTTACTAGTATTGTCAACTTACCATAGTCAAGGACATGCTTTACAATATAAAAGTATATGAATTATATATTTCATATTTAAAACCACTAATTTGTAGATATTAATTATGTATATATTATACTAATTTAATTATAATTTAATATTTATAATTATTATATTATAAATTATTTGTTCATAGTGTACTATTACTTCAATAATATTTTAATAATAGATAATTAATATTATTACAATTATAATAATGACAATCTTTGTTTCTATTTATTCAACTATTATATTTTTTATAAAATATTTCTTTTGTGATCTAATTAAATTATTTATTATCAAATTCCAGGATGGGGACATCACAGTCCTACCCTTCAAATACAAAATTATTGCTCTTGACAGACTTATAGATACTCAAGAAATATTCATGGAGTAAATTGTTTGGAGACATAACAATTATGAACTGAATGCATTAGTAAGGGACATACAATCTTTATGTAACCATGTTGCAAACACATTATACATGAATCAAATCTGTAAATATTATTAGCACTTAGAACATGAAGTATGAATCTATTCAAGCTAAGAGGCATATCATGAATTTACTGATTTCAAGAAGTATACATATAAATGCACACAATACATACATATTTAATTAAGTTGTGAAGCATACATGTAGCACAAGTAGGATATACATGAATACAATGAAGCACATAGAACATGAATTCACTCAAATCTTGAAGTACATAGGTGAATACATAAAGCATACACTTAATTTTTATTTATTCATGAAGCATACACATAAATTATGCAATATACACATGAAGTAGAAACATAAATAGATTAAATCATAAAGTACACATATGGATACACATAGCATAAAAAGAATGATATGTACATATAAATCATGCACAAAGATACATGAATACACATAAAGCATGAATAAGGAAATGAATACATGGTAAACACATAAAATATGAAGCAGTACACTCAAATACACACTAGACATGTAATGCATGGAGTAGTGCTCATATACATCATACACATAAAGCATACTTATACATAGAGAACATTCATGAAGCATACATATATCACTTAAAGTATTCAAAAACATTCACTTAATGCATGAGGTGGTATACATGGAAAGTGAACACAAATTGGTCATGAAGCCATATAACATACACAATACAATACATATATGTCAGACACCTAATTACACACCAAGCATGAAGCAGTGCATAAGTACATATCAACATACCATAGATAGAGATATAAATACATATCAAATATTTAAGACATGAAGAAATACATAAGTATATGTCAAACACGTAGGGAAGAAAGCACACAAACAATACACAAAACATACATGAGGAATGTGATCATGAGTTACTCCTACACGAAGATTGCAATAACAATGTATATATATGAAAATATGAGGATATGAGGCATACATGTGATTATATAAAGATACGCGGTAGACACATTGAAAACACAAAGCATACACACTGATGCATGAAGACACAAAGTATACACATTGAAAACACAAGGCATACACACTGATGCATGAAAACACAAAGTATGCAGATTGAAAATACGAAGTATACATACTGGTGCATGAAGACACAGAGTATACACATTGAAAACATGAAGCATACACACTGATGTATGAAGGATCATAGGGAAATTCATCTCTCTATCCCTCTAAGATCACCCCAAGTGGAAGAGTTGCAGTGTCAAGGTCGCATGGAACAGACTACAAGCGGTTCCCTGGAGGAATCCGTCATGTGCCCGAAATTACCCCGCCTCTACCATCCACAACCTTCTTCGTCGAGATGCCTTAGATGGAAGAAATGAGTTCGTTTGATCTATACTGGATGTAATAGTTTAACATTAATATATCTCTTTCTTAATATTTTAATAGTTACTTGTTCCTCTTGTTCGTTATGCATTTGCATGAATTAAAATTTCCACAGGATGGCAAGATTATGCTCTGATACCACTTGTAATGAACCCTTTTTACCCCTAGACCAAAATTCCATCAGTTAGGCATAAATTAGGGAATCATCGAATAATTAACAACATATAACCATCACTATCATTAAAGTTAGAGGAAACTATTGAGTGATAAGCTAATGAACGTAGTCATATAGAAGATCTCTTCATATAGGGCACATGAATCTTTCTCCTTCCCTTACTATGATCATCATAAGATGGAAGACTTACAGTGCAAAGGTGCGTGAAATAGACTACAAGCAGCTTCCCTGTGGGATAACCATCATGTGCCCGAAATTACTCCGCCTCTCTCTCCACAAACTCCCTATCCTAAGATATCGTAGTATGAGACGAGATATATCCCTATGTACTATAATTAGAGTAATCTAGATCATATTCCTAAATCATTATTATTTCCATATATATATAAGATTCATATATCAGTATATATCATTTAAGATTCATATATCTATCTATATATAAATATATATATTTCAGATATACATTTGACATCCATATAATTCTCATGTAACTCAAATATTATCTTATATATTCTAGATATTCTATTATCTAGATAGTTCATATATATGTGATTCAATATTATTAATATATATCTAAATATAATATATATATATATATATATAATAATCTATATATATATATATATATATATATATATATATATATGATAACTGATATATATATAATCCCATTTCATCTTAATGTTAATATATAGATATATACATGCGTTGATTTCTATATTGTAATGTTACTCTATAAACTACTTGTTATAAATATGTGAGACCTCTAGTGGTATGTGTTTCGCAATAGCTTTCATATATAAGACTGTCAACTAATATTGATTCATTGATACGTAATAGCACACTCTAACTGTCACAACGTGCTTTCCATTAGACTGATATAGACATATTGCATGCTAGATATAATCCATTAAACTCCCCCATTATATCCTTAATCGAACAGAATCAATAAATTAACAAATGCTAGCCTGATTCCATTGTATATTGATATATTATATTTATGTGACCTATATATAAGTTTCTCTCTATTTTATCTTTCATTCCATGACTATTCATTTTTCTTGGAATATACTTATTTATTTTCTTCTCTTGAGTTCTTCCTACATTTCCTCCTCATTTTTTTCCTTTATTTTCTCCTTCATTTTCTCCTATATTTTCTCCTTCATTTTCTCCTATATTTTCTCTTATATTTTCTCCTTCAATTTTTCCTCTATTATTTTCTCCCAAGTTTTCCAAATTCCTTCTTAATATTTCTTCTTTTTTTCCTCCGTGATAAAATGTCTTTTCCCACTCAATATATATATAAATATGAATAGTCACATCTTTTGAAATATAGTATTACTATTAATAATTTACATTTGATTATTATAAAACTCTTTACGGGTGGTATTATTATTAATAGGCTTCTTTAATACTATTCATAGATTAATATTATATGTAAATTAGTATTATTAACTATTATATTGATTAAATTAATAGTTGATTATTAATTGATTAATATAATAATATTATTACTTAGATATTATCAATAAGGTAAATTAATATTATCTGAGTAATATTACTATATTCACAATATTTAACAATATCAATATCATTATCTCAATAATATATTATTATATATTATATTAATATTTTAATAATATATTATTAATAGTATATTTACTATTATTACTTTATTAACATTTGAGTTATGATTATTTTCTTTAACTTATTATTTTATATTATAATATTTTACTTCTATGATCGTTATTTATTATTACTAGGTTCTATCCAATAAGGGGTCATGACAATATATAACATATATATATGTATGTATGTATGTATGTATGCATACATACATACATACATATATGTTATATATGTATACATGTATGTATGTATGCATATATATATATATGTATATGTATGTATGTATGTACACACACATACATACATACATACATACATATATGTATGTACACACACACACACACATATGTACATACATACATACATATATATATGTATGTATGTATGTATGCATACATACATACATACATACATATACATATATATATATATATGCATACATACATACATGTATACATATATAACATATATGTATACATACATACATACATACATACATGTATATAGGTATGTATGTATGTATGCACATACATACATGTCTACATATGTACATATCTATACATGTATGTATACATACATACATACATACATACATATATATATATGTATATATATATGTATACATGTATGTATGTATGTATACATGTATATGTATGTATGTATGTATACATACATACATACATACATGTATACATGTATGTATGTATGTATACATACATAGATATATATATACATGTATGCATGTATATATGTATGTATGTATGTATGCATACATACATACATGTCTAGATATGTACATATGGATACATACATACATACATACATGTATGTATGTATGTATGTATGTATACATGTATGTATGTATGTATGTATACATACATACATACATGTATGTATGTATACATATGTACATATCTAGACATGTATGTATGTA
>BSBK01006193.1:600000-940000 GCA_027943335.1 Chamaecyparis obtusa | reverse complement strand
GAAAGATGGATATGATAGATAAGGATAAGGTAAATATTGGGTAACTTATTGATGAGTCTATGGCTTTATATTGTTGACTTGAGCATGTTATATTAATCTATTATGGAGAAGAGATTTGAAATTGAACAATTCAATGTGGTCGGTAATTGAAGATTTATGTATACACTGAGCCAGTGCAGTGTATACCGAGTGACAGTATTAACTGAGCTAGTTAGGTAGTTATCACCGATGCATTTTTATATTGACTGAGTATGGATGAAAATATTAAATGCTAAGAACAACCAATTGAATTTGATGAGCTGGAAATTATTATGATTTCAAGGTTAAGGATAAAATTTGTTATGAGATCCACGATTGACCAAATTTAGAGAAGATCTAAAGGATGAGATTGTAATGTGTTAATGACACATCTGCCAGGGAAGGTTTAAGCGGAAAAATGGATGAAGGAGATTAAGAGGCAAAATTTGATGGCTGATATGAAAATGGTTTACTAGTCTATATAAGAGATATGAGTTTCATTATTGAAACATGCCGAAAAGAAGAAGACTGCAGAGCTTTCACATGAAGACTATATTCATGCATGCCTGATCAAACTGGTTAGTGAAAGAACCAAGCTGCAGACATTACCGAGTGTTAGAGAAATATTTACTGAGTGAAAGTAAGTTGAGAAATATTGAGGAAGTGAAATTGATTAATGATCAGAGGATTTGTATGGGCTTAGCATAGATCTGAATATTTGCAATTGAGTTGTATTTGAATCAAATTAGTACTGTATCAGTTTAACGATTGATTCAAAAAATCTCTTAACTGAGTGGACTTAACAGTCTTATGTTCTACCCTATGACATTCATTGAATGTAAAGTGTTATATTGTTGACCTCATAGTGAATGTTGGTCAAAAGTTAACTGTTAGTGATAAATCCTCTAACCAGGTCACACCTAACAGTGTGTGTTGTAACCTTTAACAGGGTTAGCTCTTCACGAGCTCACTTCAGAAGAGTAAATTATTTTGAGTTACCAGTCCTAGATGGTTTTTCCCTTAGTAGGGTTTCCACGTTAAATCATTGTGTTATCTATTATTTTTTATGATTGTTTTTGTATCATACTTTAAATACTGCATAGTTGATTTAGTTGGTAATCACAGTTGGATAATTACTTGTAATTGGTAAACTAGACATACAAATTGATATTTTATGTTACCAAGCTGCATAATTTGTTGAAATTGTTTTATAAGGTACATCTTTGTATTTGGGACTATAGGATAACTGATCTACTAATTCACCCCCCACCCTCTCAGTTATTCTAACAATTGGTATCAGAGCATATTGGTTGCTTGGAAGAAAGTTTTAAGGACTTGAGTAGAAAGATTACAAGATGTATAAAAGGGAAGTGTCGAAGCTGAACAAAGACAACTTTACTACATGGAAAAGCCGAACAAGACTTCACATATAAAGAATTGGAGAATCTTCTATACATTTGAATCTTGATTCTTGATCAGTTGAGAGACCGACATGAACACAATATTATTATGATAGAGATTGTTGCTGCTCTATCTGATGCTGAATTTGAGGATGTCAAGGATTGCACTACAATGAAGAAAATGTAGAATAAACTTTCTCTAGTTTATGGTAGTGATGTGAATGTGATGAGAGCCAGAGCTGAAAGCTTGAGAGACAGATTTGATGACATGACGATGACGGAAGGAGAGAACAATACACAATACACAAACCGAATTAAAGAGGTAGTCAATGCTATCCGAGAAGATGGAGGCATTATTTCTAAAGATACAATGGTAAGTAAGATACTGAGAACCTTGTTGCATGTCTATGCAATCATAATATATGCTATTCATGAAATGAGGTCTACACTTAATAGCACTCTTACTCTTGATGGTTTGATTGGAAAGTTAACAACTTTTGAGCTGAATAATTTTGACAATAGTGTTGTATCGAGTGTTGAGTCTTCTTTTATGTCATCTCTTAAGATTGGTAAATCTAGTAGTAAGAATAATATAAGGAATGAAAGTGATAGTAATACTGATGATGAGATTGATGAGCTTGAATTTCTTATGGCCCGGAGACTGCATAAAGGTAAAGGTAGATATAAGGGGAAGTTACCTTTAGCTTGTTTTAATTGTAAAGAGGTTGGCCATATTGCTGCTAGATGTCGTAACATGAAAGAGGAAGATAAAGACAAAGACCAATCTGGTGATGAAAAATATGGTAGAAGGAATAACAGAGGAAACTGACACTACAACAGAGACAACCGAGATCACAAAGATAAGGGAAAAAAGGCATGTTACCTTGTTGGAGAAAATGACATCGACACCGACACTGATGATGATATTGAAGTAGTATTTGTTGCAATGCAAGATGATTCAAAAGAGGAGGAAATGTATGTAGAAACAACACTTATTTCTAAAGTTAGTAAGAATGATACTTGGATCATTGATAGTGGTTGTACACATCACATGATTGGTGATGAAGATAATTTTGATCATCTTGAGCATTATAATGGAGGATCAATGAAAATGGGAAATGATACACCTTGCATGGTTAAAGGAAAATGATCTATTCTATTGAATGATAAAATTAGATGTGATAATGCATAGTGGGTAAAAGGAGTTAATTATAATTTTTTGAGTGTAGCACAGCTAAATAACTCAGGTCACCAAGTTGTATTTGAAAGCAAGAAGGTGAAAATCTATGATGAAAATGGAAAGCTTGTCAGAATAGGAGGACCATCAAAAGGTAATTTATTTTATCTTGACAATGCTGAAATTTCTTGTTTATTGGTGAAAAATAAAGATGCATGGTTATGGCATAAGAGGTTATGTCAAATAAACTTTGATAACATGATTAAGATTAGTAGAAAGAGAAAATTTAGAGGATTGCATAGTCTAAGCAAACCTGATCATGTTATGTGCCATCAATGTCAAAAAGGAAAGATGACCAAATCTAGTTTTAAAAGTAAGGACTGTTCATCTAAAAGAATTTTGGAGTTGGTTCACACCAACTTATGTGGTCCTATGAGAACTCAAAGCTACTATGGTGATAGATACTTTATTTTGTTCATTGATGACTATACTAGAGTGATGACAGTTATGTTCTTAAAAGAAAAATCTAAGGCATTCAAATTGTTTAAATGGTATAAGGATAATGTTGAAAAAGAAACTGGAAAAGAACTAAAATGTTTAAGGTCTAATAGAGGAGGTGAGTTTGTTTCTGATGAATTCACTAACTTCTGTAATGAGCATGGTATTAAAAGGCAGATTTGTGCACTAGAACACCACAACAGAATAGAATTATTGAAAGGAGAAATTGATCTATTGTTGATTGTGCTAGAACATTGATGATTGAAAAAAATGTTGCACAGATGTATTGGAGAGAGGCACTTAGCACAACAATATACATCTTGAACCAAGTTCAACTAAAGAAAGACACAAAAAAAAAACCTTATGAGTTATGGTTTGGATACACACTAAGTGTAAGTTATTTCAGAATCTTTGGTAGTAAGTGTTATATTTTGAAAGATGATAGGAATGGTAAATTTGACTCTAAAGGTGATGAAGGAGTATTCTTTGGATATTCTACTAAGAGTAAAGCTTACAAATGTTTGAACAAGGTTACTAATAAGATGATAGAAAGTGCTAATGTTAGAGTTGATGAGTTTGCTGAAAAGAATGATGAAGAAAACATGAAGGAACTAGAAGACTATGGTAGGTTTAATTATGTTTAAGATCTAGTTTATCTACCAAAGCCAAAGGCTAAGTCTACCAAGCATCAGGAAAATACTACCTAGAATTAGCACATGCAAATCGAGAATCAGGAAGAAGCTACCGAGTAGGAAAATGAACCTGAACTGAATGATGAGCTGAGAAGAGATGAAGTGCTAGCAAGATTTGTTAGAAGACACCATCTGGAGAATCAAATCATTAGAGATAAGCAAGTGGCATGCTGACCCAAAGTAAGTTAAGATAAAAAACATGCTTAGTTTATGAGTTTGACCCTAAGAATGTTAGGGATGCACTTGAAAATGAGGAATGGATCAATGCTATGAATGAGGAAATTGAAAAAATTGAGAAGAACAAGACATGGACATTAGTGCCTAGATCGACAGATAAAAATGTTATTGGTACTAAGTGGATATTTAGGAATAAGTTAAATGAAAATGGAGAGGTTGCTAGGAATAAGGCAAGATTTGTTTGCAAGAGATATGCACAAGAATAAGGTATTGATTATGGTGAAACTTTTGCACCTATTGCTAGACTGGAAGGAGTTCGTATACTACTTGTATATATTGCACATAAGATATTTAAAGTATATCAAATGGATGTGAAATCAACTTTCCTGAATGGAATTCTTGAGGAGGAGGTCTACATAGAATAACCAAATAGGTTTGTTGATCAGAATTAGAAAAATATGGTATGTAGATTGTACAAAGCTTTGTATGGATTGAAGCAAGCATTGAGGGCATGGTATGAAAGAATACATGCTTATCTTATCCGTATTGGTTTTCTAAGAACTAGTGAAAATAAAAAATTATACATGAAAGGAGGATTTGATGATAACATTTTGATTGCTAAGATATTTGTTGATGATATAATCTTTGGTGGACAAGATCTAATTTGCAAATCTTTTTTGATGACATGAGAAAGGAATTTGAGATGTCTATGTTTGGAGAGATTAAATTTTTTCTAGGTTTGTAGGTTATACAATAGAAAGATGGGATTTTCATCACTCAATCAAAATACATTAAAGTATTGAAAACTTTTGGCATGAAAGATGCTAAACTAGTGGGAACACCGATGGTAACTGGATGTAAATTGATAAAGGATGATGAATCTACATAGGTAAATCACACACTATACTGATCTATGATTGGTAAATTGATGTATGTTGTACATAGTAGGCCTGATATTGCACATGTAGTGGGGATTGTGGCTATATTTTCTATCAATCCTAAAGATTCGCATATGGTTGTAGTGAAAAGAATTTTGAGATACTTGAAAAAAACAAAAGAATATGGTTTATGGTACACATTTGAAGGCAAATTTGAACTTAGAGTTTACACCAATGTAGATTGACCTGGAAATATAAATGACTGGAAGAGCACAACTGGTGGAGAATTCTTTTTAGGGGAAAGGCTTGTGACTTGGATTAGCAAGAAACAAGCATGCATTTTTCAATCTACTGTTGAAGCAGAGTATGTTGCTATTGCTGCAAATTGTTCAAATATCTCTTGGATTAGACAAGTGTTGGAAGGAATGAATGAGGTAATCACTAACCTGGTGATTATATATTGTGATAACACTAGTGCTATAAATATTTATAAGAATCCTATTATGCATTCAAAGATAAATCATATATCTATTAAGTATCACTATTTAAGGGAACAAGTTCAAGACAAGCAGGTGAAACTAGAATTTGTAACATCTAAGGAACAACTTGCTGATATCTTTACTAAACCTTTTCCAAAGGAAATATTTGAAAATTTGAGGACTAGACTTGGGGTCCATCCCCTGTCTACTGGTCACTGAGGTGATCTGGAGGCTGCATCAACCTATACTTATCATAAGATCATTCATATTGATGCACATAGCTCACACTTTGGATTTTTTCTAAGGTTGTGAAAGATTGTAGTTGGAACAAAAATTTGTTTATCTATACACTGAAGGTACTTGATAGGAACTAAACAATAGAGAAATACTTGGCTATTGAACAGATGTTTGTATATTTTCTTTGGCATTGTTTTCAAAGGGAGAGAAGTTTAGAGAGAATGAATATGGAAAATCAATTAGTCAGAACACAAACAGAGAGAGATTGCAGAAAGAGAGAGACTTGAATATTTGTTGCTGAGAACAAAAGAGAATTTGAGAACTGAAAAGATCAAAATCGCAAGGAGAGTCTACATGTAATGCTGTTATGTTTTGTAGTGATTAAACATATTAAATATCAAGCTAGGGAGAGCTTACTGAGCTACAACATTTACTTACATAGTTGTAGAATACATGTTTGGTATGTGTATGGTATATTTTCATATTTCTTGTGTTGCCATCAATGCCAAAGGGAGAGATTGATGAACTACAACTGATTGAATATCTGATGAACTGAAGGAACAATGATTAGAGATCACAGAGCTACTAAAATGATATGTAAGATGATTAAATCAGTCAATATGTTGTGATTGATGTCAACTAGTTTTGACAGTATTTATCATGTTAGTTACAAACATCTAAACATCTGTTGAAGGAATAAGAGATAAAGAAATGAGATATCTACATGAGGGAAAGATGGATATGATAGATAAGGATAAGGTAAACATTGGGTAACTTATTGATGAGTCTATGGCTTTATATTGTTGACTTGAGCATGTTACATTAATTTATTATGAAGAAGAGATTTGAAATTGAACAAGTCAATGTGGTCGGTAATTGAAGATATATGTATACACGGAGCCAGTGCAGTGTATACCGAGTGACAGTATTAACTGAGTTAGTTAGGTAGTTATCACCGATGCATTTCTATATTAACCAAGTATGGATGAAAATATTAAATGCTAAGAACAACCAATTGAATTTGATGAGCTGGAAATTATTATGATTTCGAGGTTAAGGATAAAGTTTGTTATGAGATCCACAATTGACCAAATTTAGAGAAGATCTAAAGGATGAGATTGTAACGTGTTAATGACACATTTGCCAAGGAAGGTTTAAGTGACAAAATGGATGAAGGAGATTAAGAGGCAAAATTTGATGGCTGATATGAAAATGGTTTACTAGTCTATATAAGAGATATGAGTTTCATTATTGAAACATGCTGAAAAGAAGAAGACTACAGAGCTTTCACATGAAGACTATATTCATGCATGCTTGATCAAACTGGTTAGTGAAAGAACCGAGCTGCAGACATTACCGAGCGTCAGAGAACTATTTACTGAGTGAAAGTAAGCTGAGAAATATTGAGGAAGTGAAATTGATTAATGATCAGAGGATTTGTATGGGCTTAGCATAGATTTGAATATTTGCAATTGAGTTATATTTGAATCAGATCAGTACTGTATCAGTTTAACCATTGATTCAAAAATTCTCTTAACCGAGTGGACTTTACAGTCTTATGTTTTACCCTATGACATTCGTTGAATGTAAAGTGTTATCTTGTTGACCCCATAGTGAATGCTAGTCAGAATTTAACTGTTAGTGATAAATCCTCTAACCAGGTCACACCTAACAATGTGCATTGTAACCTTTAACAGGGTTGGCTCTTCACCGAGCTCACTTTAGAAGAGTGAATTATTTTGGGTTATCGGTCCTAGGTGGTTTTTCCCTTAGCAAGGTTTCCACGTTAAATCATTGTGTTATGTGTTATTTGTTATGATTGTTTTTCTATCATACTTTACATACTACATATTTGATTTAGTCGGTAATCACATTTGGATAATTACTGGTTATAATCACCTAAAACTGGGCTAACAGAACCTAGGGCCCTATTTGCCCTTAATTTGGTATGTAACCTTAATTATGCTAATTTGATCTCTGATTATTAGTATAAATTCTCAAAAATTCATTAAATCCCATCAATTTCTAAATCAAGCATTTATCACTAAAGTTCAAGCAAAAATCAAGGTTATTAACTCTAGGCCTAGTTAATTACTTAAACCCCATTAAAAGCAAAGGCTAGAGTTATTAATTATGAAAAATGCATAAATATCTCCTAAATCAAACAAACACAACAAACACAACTTAAAACAAGGAGGCTTGCACATGGATCAAGGATCAAGCCAAGATACATCTCAGCCACTCCTCATGGATGCATCTCGACCGCTGATTCCCTTCCAAATCTTATAAAAGAGAGCTTTCAAAGGCTTTCCTTCTTCTTCTAGCTCCTTTCTCTTTTTGAAAGGCTTCTTTGACACATTGCTAATTGCTTCCAATCTTAATGTTTAGACTCTCATTTGCTCATGGATTTGAGGCTTCATGATCCATGATTATGAACTCTCATGCTTTGGAGAATTTGTGAACTAATGCTGAGATTGATAGTTGTTTTCCATGATTTCAAGTTTTTATTAAGTAGAAAACACTTCAATTTGGGTTTTAATGGAAGAAATTAGGATTTCATGCTCTCATTTAGGTTGTTTACATGCACTTTGAATCTCTCATTTTAGTGTAGATTGTCATTGTTTTAAGGGTTAAATATGAGAACAACTAACCCCTATTTCATACTCACATTAATTAGAGAGCAATAGTATGCTTTTTCTTGTTAACATTTTCAATTGAATCTTCATTTTCCTCTAACAAGTGATGTTATTATCCTATTGAAGTGTTGTGTTGCAGGTCACAAACTCACACACATATTTCTGGCGCCCATCGTGGGGCCGGGCCCTTGATTTTCTATTTTTTTGACATTTTAGACAAATTATCACCGTACTAAATTTGACAGAGGATCGCATTTGGTAAGATCATCCACATACGGTATTCCTGGATTGTATCCCGTATTCCATGATCACATCTGGATACAAGGTCGCACCTGTTTGAAATATAGGATCTCATCTTGCAGATCTAGGTCGCTTCTAGAAAATTGGATCGTATTTGGTAAATAGGGTCATTTCTGGTAATTTGGAGGGAAAATCTAGGATCGCATCTGGGGAATTTTATGGCATTTTTGGGTTTTCTGACACCTGATTAATTGCATTATTGATGTCTCTGGTTTTTGGCAGCTTGACTATGGTTTTTGCAGGTTTAAAATGATAGAAAATTCATAAATACTAACTTTTGTCTTTGATTTTCTTAAAGGATAAATGAACAATTGTGCTTTTGTTTTCAAACACCTAAGGACAATTTGATCTCATTTTGTAAATCAATTAGAGGATTATGCTCTTTTCTCCTTGAGGGAAAATCAGAAACTCAAAAATTAGCTTATATTTTAGAGTTAAGTTGAGAAATGAAGACTAACAAATTCGCATGATTATTTTTCCTTGCAAGTATTATCTTTAGATTTTGAATTTTCTAACCCTCTAATCAGCTAATGGGTGATCTTGGTGTTCTTGATTGATTTTGACAGCTTAACAAGTGTTTGCAGGACATTTGTCCAAGACCCAAGAAGGGAAACAAAAGACTACTAATGCTCGTTATGCAGGTTGCCTCTAAAGAAAATCGAAAAAAGAATTTCACACTTTTTTTGTAGGAACTTAAAACAATTTGAGATCAAGTTGCAAACCAACTAGAGGATTATACTCTTTTCTCCTTGAGGGAAAAATAGAAACTCAAAAATTGGTTTGCCATTTGGCATCAAATTGGAGTAATTGAACTCTTACTCTACATGATGTGTTTAGGACTTGTGATATAAGTTAGGAGATTATGTTCTTCTCCTTCTTGGAGAACCAAAAATCCTGAGCTTACTATCTCTTGTCTATTTTCTTTATTGTACACCTTTAGAGGGCTTGTCGGTTGAGGAAAAAATCTCCTGGGAATGACCCAAGTGGGGACAAGTCTTTCATCGACTCTTCCACCCCACTATAAAATTTGATGCTCCTTTGAGGTTAAAGCCTTGGGAGACATGATTCATCTTGTCTTGGGAGATTGATGATCAATCCCAATGACTGACTTGGATTTGGTGTAGAGTGAAGCCGCTTTAATCTTGCTTCTCGAGACTACACACTTTTAGGTTCCTATAGGGTTAACAACCTCAATCCTACTTGCAGGACTATGGGAGATGGTTATGAATAGATGCATTCATTAAAATATTTTTGTTAGATGCTACCTAGATCACCCCCGAAAGGTTGTTATCACTTGTGTGAGGCAAATAGTAATTGCCCCAAGACATTCACCATATCGAGCCCCCATCGATGTTAACACTTGGAAAATATGGCCTCCAATATCCATTGTGTGTTATTGGACTGCGATATTCTGAGGAGTCTTTGGGTGTGTTCCTAAGTCAGTGAACAAGTGGTTTCAATCTCTACCTAGTATAAGGAAGGTTAGGTGTGTTTGCTCTAAAAATGATTGCTTGACGTGTCTTAAATACAAACTCAGTTAATTTCCCCCAAATGAACAAGCACATAGCATTTTTCAAGCACTTACAAACACCTGACAGTCACTAGAATCTGACAGACATGACACATTTTCTGAGAAACACTGAAATTGCAAAATCCTGGTCATCATAAGATCGCATCTGATATTCCTACATCACACCTTGTATCCCAGATCATATATGTTCAAAATAGAGTCACTTTTGGTATCTACACCATTTCCTAAGTCGCATCTGGTAACCACAACATTTCCTGAGTCATATACCATAAATCTTGGCTCACATCTAGTGTTCCAAATTGTTTTCCAATCACTATTTAGGATCACATCTGGGACAGGGTGCATTTCCATACATCTCAGAAGAAAAATTTTCACATTTCCAGATACCCATTTGGTCAATCAGTAGGTTCCTGTTACTAAAACATAGTCATCTGATGTCCAGAATGCATTATCTTTGAGAGTATATTGTTACCTTACATAGTCTGAATCTACTTTGTCTCCTTGTGAAGTTAGTTAACCCAATTAGTCACAAATAAGTTCTCAACTCATAAACAGGGCACTTTGACACCCTATTGACACTGAAACTTTCAAGTCCACTTGTACTTTGGTTCCCAACTCATAAGTAGGGCATGCTAACCCCATTTGACGTTGGATCCATAGAAACATTTCAAACCCACTTTTGCATCCTTGAATTCACAATCAGACATTGCAAAATTATCAGACCTGCCTTTTAAACACAAGACTCTCATTGGTTACTCAATCTAGACTACATGGTTGTTACTAGACATAAGACTTACGATTTGAAAACAAACCCATTCTCAGGAAGAAAACCTAAATTCATATTGGAAATGGGAGAAACTTCAGGACTCAATCTATTACATGGTGCTACACCTAATACTCCTCATACAGCAATACCCAAATCTACAAACATGGATGATAAAAAGGAATATCGCTGGGATGAAAGATTTCATGCACAAAATGAAGAAGTAGAACATGAGTAACAAAAACTAAAAGCCCAATATGATGATGATGATAAGGAGGATGATATGGCTAATGATGATGCGGACCCTATGGAAAAGGAATACAATAGAGCTTTGAGCAACAAAAGATTTCACAAAATACTTGAAAGAGCCTTGGAAGAAAACAAAGAAAAATACTTCTTAGAGCTCGCTTCCCAAGGTGTGAAATTACCTAAAGACTATGATGTGGAAAAACTCAAACAAAAGGTGGATATAAGTCCTATGTTAATCCTAAATAGACAATTACTTTCTATGAAAGTAGAAATTCAAGAACTCAAGGACGCAAAGGATAAACCAAAACAACAATATTCTTTGGAACACATATGTTCGTTCCCTTTTGATAAAGGACTCACAATGATTCCATTTCCTAAGAATGTTACAATACCAAAATATGACAAGTACATGGGAGATTCTGACCCTCAAGATCATGTGAGGGAATTTTGTACAACTAGTATGGAGTTCATGCATGAACAAACATACCTTATGAGGCTATTTCCATGAAGCCTAGGTGGACAATCTATAAAATGGTTTTCCAAATTGCCTATTGGAATCAAGACATTTGATGAGTTGGTGCAAAAATTAATACAACACTACTCCTACAACATCCAACACACCATCACCATATTGGATTTGTGCAATACTAAACAGAAAATGGGAGAGTCATTCTTGAGTTTCCTACAACGATGGAGAAAGATATTTGCATGATATGCTAGAGAGATTCCTGAAAATGAAAAAATGGACATTTTTGTTAACAATTTGGTCCTAGAAATGAATTTCCCAATTCAATTACAAGGACCACCAAGCTTTGACAAAATGATTGATAATGCTCTCAAGATAGAGGAAGTTCTAATCAAGAAAGGTGAAATTACTATTCACAAGGAACATAGAGACAAGTCTTATACCACTAAAGAAAAGTACAAATATGCAAACAAGAACAAAAATGTGGTTAATGATGGAGTGGTTGATGCTCCTAATTCAAAGCCCAAACTAGAGGCTTTTAATCTAACCACAAGTCTTCAAGCAAACAAGAGTCTGACTCCTACTGCGACTCCAAAGATGAACAATACTTTTAGCAAATCTCGAAGAGAACCTTGGGCACCATGCCCTAGGAGAACATTTACTCCATTGGGAGATACCTTGGAGGTGATTATGAAATTGCTTATGGACAATAACATTATTACAATCCCAAAAATAGGTAAACCTTGGGATCTAGAAGATAAACCTAAGTGGTGGAATGATAATGACTATTGCGATTACCATCATAATAAAGGACACACCACTAATAATTGCTTAAAATTGAGACATGTTATTCGGGATCTTATTGAACAAGGGAAGGTTAAGGTAGATGGACATCACATGAATAATGATCACAAGGCATTTCAAACCCCGCTACCAAGCTACGAAAAAGGAGAAACTTCTAAAAACAATAATGTTCACTACATGTACACTAATAGTGACAATGTAATCAACATGATGGAACCATGTGATTATTCCATCAACATGATCACTCTCAAAGGGGTAAAGAGAAAAAATGAATCTACCAATGCCGTAACATGAAGCCAAACAAAATTTACTCTTAAAGGTGTTTCAGCATCTAACACACCACCTACAACAGCAACAACTTCTAAACAAGTGGTTTCCTCTCCAAAATTCAATCTTGTGGAACAATTGCAAAAGACACCTACACAGATATCTATCCTAGAATTGTTGAAAATTTCTCCTAGTCATAGGGAGATTATTGATCATGCCTTATTAAGCACACATGTACCAAAAGACTTAGATGTGGATAGATTCCAGGCCATGGTTGGCCACATGAGTTCACCACATTACCTATCTTTTTTAGAAGAGGATGAAAAGTTGACAAATCAACCACATAATCAACCCCTTCATTTAGAAGTTCTTATTCATAAACACTGAGCCAAGTGTGTCTTGATAGATGGAGGTGCTGGTTTGAACATCTGTACTTACAACTTGGTACAACAAGTAGGTTTCTTTGAGCACACAATTGATCCTAGGAGAAAGATAACAATCAAGGCATATGATGAGGAAGAGAGATCCTCCAAAGGATTGGTTGTCTTACCCATCAGAGTAGGGCCTGTAGAGCAAGACATTCTTTGTCAAGTTCTTGATTTACCTATTGCTTACAATATTCTTCTTGGAAGACCGTGGATACATTCAATGCAAGTGGTGCCTTCTACATATCATCAATGCCTGAAGTTTCCTCATAATGGAGTGGAGGTGACTATTCCAATAGATACTACACATACTTGTAATAACCTCAAACAAACTAAAAGCATGGTTCCCCATAACAAGGAAGGGTCTCCCAAGGCAGAAACATCTAAGGACATGGTCTTGAGAAGCTTTGCTCAGAAGATCAATATCCAAGAAACCAGCATGGGAGAGTACCAAATAGATCTGGCAACATCTTTGACAGATCTACCTATATCTCCTAGGACACAAGGAATGCCCTCATCTACATGTACACCTTCAAATGGCAGTGCATTAACTATACATGAAGGAACCGGAATGGTAAAAGCAAAAATATCCTTAGAAGAAGAGAATGAAGAAAATGTTGTCTTGCAATGGCTTTACAAAGAACCCAAAGTAGACGGGAATGTGAAACATGTTGAGATCTCTTTGAGAAAATACAGGAAAGGATATGACCTTATGAAACAAATGGGGTACAAAGGAAAAGGACCATTGGGACAAAATAACCAAGGACTAGTGGAACCCCTACACATGGATTTCTGAAATCCTAAAGACAAGACTGGAATAGGCTTTGGAGAAGCTAGATTTCACCCTACAGTAGGAAAAGGTCCAATATTTGATACATCAGGAGATTCAAATGATGAAGAAGTAGTAGGACAACCCATTCCTTATGAAAGGTTGTTACTTCTACAAGGAGATCCAGAGGCTACATTCCTTGGTTCCAACATTAGACAAGAATCAGAAGGAGAACAAGAAGATGAGCCTGATGAAGAACAAGAGCCTAAAGCAATGAATCCACAAGAACCATTGCAAGAAGAAGTGAATCATGTTGATGAAGAAAATGAGGTGCCTATGACCATTGCCAACTTTTTGGGAGTCTTAGATTATAGCTAGGTGGATTCACATGAGTATGAATGGGATGTCCTTTTTGATGCAACCATGGACATAGAAATAGATGTGATACACAAGTTTTCCCCTAGAGTCTTGATGGAAGAAGGAGAAAGTTCTAATGTTAGATCACTAGAGTTAGATTCATATAACATTAACATAAACTCTAATAATAATGAATTTGAATCTGATAATCCTAACACTTATTGAGAAGAAAACTTAATAGATGACATTTTTCAAGTTATAAGTGATGATAACAATATGGTGTTGTCTCTTGAACCTGTTGTATCTCTGTCCTTAATAGATCCTGACTTGATAGACTAGGATGAATCCACAGACACAAGCTTGTTATCCTTTGACAATGACTATTCCATAGCCTGCTATCTTAATGCTTGTGAACCATTCCATTCTTCCACTAGTGTAATGAGCGAAATCATGACTAAGGAGGATATCAAGTTTCTCAGTCTCAAAAAGAAAAATAAAATGAAAAAGAGATCTGATGGTGAAAACCACTTAGTGGTAGTATTAGATCCTAAAAGAGAAAAAGAAAAAGACACATCCAATGGTGAAAACCCCCTTGGGGCACCAAAGGATGAGATGCTTGATATCCTCCCAAATCATTTCCAAGAAAGGTCCTCAGTTTTGATTTAAGCAACACAACCCATTAATTTGGGAACAATAGAAAACCCTCAATTAATTCACATAGGTCAATCATTGACAGAAGATGAGAAAATCCAATTCACTAGTTTCTTCAAAGAAAAGAAGATCAACTTTGCCTGGTCTTACTCAAATATGCCTAGATTGGATACAGATTTGATTATGCACCATTTGTCTATTTCACCAGATGTGAAACCTCTCAAGCAAAAACTTAGAAAAATGAATCCACATGTGGCATTACTAGTGAAAGTAGACCTGGAAAAATTATTGAAGGCTGGATTCATTAGAGCAATTGATTATGCGGAGTGGATCTCCAATATAGTTCCTGTTTCAAAGGTAGACAAATCAATAAGGGTGTGCACAAATTTTAGGGATCTCAACAAAGCTTGTCCTAAAGATGATTTTCCACTCCCAAATATAGACATGATTGTGGAATTAACAACAGGTTATGAGATGTACTCCCTAATGGATGGATTTTTAGGATATAATCAGATCAAAATTGCTCCTGAGGACCAAGAGAAAATAGCATTCACTTGTGCATGGGGTACATACTATTGGAATGTGATGCTGTTTGGTCTTAAAAATGCAGGTGCCACATATCAGAGAGCAATGACCGCGATCTTCCATGACATGATGCACAAGAATATGGAAGACTATGTTGATATTACTTTGGCAAAATCAAAGATGAGGTCTACACACATAGAGGATCTAAGGAGAATCTTTGAACTAATGGAATAGTTCCAATTAAGACTTAATCCTAAGAAATGCGCATTTGGCGTATCATCTGGAAAACTCTTAGGATTTATAGTTTCGGCTAAGGGAATTGAGGTGGATCCCAAAAAGGTGAAAGCAATACTAGACATGAAACCGCCAAAGAATATTAGTCAGATGAGAACCTTACAAGGCAAGCTACAATCTATAAGATGGTTCATATCTCAGTTGGCTGATAAAGCACAACCTTTCACAAAGTTGATGAGGAAAGGAACCACATTTACTTGGGATGCACAGTATGAGGATAATTTTACCCAAGTTAAGAACTATTTGATGACTCCTCCAATTCTAATGGCACCAATTTATGGAAAACCTTTGTTGCTCTACATATCAGCTACAGACACATCACTAGGTGTGCTCCTCGCACAAGAAGATGAGACCAAAAAGGAATGAGCCATATATTACATTAGTAGAACATTGGTCACATATGAGCTAAACTATTCAATGATAGAAAAGGCATGCTTAGAAATAGTGTTTGCATCTCAGAAATTGAGACACTATATGCTAGCACACAAGGTGAAACTAATGGCTAAAATTGATCCACTCAAGTACCTATTGAATAAAGCAATGCTTACAGGAAGACTGGCTAAGTGGGTTTTGATCCTAAGTGAGTTTGATATTGAATATGTGGACAGGAAGGCTATTAAAGGGTAGGTGATTGCTGATCAACTTGTCAAGATGCCATTTACTGATAATAAGCCATTGCTGATAGAATTTCCAGATGAATCAATTATGCATCTAACCGAACACCCCTAGAAAATGTACTTTGATGGGTCCTTCACACAACAAGGATCAGGAGCTGGTTGCTTATTCATTACACCACAAGGGTATAAAATCCCAAAAGCTTATAAGATGATATTTTCGTGCACCAAAAATATGGTGGAATATGAAGCTCTTATGAATGGGCTCAAGCTTGCAATAGAGTGGAAAATTTTTGAATGACACATATACGGGGATTCATAGCTCATCATCACTGAAGTAAATGGTGATTATCAAACTAAGGATGAAAAGCTTATGCCCTACAAAAAAATGGTGGATGATATGAAAAAGTACTTTGTCTTCATCACTTTTCAACAGATCCCAAGGTCAGAAAATAGAGCAGTGGTTGTGATGGCTACTTTAGCATCTATGTTACAACTGGAAGAACACCAATTTCACTATGACTTCCTGGTGGAAGAACTCCCTTTTCCAACTTATGATTCCCCTGCATGTCAAATTGTCTATGCCCTTGAAACTCAAGTGTTGTCCAGATATGCCTCTATCTATTCTTATCTCACAGACCAAATCATTCCCAAAGGCTATTCTAGAAATGAAAAAAGATCCCTTATAAGAGCAACATCTCACTATGTGATCATTGCTAATGACTTGTTTAGACGTAGTCTAGATGGCACGCTTCGTAGGTGTTTAGAACATGAAGAGTCTAATCATGTATTAAAAGAAGTTCATGAAGGTGTGTGTGGATCACACTCAAATGGTTTTTCATTAGCCAAGAAATTCCTAAGGGTTGGATACTATTGGCCCACCATGGAAAAGGACGCTATTCATTTTGCAAAAAATTGTTAGAAATGCCAGATTCATGGTAACCTCATACATGCACCAGCTAGAGAGCTGATTCCATTCATAACACATTGGCCTTTTCAACAATGGGCCTTTGATTTGGTTGGTCAGATCTATCCCAATTCATCAGGCGGACACAAATACATCATCACCACAACTGAATATTTCACAAAATGGGTGGAACATATCCCATTGTCCAATGCAACAGGAAAACAAGTTTCAATGTTCATCTTGAATTACATCATTTGCCATTATGGTGTGCCCTCGTCGATTGTGACTAACAATGGGGGAAAATTCAAGAACAAAGACATAGATGAGTTGTGTCTTCAATTTAAAATCACTCAGCATTGCTTCTCAATCTATTACCCTCAAGGTAATGGGCAGGCTGAGGCATCCAATAAGAACATTCTCAAAATATTGCATAGGATAGTAAACAAATCAGGAAAGGATTGGCATTTACAAATAAATCCAGCCTTATGGGCTTACAAAATGAGCATAAGAACTCCAACTAGTGCAACTCCATTCACATTAGTTTATGGGTCAGAAGCAGTTGTACCAGTTGAAGTAGAGATTCCATCACTAAGAGTATCACTGAAACATTTAGTCACTGACGAAGACTATAGAATCTCTAGATTGCAAGAGCTTGAATTGCTGGATGAGTGCAGATAACAGGTGTTTGATCATCTCAAAGCTTACCAGAAAAGAATGTTAAGAGGATACAACAAGAAAGTGAAACCTAGAAGATTTCAGATTGGAGATCTAGTTCTTAGAGAAAATCCAAAAAACCAACAACACAGAGAACAAAAGGGAAAATTTGAAGCCAATTGGCTGGGTCCCTTTGTCATTACAACAACATTTGGATCAGGAGCCTATTAGTTGGCTATGCCTGAAGGAGATGTGTTGCTAGATCCTATCAATACTTTGCATTTGAAAAGGTTTTATGCCTAACATTCTTAAGGAAGCCCCTGTGTAGAGAAAATGGATCCTGAAAAAAAATAAAAAATAATGGAAAAAGTCCTGGAAAATGACCATCTTGGTGAGAACCTAGCAATAGGCACCTTGGTGGGTCCAAAAAAAAAATAGAAAATAAAAAAACAACAAAAAAATGAAAAAGAGAAAAAAAGTGTCTTGGTGAAAACCTGGTAAATAGACACCATGATAGAAAACATAGAAAAAAACTTTGGCCAAGTAGTGAAAACCTGGTAAACAGGCACTACTTGTAATCAACGCTCTATCTATGAAGACAACAATTGCACATTTGGCCAATGTAAATATCAGCTTGTATATATTTTCCACTCACTTTCATGATGCGCCAAGTCCTAAAAGAACTTTCAGACAAATTGTACCTTCCTAAGATTGGAATCTATCCACATTAGGGTCCTAGGTAAACTATTTTTCTGGGGGGCATTGGATCACATTCATAATCACATTTGCTGACATGATGATATGTCTGCAATGACAATAAACTACAAACACCGGTATTTCTCAATACCACCCTTGTTCACAACTGACTATAAACTATGATAAATGGTGTTTCTCAACACCCACCAGCTAGATCTCAAAATGTATTTCTTAACGCAACGTCATGATGAAAACAATGTTTCTAAGCACTACAATAGGTGAGACACTTATCAATGAAGACATGAATTGTTAGTAATAATTCTTAAAGCATGTGTTTGCAAAAATAGATCAAGAGTGTTTTTCAGCGCTATAATCACAATTGTCTGTTTATATTCTATAAATATGATGCACATGCTAAGGGATAAAGAATCTTTCTTATTCTTATTATCAATTGTTGCTAAGTTATGCTTCCACGAGTAGCTCAATGATGTGTTTGGAATAAGAGAAACAAGGACTGGGGGCATGATATTTTCTTTGTTTTCTATTTGTGGTAATAAATCCAATGATCTAAGGCGATCATGGGGAATGGGTGTCTACTTATAAGTGCCTCCACCTTGTAGTGGAATGCCATGTATACCTCGACCTATTTCCTATGAAAGCCTTAGTGAGGTTGGATCTATTTCCTTGCCTGTTTAGCAACTAACAAAGAGACATCAGGAAGTAACTGACAACATTTATAGCTGGGTGCTTTAATGTTTAGATTGTCTTTCAACATGGCGAATGATGAGGAGGTATTCATATTTTCAGAATTTCTAAATCTATTCATGAAAATTGTACTATCCTCTAGAGGTCCCACTAACACAAAGGTTCTATGATAAAAACAACCTGCTTTGATTAAAACAGTGACTGTCCTAGGTGTCTAGGTGCATTTCATTTTAGTTGCATGGCATGTTAATTTGCATTAGGATTCATTTAGATGCATTTCATTATCTTTAGTTGCATTAAAGTTCATTTTAAATTGCATTCATTTTAATTTAGCTACATTCAGTTTAGTCTTGCATAAGCTTGAAATGTGGATTCAACTATTAGAGGCAATGTTATCAACTGAGATTTATTCTAAAAGCAATGATGTAAACTAAACATCTATCTAAAGCATTCATGGTATGAGATGAAAATACTTAAATATTAACCATTTGACCAAGTGCATCATGGAATCATAAGCAATAGAATAAAAAAATAAATGATAGAGTACAAATCAATGATATTCATTTACATTCATAAATCATTTCATATCATAAAACCACTTGCATTTTTCATTCACATCAATTCATGCATAAATAAGGTTGAGATGTCCATACATACTATCACAATACATCTCATACATCCATACATCCATACATTCCTGAAGCTTTGAAAATAACAAAAAAATGAGCATATATCAGTGAAATGTATTATGACATCATTTTATCATCACTTTATCTACTCTAGACCAAGCATGACTATCACATCAAAAGTATCAAGACTAAGACAAACATCATATATCACATGTACAAAAATTGAAACCATGAAAGATGAGACACATCAGATAAAGAATACCAATGGTAGAATCAGTACGAGCATCAATATATAATAAAAATGTCCATGAGCAAGGGTATCTATCAGAGGTCACCAATGAATCAGAGTATCAACATATCAAAGCATGAAACAAAGTATCAAAAGCATGAAACAAAGTCTAGGAGATATGACAGTACAAATGATACAAAAAATGGTACAGATACAAGATATATCATGCTATACAAGATGTCCAGAAATACAACATGAAAAGTCTATGTCCTACTGTCCCCCCTCCGCCCTCTGCAGGAGGATCGGGAGGGGGTCTGCTTTATGACGTGGTGTGTCCTCCGGTGGTGGCCATGGCCCCCTTTGACTGCTAAGCAATGATCGAATACAATGGAGCTCTTTGTGTAGCAGGAACCACAACACAATACAAGGTGAAGTAATATGTGGCCCGCTATCCCTGATGGGTGGCTGTATGTGCATATCTATCCCTCTCAGCTCTCAATTGTGCCAACTGAGTATCCCTGTCACCTCTTAGCTGGGCTATCTATGTATCCCTCTCAGCTTAAACCTATGCTAGTTGTGAGTCCCTCTCTGATAACTGTGCTGTGAGGGTAGCCACCTGTAACCTCAATGCTACTCTCTCCTACTCACACTGTGAAAGTTTGTCACCATCACCACCTGCTGGAGGATCCTGCCATGTCTGTCACTAATCCTGATCTCCTCTAGCAAGTCACTATGCATGTTGATCTCTATGCAATAGCGGTCATGTGTCTCTCTGGGGAGGGGTGACCCGTACTCTCTGTTGCCGATGAGGTGTGTCACCTCCTGAGGCCCACCGCCGACTACCACCCACTACTCCACCTCCACCACCTCTATCATCTCCTCCATCTCCTCCACCTCCATGGGCTCTAGCTCCATCTCCTCCCCCTTTGTCGGCACCTCTGCCTCTATCTCTCCCACCATGTCCACCGTGAGCTCGCCTGGCAACATCATCCTCAGGATTGTAATCAAGAGCATCCTCAATGCTCCCGGGAGCCCTAGGGCCTTAAGAGACTTTCTTCATTAGACATCACAGAGGCCTAATCTCAGGACTAAAATTGAAACAGGTGATTGTTATCAGCTCAATGCCGTAAAAATAGAGTTACATAGCAAGGTTAATATTCAACAAAGGGCACAAGTCAAAATGGTCAAAGCATGGTCAAATAGGGGCAAAATGGTGTGAAACTGATGCAGTGGGCAAGACAAATCAGATTTATATGCTGGGATATCATTTCAACACAAGTCAAGCTTGGTTAATTTTCTCAAATTCTTGGTCAAACTTGGTCAAATAGTGCTTCTAGGGCACTTTAATCGATCTATGCTTGACCCTAATCAGTTTATTCCAATTCATTCCACTTTCGGTCCTGAGGGGGCATAATCATACCAAAATTTAATGCTTTGAATCAAAATTTTCAACACCAGGGGCATGACAGTTCTCTTCAATCAAGCTAAGACTGTTAATTTCAACTGAAAATTCTTTTCAAATCTCATATTGACCTTTGTTCAATCAAGCTCAGAGTCGGTATCATCAATTCTTGTTCAATCAAGCTCAGAATTAATAGTTTCTAAATCAATGAAGAATTCATTCAATCAAGCTCAGAATTCTTTTATCAATTTTCATTCAATCAAGCTCAGAATTCTTTTATCGGTTTTCATTCAATCAAGGTTGGAATCAGTATTGTCAATTTGCGTTCAATCAAGTTCAAAATTGACAGTTTTTTTGGTAACCAAGCAAGAATTCGTTCGATCAAGCTCAAAATTCTTTTATTGGTTTTCGTTCAATCAGGCTCAGAATCGGTATTGTCAATTTGTGTTCAATCAAGTTCAGAATTGACAGCTTTTTGGAAACCAGGTAGGATTTCATTCAATCAAGCTCAGAATTCTCAATTTCAAAGTAGTTCTCACTACTCTGTAAACCTCCCGAGTCAATCTTTGAATAAGATTTTCTTTGAATTCCTGTTCTATTCACAAAGTAATTCAAAGAGGGGCAAATGTAATCACCTAAAACTGGGCTAACAGAACCTAGGGCCCTATTTGCCCTTAATTTGGTATGTAACCTTAATTATGCTAATTTGATCTCTGATTATTAGTATAAATTCTCAAAAATTCATTAAACCCCATCAACTTCTAAAACAAGCATTTATCACTAAAGTTCAAGCAAAAATCAAGGTTATTAACTCTAGGCCTAGTTAATTACTTAAACCCCATCAAAAGCAAAGGCTAGAGTTATTAATTATGAAAAATGCATAAATATCTCCTAAATCAAACAAACACAACAAACACAACTTAAAACAAGGAGGCTTGCACATGGATCAAGGATCAAGCCAAGATACATCTCAACCACTCCTCATGGATGCATCTCGACCGCTGATTCCCTTCCAAATCTTATAAAAGAGAGCTTTCAAAGGATAATATTCAACAAAGGGCACAAGTCAATAAAGAGAGCTTTCAGAGTTACACAGCAAGGTTAATATTCAACAAAGAGCACAAGTCAAAATGGTCAAAGCACGGTCAAACAAGGGCAAAATGATGCAAAACTGATGCAATGGGCAAGATAAATCAGATTTATATGCTGGGATATCATTTCAACACAAGTCAAGCTTGGTTAATTTTCTCAAATTCTTGGTCAAACTTGGTCATTATATTTATGGGATCATGAAGCATCACAAACTCACACACACAAATTCTCCAAAGCATGAGAGTTCATAATCATGGATCATGAAGCCTCAAATCCATGAGCAAATGAGAGTCTAAACATTAAGATTGGAAGCAATTAGCAATGGATAATCAGTAAACTAGATAGACAAATTGATCTCAACTAGATGCCCTTTTTCTTTTAGAGTCGGTACTTGGTCTGGCAGACCCGCTATGTGATTGAGTGGTTTCTATTTACTCGAGTCTATCATTAGTATGGATGTGTACAGGGCATGTCATAGGAGAGTTGCAGATATGCATGCATCAGGAGTGTGAGTATGCTAATCAATCAAGAGCATCCTTTTGATCATGACTCACCCTATTGTTGATAGGCACCGCGATGCCAGGTTGCCGTATATTTACATGTATATAGGATTCATTTAGCAACCCCACCTGGGAAAGTTAGAGTACTAGTGCCATCTATTAGATGATGTGACTGAGGTAGAGTGGTGACCATACCATGATTGTGAGGCTTGGCCCTCTGATGTTAGGTAGATGCCCTTTTTCTTTCAGAGTTGGTACCTGGTTGGGTGGACCCACTATGTGATTGAGTGGTTTTTGGTTACTCGAGTCTATCATCACTATGGATGTGTATAGGGCATGTCACAGGAGAGTTGCAGATATGCATGCATCAGGAGTGAGGAGGCTCAATGGGGAGCCAGATTAGTATATGATTCAGCCATTCATGAGATTGCAAAAATGCAGGCTATAGCTTGGGACTATCAGGTTGGTGTCCATGATGCTGGGGTGATGGATGAGTATCATACCCATTACATGAGGTATCCTTATCCTTGATTCACTTCTCCCGAGGATGCTATTCCACGCATTGAGGATGCTCTTGATTACGATCCTGAGGATGATGTTGCTGGGTGAGCTTGCAGTGGACGTGGTGGGAGAGATGGAGGCAGAGGTGCCGAAAAAGGGGGAGGAGATGGAGGCAGAGCCCACAAAGGTGGAGGAGATGGAGGAGGTGGAGGAGATGGAGGAAATGATAGAGGTGGTGGAGGTGGAGCAGTGGGTGCATACCTATCCCTCTCAGCTCTCAACTATGCCAACTGAGTATCCCTGTCACCTCTCAGCTGGGCTATCTGTGTATCCCTCTTAGCTCAAACCTATGCTAGCTGTGAGTCCCTCTCTAATAACTATGTCGTGAGGGCAGCCACCTGTAAACTCAATGCTACTCTCTCCTACTCACACTGTGAAAGTCTGTCACCATCACCACCTGCTAGAGGATCCTACCATGTTTATCACTGATCCTGATCTCCTCCAGTAGGTTGCTATGCATGTTGATCTCTGTGCAATAGTGGTCCTGTGTCTCTCTAGGGAGGGGTGACCTATACTCTCTACTATCAATGACTAGTGTCACCTCCTAAGGCCCACCGCTGGCTACCACCCACTGCTCCACCTCCACCACCTCTATCATCTCCTCCATCTCCTCCACCTCCTCCATCTCCTTCACCTCTGTGGGCTCTGCCTCCATCTCCTCCCCCTCTGCCGGCACCTCTACCTCCATCTCTCCCACCACATCCACCACGAGCTCACTCGGCAACATCATCCTTAGGATCGTAATCAAGAGCATCCTCAATGCTCCCGAGAGCCCTGGGTCCTTAAGGAACTTTCTTCATTAGACATTACAGAGGCATAATCTTGCATTCATTTTAGTCTTGCATAAGCTTGAAATGTGGATTCAACTATTAGAGGCAATGTTATCAACTGAGATTTATTCTAAAAGCAATGATGTAAGCTAAACATCTATCTAAAGCATTCATGGTATGAGCTGAAAATACTTAAATATTAACCATTTGAGCAAGTGCATCATGGAATCATAAGCAATAGAATAAAAAATATAAAAATGATGGAGTACAAATCACTGATATTCATTTACATTCATAAATCATTTCATATCATAAAACCACTTGCATTTTGCATTCACATCGATTCATGCATTAATAAGGTTGAGATGTCCATACATACTATCGCAATACATCTCATACATCCATACATTCCTAAAGCTTTGAAAATAACAAAAACATGAGCATATATCAGTGAAATGTATTATGACATGATTTTATCATCACTTTATCTACTCTAGACCAAGCATGACTATCGCATCAAAAGTCTCAAGCATAAGACAAACATCATATATCACATGTATAGAAATTGAAACCATGAAAGATGAGACACATCAGATAAATAATACCAATGGCAGAATCAGTACGAGCATCAATATATAATAAAAAATGTCCATGAGCAAGGGTATCTATCAAAGGTCACCAATGAATCAAAGTATCAACATATCAAAGCATGAAATAAAATATCAAAAGCATGAAATAGAGTCCAGGAGATATGACAGTACAAATGATACAAAAAATGGTACAGATACAGGATATATCATGCTATACAAGATGTCCAGAAATACAACATGAATAGTCTATGTCCCACTGGCCCCCTTGTCCTTTGTAGGAGGATCAGGAGGGGGTGCATCCACTCTATGATGTTGTGGTGGTGGTGGCATGGCCCCCTCTGACTTCTGAGCAATGACTGAATACAATGGAGCTTTCAACACAATACAAGGTGAAGTAATATGTGGCCCACTGTCCTTGATGGGTGGCTATATGTGCATACCTATCCCTCTCAGCTCTAAACTATGCCAATTGAGTATCCCTGTCACCTCTCAGCTGGGCTATCTGTGTATCCCTCTCAGCTTGAACCTGTGCTAGTTGTGTGTCCCTCTCTAATAACTGTGCTGTGAGGGTAGCCACCTATAACCTCAATGCTGCTCTCTCCTGCTCACACTGTGAAAGTCTATCACCATCACCACCTACTAGAGGATCCTTCTTTGTTTGTCACTGATCCTGATCTCCTCTAGTAGATCGTTGTGCATGCTGATCTCTGTGCAATAGCGGTCCTGTGTCTCTTTGGGGAGGGGTGACCCATACTCTCTACTACCAATGACTAGTGTCACCTCCTAAGGCCTTCCACCGGCTACCACCCACTGCTCCACCTCCACCACCTCTATCATCTCCTCCATCTCCTCCACCTCCTCCATCTCCTCTACCTCCATCTCCTCCCCCTTTGCCGGCACCTCTGCCTCTATCTCTCCCACCATGTCCACCGCGAACTCGCCCAGAAACATCATCCTCGGGATCATAATCAAGAGCATCCTCAATGTTGCTAGGAGCCTCGGGGTGTTAAGGGACTTTCTTCATTAGACATCATAGAGGCCTAATCTCAGGACTGAATGTGGAATGAATTGGAATAAACTAATTAGGGTCAAGCATAGATTGATTAGAAAGAATTTTCAAGCTATTTAGATTGATTAAAGTGCCCCAAAAGCACTATTTGACCAAGTTTGACCAAGAATTTGAGAAAATGAACCAAGCTTGAGTTGTGTTGAAATGATATCCCAGCATAGAAATCTGATTTGCCTTGCCCACTACATTAGTTGTGCACCATTTTGCCCCTGTTTGATCGTGCTTTGACTTGTGCCCCTTTTTTTTTTTGAATATTAACCTTGCTATGTAACTCTATTTTTATGGCATTGAGCTGATAACAATCACCTATTTCAATTTCAGTCCTGAGATTAGGCCTCTATGATGTCTAATGAAGAAAGTCCCTTAAGGCCCTGGGGCTCCTGGGAGCATTGAGGATGCTCTTGATTACGATCCTGAGGATGATGTTGCCGGGCGAGCTCGTGGTGTATGTGGTGGGAGAGATGGAGGCAGAGGTGCTGGTAGAGGTGAAGGAGATGAAGGTGGAGCCCACAGAGGCAAAGGAGATGGAGGAGGTGGAGGAGATGGAGGAGATGATAGAGGTGGTGGAGGTGGAGTAGTGGGTGGTAGCCGACGACAGGCCTCAGGAGGTGACACTAGTCATCGGCAACAAAGAGTATGGGTCACCCCCCGTGGAACAGTTGAGAGCTAAGAGGGATAGGTATGCACCCACTGCTCCACCTCCACCACCTTTATCACCTCCTCCATCTCCTCCACCTCCTCCATCTCCTCCACCTCCATCTCCTCCCCTTCTACCGGCACCTCTACCTCCATCTCTCCCACCATGTCCATCGCGAGCTCGCCCGAAAACATCATCCTCAGGATCGTAATCAAGAGCATCCTCAATGCATGGAACAACATCCTTAGGAGTAGTGAATTAAGGATAAGGATACCTCATGTAATGGGTATGATACTCATCCGTCACCCCAGCATCACGGACACCAACCTGATAGTCCCAAGCTACAGCCCGCATCTGTGCAATCTCGTGAATGGCTGTCTCATATACTAATCTAGCTCCCCACTAAGCCTCCTCACTCCTGATCCATGCATATCTGCAACTCTCCTATGACATGCCTTGTACACATCCATACTGATGATAGACTCAAGTAACCAGAAACCACTCAATCACATAGCAGGTCCACCCGACCAAGTACCGACTCTGAAAGAAAAAGGGCATTTGCTTGACATTGGAGGGCCAAGCCTCACAATCATGGTATGGTCACCACTCTACCTTAGTCACATCATTCAATAGATGGTGCCAGTACTCTAACTTTCCTAGGTGGGGCTGCTGAATGAATCCTATATACATGTAAATATATGGCAACCCAACGTCGCAGTGCCTATCAACAATAGGGCGAGTCACAGGGATGTGCTACCATGCCCAGATCTATAATACAATGCTCTCTACAGTCATGGAGTAGGAATACTGATAAACCACCTCATGTAACTCACGATACAAGTGATCTAGTATGCAGCTACCCTAGGCATACGTCCTAGGACTCTGAATCATCTGTCCTATCACACGGGACCAGCCACACATAAAACCATGCTGGCCCCTATCTGGCATCATGATGTCTCCTATCAAACCAGCTAGGTATATAGGAAGAGGGGCATAGTTGGTGACCACATGGTCCCAACTCAGATAATGACCATTGATACTATCATCCCTAAACAGTCTCCTCACATCAGCAATCGCTGCAGGTCTAGAGGCCTTGTACTCAATGCAGTGTCCCATCACGTATACATGCAAAATCATCTACATGTCCTCAGGGGTGACCATCATCTCACCAGTCAGTAAATGGAAGGTGTTGTGCTCTGAATGCCATTGCTCTGCCAACGCTGTGAGAAGACCTTGATTTACTTGAATGTGAGGTAAATCGGCTAAGCTCCATAAATTGCAACGTCGTACAATCTGCTGCTCAGCATCACTTAGCTAATCCCAAAGAGCCAACACCTGGGCTGGTCACGGTGATCTAAAGGATACAACCAGGAACTTGACCTACACAACAGAAAATAGGGGCACTATGTCAGAGTTAGACTAAAGGTAGTTGACGCAAATATGCTCAGAAAGATCAGAAGGACAAGTTAACTGCATTAAGAAATTAGACAAATTAGATGTGATTCTGAAATACCGGATGCAATTCAAGAAACCTCATATGCAACCCTAAAACCATGTGCGACCCAAGAAATATGGGGTGTGATCCAAGAAATACGGGGTGTGATCTGGTATACCAGATGCGAACCTGTCCTAATCTTTGGCTAAAAACATTTGAATTTTGCCAGACGTGACCCGCTAGGGTGCGATCCAAGAAATACCAGATGTGATCCAAAATCTGGGAGGTGACACAGGTTTGACATGATGTGATCCCATATATGGGATGCGACACAACACTAATTGTCCTATAAAATGCATGGAAATGTGTGAAATTGAAAATTATCAAATTGAAAAGGTTTGTTTATTGAATACTCATAGGTGCCTCATAATGCCTCAGGTGGTCATGTCATCTAGCCCTCTCAAATCAATGCTTCTCCATGGGGAACACCATGTCTACTCAGAGCTTCATGAATTTCTAAGGGGTAAAAGTGAAAATGAATAGTAAAAAGTCAATTTTTGGCCTATTTAAGCCTCCCAGGAGCCCCGGGGCCTTAAGGGACTTTCTTCATTAGACATCATAGAGGCTTGATCTCGGGACCAAAATTGAAATAGGTGATTGTTATCAGCTCGATGCCGTAAAAATAGAGTTACATAGCAAGGTTAATATTCAACAAAGGGCACAAGTCAAAATGGTCAAAGCACAGTCGAACAAGGGCAAAATGGTGTGAAACTGATGTAGTGGGCAAGACAAATCAGATTTATATGCTGGGATATCATTTCAACACAAGTCAAGCTTGGTTGATTTTCTCAAATTCTTGATCAAACTTGGTCAAATAGTGCTTCTGGGGCACTTTAATCGATCTAAATAGCTTGAAAATTCTTTCTAATGGATCTATGCTTGACCCTAATTAGTTTATTCCAATTCGTTCCACTTTCAGTCCTGAGGGGGCATAATCATACCAAAATTTAATGCTTTCAATCAAAATTTTCAACACCAGGGGCCTGACAGTTCTCTTCAATCAAGCTAAGACTGTTAATTTCAACTGAAAATTCTTTTCAAATCTCATATTGACCTTCGTTCAATCAAGCTTGGAGTTGGTATCATCAATTCCTATTCAGTCGAGCTCAGAATTGATAGTTTCTAAATCAATCAAGAATTCGTTCAATCAAGCTCAAAATTCTTTTATCGGTTTTCGTTCAATCAAGCTTGGAATTGGTATTGTCAATTTGTGTTCAATCAAGTTCAGAATTGATAGTTTTTTTGGAAACCAAGCAAGAATTCATTCAATCAAGCTCAAAATTCTTTTATCAGTTTTCGTTCAATCAGGCTTGGAATCGGTATTGTCAATTTGCGTTTAATCAAGTTTAGAATTGACAGCTTTTTGGAAACCAAGTAGGATTTCATTCAATCAAGCTCATAATTCTCAATTTCAAAGTAGTTCTCACTACTCTATAAACCTCCTGAATTAAACTTTGAATAAGATTTTCTTTGAATTCCTTTTCTATTCGCAAAGCAATTCAAAGAGGGGCAAATGTAATCACCTAAAACTGGGCTAACAGAACCTAGTGCCCTATTTGCCCTTAATTTGGTATGTAACCTTAATTATGCTAATTTATCTCTGATTATTAGTATAAATTCTCAAAACTTCATTAAACCCCATCAATTTCTAAATCAAGCATTTATCACTAAAGTTCAAGCAAAAATCAAGGTTATTAACTCTAGGCCTAGTTAATTACTGAAACCCCATCAAAAGAAAAGGCTAGAGTTATTAATTATGAAAAATGCATAAATATCTCCTAAATCAAACAAACACAACAAACACAACTTAAAACAAGGAGGCTTGCACATGGATCAAGGATCAAGCCAAGATACATCTCAGCCACTCCTCATGGATGCATCTCGACCGTTGATTCCCTTCCAAATCTTATAAAAGAGAGCTTTCAAAGGCTTTCCTTCTTCTTCTAGCTCCTTTAGGTTTTTGAAAGGCTTCTTTGACACATTGCTAATTGTTTCCAATCTTAATGTTTAGACTCTCATTTTCTCATGGATTTGAGGCTTCATGATCCATGATTATGAACTCTCATGCTTTGGAGAATTTGTGAGCTAATGCTGAGATTGATAGTTGTTTTCCATAATTTCAAGCTTTTATTAAGTAGAAAACACTTCAATTTGGGTTTTAATGGAAGAAATTAGGATTTCATGCTCTCATTTAGGTTGTTTACATGCACTTTGAATCTCTCATTTTAGTGTAGATTGTCACTATTTTAAGGGTTAAATCTGAGAATAAATAACCCCTATTTCATACTCACATTAATTAGAGAGCAATAGGATGCTTTTGCTTGTTAACATTTTCAATTGAATCTTCATTTTCCTCTAACAAGTGATGTTATTATCCTATTGAAGTGTTGTGTTGCAGGTCACAAACTCACACACACATTTATGGGGCCCACTATGGGGCTTGACTCACTGAAATGTATTATGACATCATTTTATCATCACTTTATCTACTCTAGACCAAGCATGACTATTGCATAAAAAATCTCAAGCATAAGACAAACATCATATATCACATGTACATAAATTGAAACCATGAAAGATGAGACACATCAGATAAAGAATACCAATGGCAGAATTAGTACAAGCATCAATATATAATAAAAAATGTCCATGAGCAAGGGTATCTATCAGAGGTCACTAATGAATTAGAGTATTAACATATCAAAGCATGAAACAAGGTATCAAAAGCATGAAATAGAGTCTAGGAGATATGACAGTACTAATGATACAAAAAATGGTACAGATACAGGATATATCATGATATACAAGATGTCCAAAAATACAACATGAATAGTCTATGTCCCACTAGCCCCCTCATCCTTTGCAAGAGGATCAGGAGGGGGTGCATCCACTCTATGATGTGGTGGTGGTGGTGGCATGGCCCCCTCTAACTACTGAGCAATGACTAAATACAATGGAGCTCTCTGTGCGGCAGGAATCGCAACACAATACAAGGTGAAGTAATATGTGGCCCGCTATCCCTGATGGGTGGCTGTATGTGCATACCTATCCCTCTTAGCTCTCAATTGTGCCATGGGGGGTGACCCATAATCTCTACTACTGATGACTAGTGTCACCTCCTGAGGCCCACAGCTAGCTACCACCCACTACTCCACCTCCACCACCTCTATCATCTCCTCCACCTCCTCCATCTCCTCCACCTCTGCGGGCCCCACCTCCATCTCCTCCCCCTCTATTGGCACCTCTACCTCCATCTCCTCCCCCTCTGCTGGTACCTCTACCTCCATCTCTCCCACCACATCCACCGCAAGCTCACCTAGCAACATCATCCTTAGGATTGGAATCAAGAGCATCCTCAATGCTCTCGGGAGCCCCAGGGCCTTAAGGGACTTTCTTCATTAGACATCACAGAGGCCTAATCTCAGGACCGAAATTGAAACAGGTGATTGTTATCAGCTCAATGCTATAAAAATAGAGTTACTCAACAAGGTTAATATTCAAAAAAAAAAAGGGGCACAAGTCAAAGCACGGTCAAACAGGGGCAAAATGGTGCGCAACTGATGCAGTGGGCAAGGCAAATCAGATTTCTATGCTGGGATATCATTTCAAAACAAGTCAAGCTTGGTTCATTTTCTCATATTCTTGGTCAAACTTGGTCAAATAGTGCTTTTGGGGCACTTTAATCAATCTAACTAGCTTGAAAATTCTTTCTAATCGATCTATACTTGACCTTAATCAATTTATTCCAATTCATTCTACATTCAGTCCCAAGATTAGGCCTCTGTGATGTCTAATGAAAAAAGTCCCTTAAGGCCTTGGGGCTCCTGGGAGCATTGAGGATGCTCATGATCAAGAGCATCCTTTTGATTAGTATGGAAGTTGAAATCAATCATTTCAACTTCCATACTAATCAAAAGGATGCTCTTCATTACGATCTTGAGGATGATGTTGCCGGGCGAGCTTGCGGTGGATGTGGTGGGAGAGATGGAGGCAGAGGTTCTGATAGAGGGGGAGGAGATAGAGGCAGAGCTTGTAGAGGTGAAGGAGATGGAGGAGGTGGAGGAGATGGAGGAGATGATAGAGGTGGTGGAGGTGGAGCAGTGGGTGGTAGCTGGCAGCGGGCCTTAGGAGGTGACAATAGTCATCGGTAGCAGAGAGTACAGGTTACCCCCCGTGGCACAGTTGAGAGTTGAGAGGGATAGGTATGCACCCACTGCTCCACCTCCACCACCTCTATCATCTCCTCCATCTAAATCACATTCAAACTTGGCTCACACACAAGTTTAAAACAACTATCAATCCTAGCATTAGTTCACAAATTCTCCAAAGCATGATAGTTCACAATCATGGATCATGAACCCCCAAATCCATGAGAAAATGAGAGTCTAAACATTAAGATTGGAAGCAATTAGCAATGTGTCAAAGAAGCCTTTCAAAAACCTAACGGAGCTAGAAGAAGAAGGAAAGCCTTTGAAAGCTCCCTTTTATAAGATTTGGAAGGGAATCAGTGGTCGAGATGCATCCATGAGGAGTGGTTGAGATGTATCTTGGCTTGATCCTTGATCCATGTGCAAGCCTCCTTGTTTTAAGTTGTGTTTGTTGTGTTTGTTTGATTTAGGAGATATTTATGCATTTTTCATAATTAATAACTCTAGCCTTTTCTTTTGATGGGGTTTAAGTAATTAACTAGGCCTAGAGTTAATAACCTTGATTTTTGCTTGAACTTTAGTGATAAATGCCTGATTTAGAAATTGATGGGGTTTAATGAATTTTTGAGAATTTATACTAATAATCAAAGATCAAATTAGCATAATTAAGGTTACATACCAAATTAAGGGCAAATAGTGCCCTAGGTTCTGTTAGCCCAGTTTTAGGTGATTACATTTGCCCCTCTTTGAATTGCTTTGCGAATAGAAAAGGAATTCAAAGAAAATCTTATTCAAAGCTTGATTCAGGAGGTTTACAGAGTAGTGAGAACTACTTTGAAATTGAGAATTCTAAGCTTGATTGAACGAAAGCCTACCTGGTTTCCAAAAAGCTGTCAATTCTGAACTTGATTGAACGCAAATTGACAATATCGATTCTGAGCCTGATTGAACGAAAACCGATAAAAGAATTTTGATCTTGATTGAATGAAAACTGATAAAAGAATTCCGAGCTTGATTGAATTTTTTTTTTATTGATTTAGAAACTATCAATTCTGAGCTTGATTGAACAGAAATTGATGATACCAACTCTGAGCTTGATTGAATGAAGGTCAATATGAGATTTGGAAAGAATTTTCAGTTGAAATTAACAGTCTCAGCTTGATTGAAGAGAACTGTCATGCCCCTGGTGTTGAAAAATTTGATTCAAAGCATTAAATTTTGGTATGACTATTGCTTATGATTCCATGATGCACTTGGTCAAATGGTTAATATTTAAGTATTTTCAGCTCATACCATGAATGCTTTAGACAGATGTTCAGCTTACATCATTGCTTTTAGAATAAATCTTAGTTGATAACATTGCCTCTAATAGTTGAATCCACATTTCAAGCTTATGCAAGACTAAAATGAATGCAATTTAAAATGAACTTTAATGCAACTAAAGACAATGAAATGCATCTAAATGAATCCTAATGCAAATTAACATGACATGCAACTAAAATGAAATGCAATTAATATGAAATGCACCTAGACACCTAGGACAGTCACTGTTTTATTCAAAGCGGGTTATTTTCATCATAGAACCTTTGTGTTCGCGAGACCTCTAGAGGATAGTACAATTTTCATGAATAGATTTAGAAATTCTGAAAATATGAATACCTCCTCATCATTCACCATGTTGAAAGACAATCTAAACATTAAAGCACCCAGCTATAAATGTTGTCAGTTACTTCTTGATGTCTCTTTGTTAGTTGCTAAATAGGAAAGGAAATAGATCCAACCTCACTAAGGCTTTCATAGGAAACAGGTCGAGGTATACATGGCGTTCCACTACAAGGTGGAGGCACTTATAAGTAGACACCCATTCCCCATGATCACCTTAGATCATTGGATATATTTGGTGCCAAAAATGTGTGTGTGAGTTTGTGACCTGCAACACAACACTTTAATAGGATAATAACATCACTTGTTAGAGGAAAATGAAGATTCAATTGAAAATGTTAATAGGCAAAAGCATCCTATTGCTCTCTAATTAATGTGAGTATGAAATAGGGGTTAGTTGTTCTCAAATTTAACCCTTAAAATAGTGACAATCTACACTAAAATGAGAGATTCATGATCTCAACTCACACACACACTGGTAATCGGTAAACTAGATAGGCAAATTGATATTTTATGTTACCGAGTTGCATAATTTGTTGGAATTGTTTTATAAGGTACATCTTTGTATTTGGGACTGTAGGATAACTGATCTAACTGATTCAACCCTCGTCTTAGTTATTCTAACAAATTATTCTTAAAATTGATGATTCCTCTAATCCTTTGTTCTGATACCTCATTCCTAACTTCAATTTGTCTCTTCTTACCACAGAGTCTTACAGGAGTATCCATTCAACTCCGCTTTAATAAATCTCCACTACTAAGAAGAGGACCTATGAGGCTAGATGAAGAATTAGTAAATGCTAATGTTATCGTTGCCTTTAAAGAGTGCAAATTATTGTCTAGATGTGTCAAGTGTCAAACAATTTAATAATAATTGATCCAAAATTTAAGAGTTAGGGTGATGATTTGAAGATCATAAATTTCCTACCATCGCATCTTTACAACACATGTATAAGATATTATGCCATGTATTTTTCTTATAGTATCTTTTATTAGCATCTTTATTAATGATACTATTTGTACTTCATATAGGCTAGTTGTAAATTAGTGATTGCGAGATCATGCCTTATATTTAGAGGAGCAAGTATGGATAGATTATGACAATAGTGAGTTAATACTTATCCCGCTACTTATTTAATAGAGCCATTATATGACAAATAGAAAATTTCTTGGTTTGTTCCTTCCTTATTATGAGTGTTAGATAAATAATTGTAGTCAATACCATTCGTGGTATTAGAAACACTATTTTGACAAATCTATCCATCATGTTCTATTAGCACATTAGGGATAGAAATATATATATATATATATATATATATATATATATATATATATATATATATATATATATATATATATATATATATATATATATATATAAAGAATAGTTATTAATTCTTAGAAGTAAATGTACTAAAGTATTGCTTTATGTATCCCTGAAACTCTATCTTTGGATATAGAATATGCATTTATGAAATAGTTAGAGTTTTTGAGGACATTAATATTATGCTAAAATATACTAATAGGTAGAAATGTGTGTGTGTGTGTGTGTGTGTGTGTGTAATCACACACACACACACACACACACACACACACACACACACACAGATATATAAAAGTGTATATGATTATATATATACATATCCATATACATACATACATATGTGTGTGTGTATGAATTTATATATATACGACTAGAAGACCTGCCTGAATAATAGAAAATTTTTTGGTCAAAGAGGAGGAATAGAATATGATGCTATATATCTTTCAGTTTATATATATAAGATATACTTATATATTATTATTTTTTAAATATATTTATATATATTTTTTATACACACACACACACATATATTTATGTGTATATATATATATGTGTGTGTGTGTGTGTGTGTGTGTGTATAAGTATCTTATATATATATACATTTAGAGACATATAGCACCATACTAGTCATAAGGTTAATCTGCATTAAATTATCTATCATAGTGTGATTGATGCAAACCTAATTTGTCTTGAAAGGCATAGACATGTCAAACATTAGTTAAACAACATATACCTAAACTATTATAGAAAGTTATTCACAAAGTCATTCAGATAGAGCTAAAATGGGAGCACCCTGCCACTGTTTGATTTGCTCTCGCTTTAGGGATGTGGGTATGCTCTCAAATCAATTGGAGTAGTTCCCTAATGGTAATTAGGAGGTATTGGGATAGCTTAGGGACCAAAAGAACCCCATAGTGGCACAAAACCGGGTATAGAACACCCATTTTTCCCCTAAGGCCTTAAGGATCCTACAAGCTTAAAAATGGAGTCTAAGCTATGAATGATTAGTCTAAATTGATTTTTAATCCAAAATAGAGATGTGATATGATGCTATGATATGCAAAACAATGGAAGAAACTAGGTTAATCCATTAAATCTATGCTAAGATGTGCTAAAAATGCTTGAAAATAGATGAAACTTTACTAATTAATATGAAAGATTTAAAGATTTAGAACTATTCTATCATTATAACAATGCTTGGAAATGAAAGGTGAATTAGTGTTTTTGCTCTTAGAATGAGGAGTATTTATAGGATTTGGGAAGGGCTTGGGTTAGGAGGATGAGTTAGGGTTAGAGGTAAGGTTAGGGGTAGGGTTTGGGTCAAAGATAAGGATTGACTTCTTCTAGAAGAGTCTAGGGTTTTCTTAGGATATTTAGAAATTTAGGAAATGAAATAAATTTTTATTTATTTCAAAGGCTTTTAGGTTTGAGGATTTTTTTTATTAAAATAAATTTAATAAATAAAAGGGGTTTTATCATTTAAACTTAATTTAAATGTTTTTGAGTTGGGATTAGGCTTAGGAAATGGAGGAATCACCCTTTAATTAAAATTAAAGTGAGATTAGGAGATTCTAGAAGAGGTTAATGATCTTTAGGATATTTTGAAGGTTTGGGTTTAAATAAATAAATTATTTATTTAAATAGTTTTTGGTCAATTTATTAATTAAATAATTAATAAATAGGGAAATAATGTCTAAATGAGATTTAAACATTTCTGGAAGGGATTTCTTAATTAAATATTTTTAATTAAGATAAAGGGTTTTAATGGCATAAAAATAAATAAATAAATTAAATAATTAATCAATTAATAAATGATGATGTCATCAGGAGTTTTTAGAAAAATAAAAATACTTTTATTTTCTAAGGATTTTTAGGTGTCTACATTTTGCCCCTCTTTGATGCGATGCCGTAAGTGGCGTGGCATCAAAGACAAGAAAAATAAGATGTCCTAGGCTAGAATTTAGAGGAATAAGGGATTGTGGCCCCTTGAGAAAATAACACAAAGAGGAAACTTTGTGAGATTTTCTTGAAAGGAAACATAAAGAAAGAAGAAAGGAAGAAGGGAGGATAAATAACAAAGCTTCCAAGAGCAAAGATGGGTAAATGAAAGATGAGATGGAATGCAAAATACAGGATGTAGCTACATGAGAGATGCAAGATGCAAGATTAATCTATATGATGCAGGATGCAGTGGATTTCTAGAGCTCCAAGTGCAAATGTGGAGAGCACAACCTATTTTGTTATAGCAATGCTAGAGACCTGCCAAGGTTAGGAAAGAACACAAGGCTTCGTCACTAGCATTGCATAGGACTAATACTAGAAAGACACACAGGGTTTCTCTAGCATCACACATAAACCCAAGAGGAAGTATGGTACAAATGTTGCTGGAGAAACCATAAACAAATGACATTTTCCAAGTGTACCATGTAACCTAGAAGATCACATGTGAAATGTGCAAGGGTCACATCTGACTAACTCATAGGCAGAAGCAAAAGATCAAAAGACCTTGCCCTAGATTATCCGCATTCGCAACACACCATGATATAAAGGATCGTGGCAACTTTGAGTAGAGAACAATGAGAAGCCATAAAAGATTAACAAGATCCTAAGGAAAAAATCCAAAACCAAAATGACAACTCCAAAAAGACATCCTTTTCCAAGGAGAGAGAATTGATTTGACTGATTTGATTGATGGTGGGAAGATTGGTCTGAATGTGTGGAAGGATACATCAACAAAGACCCAGTGTGATTGGTGGAAGATGAGGTCTGACAGGAGGAAGGATACATCCTCAAGGACCCACTGATTGATGAGAGAATGAGTGTTGTTGTTCGTTGGCAAATGATGAAGTTCAAGAATAAGCGCTATGATTGAGAATAGTTGACAATCGATGTTGCTGAAGTATACGGCTGGTTAGGACAAATTTTTTTTTTTTTTGATCAAATGCAGCTGTAGGATTAACAATGATATGTACAATAGGACACGATGATATGTACAATGGATGGGAAACGATTTACAACTGATATGTACAGAAGCTCAAGATTTGGGATAGGAAGATCTCGCTATACAAGATAGAGTACAACATACAATACAAGATATAGCACAAGATATGGTACAAGATATGTGTAGGTGGGATTGTAAATTTTCTTGAGGATTAAATGAAGGAATGTTGTGGGATGGTGGTGGGGATGGGGATGGGGATGGGAGTTTGATAGATAATGACTTGGTCCACTATTTATAGCACCTATTTACCAGATTTTCACCAACATACTTGTCCAAGGCACTTGAATTGCCAAGTTTTCACCACTGGATGAATGATTTTTCTTTTCTTTTTTTCTTTTTTTCTTTTTTTGTATTTTTTTTCTTTTTCCAATTTTTATGGATTTTCTGAATATGTAAGATCCAGTTTAGGCATAGAACCTCTTCATATGTATGATTTTGATTGGATCATTCAAAGGCTCACCTTCTGGTGTAGATAGCTAATAGGCTTTGGAATCGAAGCATGCTATGACAACGTAGGGGCCCAGCCATGTAGGCTCAAACTTGCCTTTCTTTTCTCAATTTTCTTGGACCTTTTGATTTTCTTTGAGGAACATGTCACTAACCTAAATCTATTTGGGATGGACCTTCTTGTTATAACTCCTTTTCAGCCGATTTTGGTATGCGCTCATGTGATCATATGCTTGCTGCCTCTTTTCATCTAACAAGTCTAGTTGTGTGAGACGTGCCACACAATAGTCCTCATCAGTGGTATAGTTCCTCATGGAGACTCACAATGATAGGAGCTCAACTTAAATTGGTAGAATGGCTTTGGCACCATATACAAGGGAATATGGGGTGGTGCCTATGGGAGTGCGATAAGAAGTGTAGTAGGCCTAGAGGGGGGATTTATCTGGAGGTTCCAGTCATGACCAGAATCATTAACAACCTTCTTAAGGATTTTTAAGATAGTTTTATTGGTTGCCTTAGCTTGGCCATTTCCTTGAGGGAAATACAGACTAGAGAAATGGTGATGGATATGGAGTTTGGCACATAGATCATCCACATGCTGGTTTTCAAAAGGTGTGTCGTGGTCTATGAAGATGGTAGATGGTATGCCAAAGTGGAAAATGATATGGTAAAGGATGAACTTGGATATTTGGATGCCAGTAGTTAGGGTGAGTGGAATCACTTCAACCCATTTGGTGGAGTACTCTGTGGTAGTTATTATGTACTTGTGTCCATCTGAGGAGAGGATAGTGATTAAGCCAACAAGGTTGAAGCCCCAACATGAAAATGGCCAAGGTGGTACAATGGGCTACAAGTCTTGTGCTGGTGCATGCATCAAATTTGTATGTTGTTGACATGGTAAACATTTTTTGATGAACTCACAAGCATCATGTTCCATGGTTGGCCAATAATACCCAACTCGAAGCAACTACTTAGCTAGAACCATGCCACTCTTGTGGGCACCATAAATTCTAGCATGGACCTCTTGTAAAGCTAGGACAGCCTCATTTGAATCTAAACACCTAGAAAGGATATTGTGATATCCTCGATGATAAAGGGTGTTGGCTACCAGAGTGTAGCGGGAAGCTCTATGAATTAAGTTTTGGTGTTGGTTGTTGGTGAGATGGGGAGATATGATACCATTCTTTAGATATGCATGGATGTTGTGGTACCATGAGGACTGAGGACCAACCAAGACACACACCATTTCTGTATCGACATTCTCATAAGCTGGCATGTGTAGCTGCTTGACTAGGAATTCATACTGTGATGTGTCACGCGGGATCTCTAAAAAGGATCCAATGGTTGCCATTGTGCCAGCTGCTTTGTTCTAAAGTCTTGGTATCTATGTGAAGTGTAGATTTAGGAAATGCCCTTTCAGTCTATCCACTTGTTCTTTGTAGGGAAGAAACTTGTCATCCTTTGTTTGATATTCATCAGGGACTTGCTTGATAATTAGCTGTGAATCTCCAAACACTTGCAGTTCTATGATATTCCATTGAATAGCTATTTTGAGACCTGAGATGAGTGCCTCATATTTTGCAATGTTATTAGTACATGGGAATCCTAATTTGAATGATTTTGGAATGCAGTCACCTTGAGGTGTGATGAATAGGATTCCTACCCCTGATCCATGTGATGTATAGGATCCATCAAAGTATAGCTTCCACATGGGCTATTCTTTGATCACACATAGGTGTTCGTCAGGGAATTCCATGATTAGTGCATAGGTATCCACCAGGGGTGCTTCTGCTAGCTGATTAGCAATGACTTGCCCTTTGATTGCTTTTTGATCTACGCACTGGATGTCAAACTCATTGAGTATCATGACCCATTTTTCCATACAGTCTATGAGAGTTGTCCTTGATAACAAATACTTGAGTGGGTCCACCTTTGAAATGAGCCTAATTATGTGGCTGAGCATATAATGTCTAAGCTTTTGAGTGGAAAAGTGCTGGCAATTTGGCTGAAGTGAGTACATAGATGTTGTCATTATGGAAACATATGATCCACATGAAGATCGCACATGATAGAGAGCAAGTATAGCAGAGTGCATTGCAAATTTGTCTAAGTGTAAGACAATGTTTTCACCAGTGCACCAGGATATAGTTTTTGTTTGTGATGTTGACTGGAGTTAGTTCAGTGCTTTCACACTTGAACATAGACTCTATGATGAATAATTATGACCCATCTCAAAGCACAAGTTAGTATGGCATGTATAGAATTAGTTATGACAGTTTTACTGAAGACAGTGTGAAGCCAACATGACAGTTATGAAGGCATAAGTGGTAAAGAGTTAAGGGATTATTTTGTTTATCAAAATAATGACTTAAAAATATAAAGGGATGACATCCTAGATGTTAACTCTTAGATAAAGATATATGGAAGCCAAACATGTAAAGTTATTAGCCTTAATAACTTGTATATATGTAATTGTAAATTGTAAGAAGTAAAAATAAAAAAGTAATGCGAAAAGATTGTAATGATATGAAAAAGTGATATGATGAGAATGTAAGAGCAGTGAAAAGATATTGAAGAAAGAAGAATAAGGTTATGTACCTTAACCATTTTTGTAATTAGTATACATTGTACATTACTTGTTTGGGTAGTGGGCTCATCTGGTAATCATATTTTGTATTGACAACTCCTAACAGGGTTGAGGCTTCTAACAAGGCCTATCGTCCCTTAATCAGGACTGATACACTATATGCTTATAATAGACTCCTAACAAGGTCAACATCCTTAACAGGACACTTTTGATTAGTGGATCTTTGTGGGTACCATCCCCACCAGGGTTTTCCCTTGGCCAAGGTTTCCTTGAGAACATATCATGTGTTATGAGTTCTTTAGTTTTATTGCTATGCATGTTGTTTAGCTTCTTATGTTATGCATGTATAAAGATAATATGTTATATCCATAATTGGGAAAAAGATAAAGTTTGTAGAATACTAATTCACCCCCCTCTCAGTATTCCCTATTTATAACAATTGGTATCAGAGCTTAGTTACTCAGAGAAGAATCATTCAAGGAAAGCCTAGCAACTTGAGTAAGATCTCTATGGATATGGATCAGCTATCGAAGAATCTTGATGAAGCTCTTGAACAGATTGATATGCTTACTGATGAAAGAGATACTCTAAAAAGGAAATATGATGATGCAAAGAACCTTATTGTGAAACTAAAAAACAAGGTAGAAGATCTGAAATCTGAAAAGGAATCCAAAATTTTGATTGAAGATTGTGATGACAATTTAGAAAAAGAAAATGTGATCCTTAAGCATGAACTGAAGATAGAAAAACTGAAACTAAGTTTGAAAGATGGAAATGACAAAAATGAAGCAAATCTAAGATCTGAGAATGAAAGGTTGAAGATTGAGAATGAAGAATTAAAATCTAAACTTGGCAAAGTAACATCTGAATTTGAGAAAGTAAATTTGCAGCATGCAGAACTTGAGAAATACAATAAGATTGTGAAAGGTGAATTAACTCAATCTAAACAACAACTTGAAAGGCTATATTCAAATAGTGAGAAGATTGATGAACAAGTATCTTATGGAAAACCATCCTATGATAAGACTGGACTTGGATTTAATATATTCAGAACAAATGATGAAAGCAAGGAAGCAGATATGAAAGAATCTAAAAGCATAGATGAGAAGAAGTCAGATGAGATCAACAAATCTAAAGACACACCTAAAGGAGAAGAACCACCTAAAGAAGAAGAATCACCAAAGCAAGAGGAATCACCCAAAGGTATGCAAAGAGAATTTAAAGGTAGATGTTTTGGTTGTAATACTATCGGTCACATGAAGAGAGATTGCACAGGTAAACAATTTAAACTTCTTAATGGTTATTGTTATAATTGTCATGGTTTTGGACATTGAGCTATTGAATGTAGAAGACCTAAATTTATTGAGAATAATTATGGTAGTAGAATGTTTAGGAATACTAACAATGCATATAAGAGACCTACTGAAGATATGAACAAAAGAAATGGAGTAGTATGTTATAGATGCAACAAGATTGGACACATTGCTAGAAACTGCAGATCACAAATCAGTTAGAAAGGAACAAGATATGGGAATAATGAAATTATTTGTTAGATATGTAACAAGATTGGACATGCAACAAGGTTTTGCAGAATGAACAATGGAGTTTTTCATCCTAACCCTAACCCTAGAAATCATGCAAGAAGAAATGGAGATGCAGGTAACAGATAGAAAGGTTGTTGTAGTAATGCAGATGAAGTGAAGTTTGTCAAAGGCACAGATAAAGTAGACATATTCAACATTGAAGGTAATTAGAAAGGTGAAGTATCAAGTGGTAAGAATGAATCCTTACCTGACCTAACTCAAAGCACTTAATTTATGAAAATTGCAGTAGATTAGGAACTTAGAATTAGTGTAGAAGTAGATTTTCATTGAATTAAGTCTTACACAGTTAATGTAAGGTAGTTTATTATGTACTAATGCTATGGTTAAGAGTGAAAAAGAAGATATTATGTTTTGTGAGATTGCAAGAAGTTTTAAGTTTTGCAGGATAGCAGAAACAACTTTTTGGAAAGAAGCGGCAAAAGAATTTAATGCGATGTCAAATCTAAGTGAGATTGAAGTAATAAAAGGTTATGATCAAAGTTATTTGATCATCAAAGCAAATTGAAGTGTTTAGGAGAGCAAATAATAGAGATTGGAAGCATTTTGCAGTGATTTGGTGAAAGATTTGAGTGCTGAATCTTTGAAAGCCCTAAAATCATGAATTTGAGGTATTTATCTTGGCAGATCTTTGAATTGGTATAAGGAATTTAAAGTAGTCATGGATGTATCCTTAATTCACAATGTCAAAGATAAGAATAGACCTAGAATGAAGAGGGAACCAGTAGAACCCTTGGAAGAAGATGATCCTAGGTTAGCACTATCATCCATACCAAATGGAGTTTTGCATTTAGAGAATGTAAGGAGCTATCTTGGATGCAAGTTAGAAACCCTCAGTGATAGTGATTTTACCAGTGAATATCAGAAGATTTAAAACCATGATATGTCATTGTAAAAAGGATATGAACATTTGAAAGATAATGAGATTGTTAAGTATGCTTTGAAGTATGAGTTTGACAATGAAGAATGCACTAAGATTATTTTGAGCATAATTCACAATGGGAAGTTTTGGCTAGAGGATAGAGTGATAGACATTATAGATGACTTGATTCATGAAGTCACAAGTTTATCTAAAGTTGGTGCTATTTCTTTAAATGAGAAAAATAGTCATGGACAACATAGGTTCATCCTACAATGGTAGAGGAATTGTGATTAGCAAAATCAAACAAGATGAGGTAAGATACCTATGCAAGATCCTAACCACCAAGTTTTGTACAAATTTTAGAGAAGATGATATGGCAGCTGGAATGGTACATATTGCCTATTTAATGTGTGTTGACAAGGTGCCAATTGATATGTGTGAAATTTTGAGAATTCAATTGTTTGAAAACTTGGAGAAGATTAAGAAATCTAAGTATGCACAATTTAGATTTTCATCCTTAATCACATACATGTTTTTCCACTCATTGAGGAGATTTATGTACACCATTGCAAATGATTGGAATGATGGACAAAATGCTATGGAAAGGATAAATAAAGTATATTTGAGACATGTTGTTGACAAAGTAAATGAGAGTGCTATGTTAGTAATGAAGACATTTCAAAACATGGTAACTAGCAAATCAAGAATTCCATAGTCACTTGTAAAGAAGTATAAAAATGATATATGTTTTATGGTTGACACTGAATTTACCTATATTGAAGCAGTGGAACCTAGAATTGAGTTCATAGACCCTCTTGGCTATGAGATATCTAAGGCTGAAACATAAGAATATGTTGGCAGATTACTTAAATGTAAATTGGACACTCAGTGCAATAGACTTGGAACTTTTGAAGAGAACTTTAACTCGGAAAAAGTTATAATTGAAGAGAAGCAGTCTAAGAAGAGAGTTGACAACACAATGAAGAAAATATTGAAAGATTTAGGATTGATAGAGCATGAGTTTTTGGTAGCAAAGAACACAACAGTAGCAATCAAAATGAGTGAATAGAGAGAAGTTTTGTTTACCCCACCAATTGCAGTACAATAGAAAGAACCACTTATGAAGGTGAAAGTAGAGGAACCAGAAAAGGAACAAGTAACAACTAGACCCACTTCCTCCATAGATAGCAAGAGAATGAAAGAAATTGCTACAGGACCAGGGAAGAGATAGAAGACTTTAGTTCAACCAATACCAAGAGAAATTGAAGAAGTAAGGGATGATGACACTACAGTTAAGAAGAAGACATGGAAATTGAGAGTTGAGAGAGTGAATGAAGAAATCATACAAGATGGAAATTTCACTAAAATAAACAAGTACTATAAAATTTATGATTATTCAGAAAGACTAAATTTGGAGAATGCTATTGTAAAGCATATGATTTTGGCAAACAAGAAATTTGATTCTATTCAAGGTCAAATACTTGATGAGTTGTATACTAAACTTGTAAATAGGAATCAGAGAGCAATTGAAGAAGACACTAATATCAGGAAGAATCTTGTGAAGAAGCTTTGTGATGTGAGAGATGATGAACACCTGAAGCAGATATTGAAGACCTTAAGCACCCATTTGAGAACCAAAAAGAGAACCATTTTGATTATGGGAGGTAGATATGAAGAAGTTAATGTAGATACAGAGCAGGCAATAATCAAAGTCATGTCAAAAAATGTTGGAGAGCCATCAGTTGCAATAGAGCAAGTAGTTGAAGCTGAACAAGAGGATATTCCCTCTCCTTCAGCTATTAACATTGAAGATGAAACTATGAATGTAGAAGGTACTAAGGTCACCTTGGATACTGATGACAATGTATTCAAGAACTTAGCAAACATTGTTGACAATTCAGCTTTTGATGAACCAGTTAGAACTGAAGAAGTAGAGAAGACTAAATCTATCAGTGAAGAACCTAAGGAGATTGAGATTCAAGCACCCATTCCTACCACATAAGACATTAGTCTTACTCTTGAGACTGAAAAGAAGAAAGAAATTGGATCTTTGTTTGAAGATTTAGGAAAGGAAGTTGATGATGATGACCAGTTGGAACTGATCACTTCTTTGAATAAAATCATTGGCAAGAACAAGAAAGTGAAGAATCTTGAAGGGAGTCTGAAGGACCTTACTGAGAAGTTACAAAGCATTGTAACTACACAAATCATAGAGGTAGACCCTTTGGAGAAAGCTAAGAAGGTAATGAGCACTTTTGATAATGAATTCAAAAACCTATCTGATATTGCAAAAGTGAGAGCTCAAGCAACTTATGAAGCTGAAATGCTTTTGAACATTAGTCAGAATATCAGGAATGATATTAGCAGTCTTGATATTTGTATCAAGAACTTGAGGAAGCATTTGGAGATAGGAAAATCATTGTACATACAATGTACAAAGCCAAAGATTTTGACAGAAGAAGAGGAACAAAAGATCAAGTTGAAGGAAGCTGAGATTCAGAATGAAGGTAACCTTCTTTCTAGACCTAGTGTGAAGGTATGTGATGCTGAAAAGAAAGTTCGAAAGCTTTATGATGAAATAAGAATATTGCAAGATGAGAGGAATATAAAAATGAGGAGACTCACTCTTTTGAGAGAACACACCTCTATGAAGTTGAGCATCATTGAAGAGTAGTTAGAAGAATGTCTTACAACTAAGACATCCTTTCAGAAATTCAAATTTGACAACCTCCAAGCTTGTCAAATAGCAGCTTATGGACTGAGCACATTACTCAATGTGGCAGATTCCATCAAGAATTCATGGGAAAAGGAGTTAGAAGCTATGAAAGCTGATTTTTCAGATTGTGTTACAAGCCTACCAGCTTTGCAATAAGAGAATGAAGGTATAATATTTTTTGGGATACAATTTTGTAATCCTCCCTACCTTATTTTGTCATTGTTGTCAAAGGGGGAGAGATATTAGAGCAGAAAATTGATATATTTGATAAGGATTGATACTTTTAGGGGGAGCATTGTATTAGAGATTATATTTTGAGGATTTATAAGGATAGTATACATATTCTATACTATGGCCACAATTTTGATACAATTTTTGAGATTTTGACTTGTACACTTAGCCAATTTTCTCATATGTTGCCACCAATGACAAAGGGGGAGATTGTTGGCAATTTGGCTGAAGTGAGTACATAGATGTTGTAATTATGGAAACATATGATCCACATGAAGATCACATAGGATAGAGAGCAAGTATAGTAGAGCGCATTGCAAATTTGTCTAAGTGTAAGACAGTGTTTTCACCAGTGCACCAGGATACAGTTTTTGTTTGTGACATTGACTGGAGTGAGTTCAGTGCTTGTACACTTGAACATAGAATCTATGATGACTAATAATGACCCATTTCAGAGCACAAGTTAGTATGGCATGTACGGAATTAGTTATGATAGTTTTACTGAAGACAGTGTGAAGCTGACAGGATAGTTATGAAGGCATAATTGGTAAAGAGTTAAGTGATTATTTTGTTTATCAAAATAATGACTTAAAAATATAAAGGGATGAAATCCTAGATGTTAACTCTTAGATAAAGATATATGGAAGCCAACCATGTAAAGTTATTAGCCTTAATAACTTGTATATATGTAATTGTAAATTGTAAGAAGTAAAAAGAAAAAAGTAATGCAAAAAGATTGTAATGATATGAAAAAGTGATATGATACAAATGTAAGAGCAGCAAAAAGATATTGAAGCAAGAAGCATAAGGTTATGTACCTTAACCATTTTTGTAATCAGTATACATTGTACATTACTTGTTTGGGTAGTGCGCTCATCTGGTAATCAAATTTTGTATTGACAACTCCTAACAAGGTTGAGGCTTCTAACAAGGCCTATAGTCCCTTAATCAGGACTGATACACTATATGCTTGTAATAGACTCCTTACAAGGTCAACATCCTTAACATGACACTTTTGATTAGTGGATCTTTGTGGGTACCATCCCCACTAGGGTTTTCCCTTGGCAAGGGTTTCCTAGAGAACATATCATGTGTTATGAGTTCTTTAGTTTTATTGCTATGCGTGTTGTTTAGATTCTTATGTTATGCATGTATAAAGATAATCTATTATATCCATAATTGGGCAAAAGATAAAGTTTGTAGAATACTGATTCACCCCTCCCTCTTAGTATTCCCTATTTCTAACACAAAGACCACTACAAGGCGTGCTTTCTCCATTGGTGAATAGTTAAGCTCATAGCCGACAAGAGTTTGACTGATGTAGTAGATGGCTCTCTCTTTGTTGTTATCATCATGCTAAGCCAAGAGTGCCCCTAGTGCTGTAGTGGTCACCAAGATGTAGAGTATGAGAGGGCATCGTGGAATTGGTGGTACTAGGATTGGAGAGTTAGCTAGGTACTCCTTGAGCTTATCAAATCTTTTCTGATAGGTGGAATCCCATCTGAAGCTTGTCTTTGCACAAGAGATGTGTGAAAGGTTGGCACTTGTCTACCAGCTGGGAGATGAACCAACTCACTAATTGAAGCTTTCCTTGTAGGCTTCTGAGCTATCAGAGTGTTCTTGGTGGAGGCATTTCTGTTATTGCTTTGACCTTTTTGGGGTCAATCTCTATGCCACATCATGAAACTATAAAGCCTAGAAGCTTTCCAGATGTAACACCAAAGACACATTTCTTTGGATTGAGCTTCAAGCCATAGTGATGCAAGCGATCAAACACACTCTCAAGAATGTCAAGGTGTTCATAGCGTGTTTTTGATTTCGCAAGAATATCATCCACATAGTCCTCTAGGATCTTGTGGATCATGTCATGGAAGATTACTGTCATTGCTCTCTAATATGTGGCTCCTACATTCTTTAGCCCAAATGGCATCATGTTATAGCAGAAGGTACCCCATGGAGTGGTGAATGCTATTTTGTGTTGATCTTCTTCTACCATATGAATTTGATTATATTCGGAGAAGTCATCCATAAGCGACAAAATCTCATGGCCCACTGTAAGATCTATGATCATGTCTATGTTGGGCAATGGGAAATCATCTTTAGGACATGCTTTTTTTAAGTCTCTAAAATTTGTACAAATTTTGATCTCACCTAAAGGCTTTACGACTGGTACCATGTTGGAGATCTAATCTAAGTAATCTATAGCTCTGATAATCTTTGCATCTAGGAGCTTTTCTAGTTCTGATTTCACCAATAGAGCTACTTTGGGATGCATTTTGCATAGCTTCTGCTTTATTGGTTGAACATTAGGGTCCTTAGCTAGATGGTGAACAAGTTTAGGATCAAGCCCAGGCATGTGTGCATATGACCATGCAAATTTCTTAGTAGCTTCATGGAGAAGTGTAGTGAAATCTAGTTCTTCACCCTCCATTAAAGATGCTGCAATGTAGGTGATTTTGGGACACTCTTCTATACCCAAGTTGATTGGCTTGGTCTCTTCAATGATGATTAGTGACTGCTCGGGTCTATAATCCTATATAGGAGGAAGAGGCAAGTCTTCATCTTATAGCACTTGAATTGCCAAGTTTTCACTAGAAGATACACTCCTTATTTTGACTATTTTGGAATTAGAATGTGCCCCAGAAGGGTTTTCACATAAGGACTCATGTTTCTCTTTTTCTATTTCACTTTTGCAGCTAAAGCTTTCCTCCTCCCCAAAATATCCTTTTGGGTCAAGCTTATAGATGTGATTTGACTCTGAATCTTGATCTGTTGCCTGGCCTAATGCCCCCATGAACTCTAGGAGTGCTTCCATGCTATGGAACTCATCGATATGTGTAATGCTCTGTTGGTCCTAGTCTATGAGTTTAGGGTGGATGAGGGGGAGTTCTATGAGGTTAATGGTGAGTTGTTGGAGGATAGAAGTGCCCAGGAGGGTATCATCATCAAAGATGTCATCGTATGATTTCTTTTCTTCCTCTTCAGGGATGTCTTCAATTTCTACAAGGTCATCCTGGTTATTCAAGAAGGGAATGCTAGTCATGTTGGTGCCCCCAGTTGTGGTATTGGGCCCTTTTATATGCAGGTGAGGGGTATTAAAGCCAAGACCCTGATGTTATGGATTCTTTAATGTTGTGAGCAGGTCTTTGCTTCTGCCTTCTTGTGGTCCTAGACCACCGCCTTGATATTTCCATTATTCAGTGGCATACTTGTGTGGTTGTGAATACTTATTTTTGAAATAGCTGATAAGTTGAGTGTTAGGTGGTGGGGGATCTTTGTACAACCACTTATTGATGTCAGGATCCATCTCTTGACTATTTATGTTGCCATGGGATTCAAAAGTCATAGGTCCCGCTCTCTTAATTTCATGAAGCTCTTTAGCAGGCTTTCTTTGGTGACTTGGGCACCCTTGCGTATGTGGATCAAGTGGGAGGGCCCCTACTAAAAAGGAATCATTTAGGCTGTATTCACCACAACCCTAGTTATTGATCTTGATAGAAGAAAGAGTGGAGGCGAGGATAGTCTCTGGATCACAGTGGGATTAGGATGAGCTGGCAACAGAAGTACCAATGTTGGTTCCAAGAGAGAGTGGAATGAGGGAATGATGCTTCCATTGCATGATAGTAAGCAAAGGGTTGGGGGTCGGCATGGATGGTAACCTTAGTGCCTTGATGTGGAAATTTGATGCACTGATGGTAAGTGGATGGTATAGCCTTGATGGAATGGATCCATGATCGACCAAGGAGGATGTTAAATGGTAGGTCAAGATCAACAATGTGGCAAATAGTGTCTTGTGTTGCTAGACCCAGCTGAATAGGCAAAGTAATAGTACCTTCAGAGGTACACTCCAAGTTGTCATAAGCTTTGATAGTGATTACTTCATGTGATATATCGACCTTTATGAACCCAATCTACTGAATGAATTTTAGAGTACACAAGTTTAGGGCCGAGCCATTATCTATCAAGACCCATTTGATGGAAAAGTCTTTGACCATAACAACGATGCAGAGAGGGAGAGTGTGGTCAGGTGAAATGTCTGGCATGTAAGATGGTTTGAAGGACAAAGCATAGGATGTAGATAGATGTCCCACAAGGTTCTTGAACTGGATGGTGTTAATGTCTGTGGGGACATGTCCTTCTTTGAGGGCCTGGTCAAGGATCTCTTGATGGAGGGATGACGTGCGGAGAAGGTCCAAGATGGAGATTTGGGCTAGTGTGTTCCCAAGATGTTCTATGATGTTATATTATGTGTTGTGTGCATTATGTGTTGGTTCTGGATGGGCACCAGCAACAGTCATCCAACCTCTATGAGTGGTAATGACACATTGACTATTTTCTCCTTTGACGTGGATGACATTGACTATAGGCTCAACTTGGGTTATACATCCAACACACTTGTCGTAATTGATATAGGAAGTAGTGTAGTCTTTGCAGCAAGTGTGATCTTCTTGTTTGCATTTGCCTTGGTTCTGGGGATGATTGGCATTAGCTTGGTTCTTCCCAGCGTTGTGTTGTGGGAACACATTCTGATAGATTTGTAAATTGGCATTAGGAGAGGCTTGAGTAGGTGCATCTACTTGGATATCCTTTTGGTCAATGAGATCTTGGATGTAATTCTTGAGTTTCATACACCTCAGGGTAGTGTGTCCTTTGACATGATGATAGTCACAGTACTCATGATCTTTATACCAGTTGGGCTTAGGAGTGTTATCATCAAACTGTTGGATTGGTGGTTATGTAATCAAGTTGGCCTTGGCCATTCGGTGGAAGATAACATCTAGAGGTTCACCCAACGGTGTGAAGGTCTTCTTTGGATAGTTCTAACCTTTGGGCTTGTTCTGATTGGGAGTAGTATTGATGGCATTGACCTGATTGTTTGGATTACCTTGATAAGCTTGATGTGCTTGTTGCTGATAATTTTGTTGATTATTTTGAGGCTGCTATTGTTGCATGGGTTGTTGATGGACCTGATGAGATTTCCAATAGATGGGTGCTTGTTGTTGTTGGTATGTAGGAGTTGGTTTAGGACCATCCATGACAATTTGGACATGCTTGGTATTAGTGGCTCCATCAGTAACAACATTTTTGTTATGATTCCAATAATGGGATTTATCATTGCTGGGTTTATTTTGGGAATCATTTTTGAAATGTCAGATTGTGCCTTCGTCTAGGAGGGCCTTTTCAATACCTATCCCCTTGCTCTTGATATCTTGATATGTTTGGATACTATTCATCCTCATGAAGTGGAATAGTTTAGGATGAAAATTATCAATGAAGATTTTTGTCAAATGCTTCTTAGGCGGTTGGTATGATAACCTGGTGGTAAGGTTCTACCATCATTGTAGGTATTCTGCTAGGCTTTCTCCTTTCTGTTTGGAGTTGCAAAGGTCTAATAAAGTCAACTCATTCTCAACATTGTGGTCATATTGGTTAATGAACTTTTCAAAGAGCTTGACAAAAGTTGTGATGGTCCCACACGGTATCTTGTAAAACCACTCAATAGTAGTTCCTCCCAAGCTTTTGGGGAATAGGTGCAAAAGATAATTGTCATTGTAAGCCACTTTTTGGCATGCCATATAGAACTCTTTGATGTGATTGACTGGGTCTCCTTTTCCTTGATATTTGTCAAATTTGGGTGTCTTGAAGTTCTTAGGAAAAGGAACAGCTGTGATTGATCAGTCAAATGGGTAAGGACACACCTCTTTGAACTTGAAGATTTTATTCTTGGTACTAATTTGAAGCTCCTTAAGAGCATTCTTCATTGCTTCCCACTTGGCATTGATTGGTGCTGGAGTGGGTACTCCCATTTGAAAAGGATCTAGTGGTGCTGGTGAATAAGGGTGATTTTGAGGTGGGTATTGTGGAGTGGGATATGGAAATTTTCCAATGAGATAGGCAGAATGGAGTGGATTTCAGAGTGATGTTTGCTAGGGAGGATACTGCTGATGCGGTGCAGGGGTATATTGTGGTGGAGGATATGGGACTGCTTGCTAGTGTTGTGGGATGATGGGGACTTGTTGCTGTGACTGATAGGAGGAAGCTTGTTGGTACTAGGGAATGATAGGGGTTTGTTGCTATGACTAGAAGTATGGTTGCTATGGGGGAGGCTGGTGGAATGATGCAGTTTGTTGGTAAGATGGCCCTTGCTGAACTTGGCTTTGCACTTGGCTGATATAGGTTGGGTGCATTCCTACATTGCTTAAGGATGGAACTGATGTAGGGAAGCTAGAAGCAAAAGGTGATTGGGCAAGATAACTTGTGAAATGAGAGGAAATTTACTGTTGAGGTGGAGGAACTTACTAAAAAGCACTAGGTGTTGTAAATGGATAGCTTGTGTAGGATGAAGCTGGCAGAGGCTGTGATGGTTGTTGTTGCACTACTTGGGAGAAGGTGGTTTGTTGGTTCACAAACATGGATGTAGGAGAGTGAGTTGGTATACCTAAGGCTTGCATTTCTTCTTGAGTGAGGCCCCAACGAGAACCAGTGTGCAGCAGGAATTATGTTGCAGAGGATGCTGGGAAGGTAGATGTGATGGGAGTTTGGGACATGAATGGTGGATTTGAAAAACCCATGGAAGGCATACCTGTGGTGAAGGCATTTTGTTGGGCTTGTGCTTGGGTAGATGCTTGCTGGGGGGTGAATGAAGAGAACGCTTGCATTCTTGATGAAAAGGGTGATGTTGATGTGGAAGTTTGCTGAGTATGAAAGGGGAATAATTGTGCTGCCCCTGAAAATGATGGTATGGATGCAGAAGTTTGTGGAGTGAAAGGAAAGGATGATTGCATCCCTCCTAGAATGAAAGGTGTGGATGTAGAGGCTTGTGAAGTGAAGGGGAAGGATGATTGCATCCCTCCCAAAATGAAAGGTGTGGATACAAAGGTTTGTGAAGTGAAGGGGAAGGATGATTGCATCCCTCCTGGAATGAAAGGTGTGGATATAGAGGCTTCTGAAGTGAAGGGGAAGGATGATTGCATCCCTCCTGGAATAAAAGGTGCTTCTTTTCCTATGGAAGGTGGTAGAACTACTTGTGTAAAGGTTTGTGTGGGAGGTGGTGTTTAGTTATGTGAAAATCCTTGGGTAGGTATGATGGATTGAGTTTCTATGGAAGATGATGGTGCGCCTATGAGAGGAAATGGAGTGGATTGTGTCGCTTGTGTTGTAGGGCCTATGAAACTACTTTGTAAAAGAGGAGGGATGGGTGAAGCTACTTGTGACATGTGGAGGAGTGGATCATGGATCTATTGGATGATGGGGGTATATACTTCTTTTGGGATATGGATGTTAGTGATGGGGATGTGAGTTTGGAGATATGGTGGAATGGGAGTACCTTGCCGTGTGAAGCTAGCCCACATGTTTCTTTGATTCTGAGTAGTGAGGGTGCTAACCATTTGTGCATTCCCGAGATGATTCATGAATGTTTCTATTGCAAGAGGAGCCAAGGGGATATTGGGATCATCCCATGCATTTCCAATTTTTTGTATCTAAGGATCATAAACTACCATCGCACTGGTAGAAATGCTAGGATTAGATGAGTTGGTGGTTGGATAAGGACCCATGTTCCTTATTTTTCTATATCTTGTCTTGACAGGCATGGAGATGCAGATGCTAGATGTATGCAAGATGTTTCCTAAAAGACTCTAAAGAATGATGGATGCAATCTGAAGGAACTTCTAAGGATGGTGAATTTCTAGAATGCAATGTAAAGATTGGTGAGATGCTTGGATTTGGATCAAGGATGGTTGAAGATTGGCTATAGATGGTGACAGATTGGTATAACACTTTGGTGATGATGGAAGATTAGTGGGATACTCTGATTTGGATCAAGATTTGGTGGATGATTGGTGGGATGCTGGTGGAAGATTACTAAGTGTCAACAATGAGCTGCTATTTTTCCCAATGGAGGATCAATGGTAGGATTCAGTCAACCTAGGATAGACTAATGATCTTTGGTCAACTGGATTCTTATCAATGCAAGCCAATCTCTTGCTCGAGATGATGAGGCTATGCAAGGACAAGTTGGATTTCCTTTAGACAATGTTCTATCAAAAAGGGGGTGATTTCTGATTTTAGGATGAGGATTGAAAATAACTCAAAGGTTTTTGAACACTAAGTGCTTGTGGATTTGGATCACTGGATTCAGTGCAAAAGATGGTGGGGTTTGATTTGGATGATGGATATTGGATTTGGATCAAGGATTTGGGATTTTGATTATGGATTGCTAATGGAATGATGGTGAAGGATGATGGAATGATTCTATTTCTAAAAGGATAATGTAGATGCGACTGGGATGGATGATCTATGATGCTACTAGGAAGATGATGATGAATGCAACTAAGAAGGATGCTAGAATGCAACTAAAGATTTGGTGATGATGCAAGGATGAAACTAGGATGAAGGACTATTGAGATAGGATTTGGAATATGAAGGTAGAATGGGACACTCAATGGATCTAGCTAGTCCTCTCTTTCAAGATTGATGTAGTGATGGTTCACTCAAAATCGGTAAGCAAACTATTTGACTCTTGCATTATAGCCCATGTTATCAAGCTTTTCTTTATACTTTTCTTCGGCTTGGGTTGCTTGCACAAAAGATCGATGGCTCTTAAGATTTCTCTCTACAACTTTTTTTTCTCGATAGGCTTGGAATTTGGGAAGTTTAGCTTTCGGGTGTTTGATCAAATCAGACATAACTTTGGGAGATTCTGATAATCGGGTTGAGACAAAAAGCTTTGGGTATCTAATTTCAAGGGATTCTTCTGCAAATTATTTTGAGTATCTTGAATCAAGTTGTAGACTAGTTTGATGTTTTCCAATGGAAAAGGATAGATTTTCAACAAATTTTTTTTGGAAAAGCAATCTTCACAAGGGATAAAGCAACCTTGTGGGATACACGCAAGATAAATGACTTTGAATCTGAAAAAGCTTTGAAATGTGTATGTTCCAACAAGTGTTTTCACAGAGTTTTTGACTATCAATCACTTTAAGCAGATCTACATAAGGAAGGTGAGTATCAAAATCCTTGCCCATAGCTTGGTACCCCCTAAAAGGGGATAAAAATGGTGAGTAATCTTGAGGTGATCCGGTAAACCCCTTGGATCAGTCCTTGCACAAGGATTCTGATACCTTCAGATGTGGATAGGGTAGCCTCTATTTTAACTAGTTTGTAATTGTTTCATGGAGTCCCCCCAATCAGTTTGTACGCACGTGACTCACTTAAGAGCCTTGTTGACCATGCCAAAATAGTAGGGATTATTCACCTACCTTGGGCTACCATCAACACACCTCACCTAAGATTTAGAAGATATAAGTGAGAGTTTTCTCTGTGCTTTATTTCTATACCGATCGGGGAAGATACCGGTTTGAGGTTGTTCTCCAGAGAGGAAGTGCTTTTCTCCTTGAACAGGCCTCGCTAAAAGTAAAACAAGTGAACTTGTCTGAGTTCAAGTGTTTTACATTGCTTACTTTAACAAGGATTTGTAGAAAATGAAAGCTCCTAGATGCACACCATGAAGAGTTCTTTTTTCCCAAATTGAATTAAGTGTGATTTGAATTGAAAACTTCTGAAGACACAAGTGTTTAGGTGTTGCATTTTTCTTTCTCCAAAAAGTAAATGTTTGAGCTATTGTAAGTTCTTTTCTTGAGCATTCGAGATTGAGATTGGCATGTTTCTTTAGGAACTTTTGAAAAGTGCTTTGTTTTGATCCTTAAGTCATTCAAGATTTGTAGAAAATGAAAGCTCCTAGATGCACATCATGAAGAGTTATTTTTTCCCAAATTGAATTAAGTGTGATTTGAATTGAAAACTTCTGAAGACACAAGTGTTTAGGTGTTGCATTTTTCTTTCTCCAAAAAGTAAATGTTTGAGCTATTGCAAGTTCTTTTCTTGAGCATTCGAGATTGAGATTGGCATGTTTCTTTAGGAACTTTTGAAAAGTGCTTTGTTTTGATCCTTAAGTCATTCAAGATTTGATTTTGCATTTTGCTTGAATTAAAAAGGAAGGAATAGAGATGCCTTGTTCTTTCAATTTAAATCATTCAAGATTGTGTTTGATTTTCAAAATGACAATGACTCAGTTGGACTTGGGTTTTGTTGGCATTAAGCAGAATTGCCACTAGTGACAACACTTATTTGCATTCTGGATACAAACCGAGCAGACAGTGCAAACCGAGCAGACAATGCAAACCGAGCAGACAATGCAAACTGAGCAGACAGTGCAAACCGAGCAGACAGTGCAAACTGAGCAGACAGTGCAAACCGAGCAGACAGTGCAAACCGAGCAGACAAGTGCAAACTGAGCAGACAGTGCAAACTGAGAAAGTTAGTACAAACCGATCAGGACAATGTAAACCGAGTAACATCTTGTCTACCGAGTCACCAGTACTTACCGAGTTCAATACCTACAGAGTGATCAGTATGAACTGTGCCTTCACTTCTACCGAGTGCATGACGATGCCGAGTAATGCAGTGGACACCGAGTATCAGAAAGTCACCGAGTCAGTTTGAAGGAACCGAGTAACTATTTGGGCCGACTTAGTGGCACTTATGTTTATTTGTCAAGCCGACTGTGTAATTGTAATTGTAATTAATTGTTTGAGACTTGTATATAAACAATGTTGTAAAAAGATGAAAAATAATCAAGTAGAATATATGTGAAAGAAAAAGAAAGGCAGAGATAAGCAAATTGCAGAAGGCTTCAGAAGTATAAGGTTCAGCAAAGACAAATTCATCACAGAAGGTGATCAGTACATCAGAGAATCTCAATCAGCAATCCAGTTGCAAAGCAGAGATCTACTGTTTCATTCTAACAGGTGAATCAGTACTAAATCCTTTAACCGGGTAGACTTAACAGTCTTTGTATAAATCTCTTTACCGAGTGCATACTTCACTGTATGTTTGTAAATCCTTTAACAGGGTGGATTTAGCAATCCTTATTTCTCCTAACAGGGCAGATCATCAGAAGTGATCAAATTGTAAGCCTTAACCGGCCAACTTTATTCTGCAGTATTAAAGCTTTGTGGGTTTCATCCCCACCCCAGTTTTACTTTCTTTTGGAAGGTTTCTGGGTAACCAAATCTTTGTGTCATTATTGTGAATGCTTTCAAGTTTCATGCTTTCTGTATGCAAAGGTTAAAAAGTAAAATACATGTTAAAATTAGAAGAAAATTTGGAGTTACTGATTCACCCCTCCCCTCTCAATAACTTGGTTAATTCCTGAATATTTCCAACAATTGGTATCAGAGTAGCATTGGTTCTCAAGACAAAGCTTAACTAGCTTGAGCAAAGATCCAGGACAATGGAGGTATTCAAACTGAACAAGGTGATTGAAAATGAAAAGCTAGATCTGGAAATGGCCATAGCTAAACTCAAAGAAGCAAAAGAACATCTTTCCCAATCCCTAAGGAGAAGGAAGGAACTTGCAAATCAGATGAATGATCAGAATTACATTGAAGAAAAGATTGAAGATCTTCTTCCCTCAAATAACTCAGATGAAACAAACAATGCTATCAAAGAACTCCTAGAAAAGAATGGGTCTCTACAGGAAGAAGTGAGAAAATTGAAAAGAGAACAAGAACTACACTCTACAAGATTCTGTGAGATCTTGGAACAAAGAAACAAGTTGAAAGATGAATTAGATGGAAGAAACATTGAAGTCCAAAACAAAACCCTTCAGCTAGAAAATATAATTGATTAGATCTCTCATACAAATGAAGAAATTCTAAATCTAAGTTCAGAAGTAGAAAACACAAGAGAAGAACTAAGATCTGAAAAGGAAACCAATCTAAGATTGATGGATGACCTAAACGCTGAAAAACAAATCAATGAAGGAATGCTGAAAAGTCAAGAAGACTTGAATCAGCTGTATGAACGAAATCTTCATAGGCAAAAAGGAAAAGCAGGACTTGGATACAAAGAAGAAGGTGAATCCTCTAAACAAGGTACTCAAAGAAATCAAAAACCTACTTGTAATCATTGTGGTAAAATAGGACATACTTCAAATAAATGTTGGAACAATGAAAAAGCAGAATTCAATGGAAAATGTTATAGCTGCAATCAACCCGGTCACAAAGCAAATGAATGCAGGGAAAAACCTAGATTCAGAGGTAATTGTCACAAGTGCAACAAACAAGGTCACAAGGCATCCGAGTGCAGATCCAAGACATTTAATCCAGCAGAACAAATTGTGAGAGCAATGTTTGGATGGGACTACAACACCTGGTGTAGATGTCATTACTGTGGAGAATATGGACACATTGGCATGAATTGCATAAAACATCATCTAAGGAAAAGAGATACTACCATAAGATGTTTCAAATGCACTAAACTCGGTCACATAGCCAGAAACTGCATGAATGCTAGTGAAATTGAAGAAGGAAAGAAGAATGAAGCAACTAAGGTCAGAAAATAGATAAGACAAAAATGGATTCCTAAAGCTACCGAGCAATCCAGTCCAAGTAATGGAATGGATGGCTCTACCGACTCAAACTAAATTTCCAAGGAAGCACTGGAACTGTACTCTCATAGATCAATCTCAAGCAGTTCCAGAATCGAAATTAAAAGAAAAGTCTAAATCAGCATGCAAGATGCAGTGAGATCACAGGGAGGTCGGTATAGTCTTCACCGAGCAAGGTCGGTATAGTCTTCACCGAGCAAGGTCGGTACCTGTCTTTACCGAGCGAGGTCGGAGCATTATGAATTCTCGAGTTCACCGAGCTGCGAAGTCTTTTCCGAGCAATTAATTCTTAGTGGGTGACAGTCTGTCAGAATTCCAACCCTAATTTGAAATGAGCATTAATGACAGTATTGTAAACAAAAAGCAAGTAATCGAACTCATTCTTCACCGCGAATCTTTAGCACTTTGAGAGCAGAAAACTTCAAGGGCAACCCGGCGATTTAATACTTTTGCGAAAGAAATTTTCTGTGAGCTACCATGGCATCATCCAGCACTTCAGCGAAGAAAGGATCTAATATGTTAGTCCAAGCGGAGTGGAAAGCACTAGATTTTAAGATCGTGCCCACAATTGCAGCAGCCCTAGATCCGAATGGAGCTCAATCTCAGATTCCTCCTAAGGTACTACTTATCAACGATATCTGTAATCATTTTAACTGTTCAATTCAAGAAATGGGAAACCTAGAACTAGACATTGTGCGTGAGGAACTATGTGTGGATGGTATTTTGAAGCCCGAGCACAAACATCTGGAAGATAAGGGTTTAGTTCACATTGCACATCTTCCTCGAAACTTTTGAGATAAATGGGTTAGGTACATTCTTAGCCGAGTACACGATGGCAAGATTTGGCTTGAGAAACCTATTGAGATCACAAAGAAAATGATTCAACAAATCACCGGTCTTCCCATGTTGAACAAAGCGAAAACTACCAAAACCCTAGGTCGGACAGAACTAGAGAAGAAAACCCTAGCCGAGTGGGATGGTAGAGGCATGAAGGTTAGCAGCATTACTGACGCCGAACTGAAGTTTGGTACACATATCATTGCCCACAAGATTTACAGTTCTAGTCGACAGAACAGTGTCTCCTGTGAAGCTGTTGACCTAGCATACAAAGTGGTCAAAAACAACTTGACATTTGACCTAGCAGACTTATTGTTGAAACAGTTTAACAAGAACATGGAAAACATCAAAACTTCCAAAAACAATCCATGTAAGTTTGGATCCTTGTTAGTCTGTTTATTCTTCTATGTTCAGAAATTCTTCCCTTCTAAAGGAAAAGTTGTATGGAGAAAAGATGTGCCAGTACTCTATGAAATAAATGAATACATTGCAGAAATGGGTGAAAACTTTGAAAGCATCATGGATAACTATTTTGAGTCCTTCAAAGAGAAAATGAATGACAGATTTCGGATTCCACAGAAGTTGGTGGAAGATTACAAAGATGACATCTGTTTTATGGTAGATTGTGATAATGTGTATATTCAAGCAGTTAAACCAAGAACTGTATATGTAAAACCTCTTCCTTATGAGGTAAATATTGATGAAACCAAGAATATCATTGAAGCTCTTCTAAATCAGCCTGTCAATCCCAAAGCTCCATATTTTGGAACATATGATGAAGCTAAGGTGAGAATTGAACTAAGCATAAAGCTTCCACAGGCGGTAAACAAAGGAAAGAAGAGGATAGCCAAAATGCAAATGATAACCGAGGACAAAGAAGAAATAGATGAAAAAGAAGGAGAAAAGGATGAGAAAACAGAGGAACCAGAACCTGCAAAGAAGAAAGGAAAAGTTTTCATCACTAAGGCATCTGTGCCTCCCACTGCTGTGTTTACAAGGAGAAATACAAAAGGCAAGGCAGACAAGGCAGAAAAGGTAGATAAAGACATAGTATTCAAAAGGCCTCCTCTAACCCTTCAAGAAAAGCTCAAACTCTTTAGAGATGGATCAGGATCTGGAGTAAGTAACATAAAATCCTTGAAATATGAAACCAGATCGGAAGCAGAACAGAAGGAAATAGAAGATGCTGTTATTGAGAAGATGGGACAGTGGAAATACTCTCCTGAAGAAATTACCCCACAGATTCCAGCAGTTCTATTGAATCCAATAAGAATGAGATGGAGCAATGCAAGGCAAACTGTGATAGACATATATGATCAAAACTTGAGACAGTTGATGCCGAGCTTGAACAATGATGAAGTAAAGAAGGCACTAAAAGAAAATGAAAATAAGATGACATTGAAGTTCAATACTTGTTTGATTTTGATCAACAATATTGAATCGGTTGTGAAGGCTACAAAAGCCACATGGAAGAACATATACCACCTTCACCAACCGAGCATTGAAACTGTAATAATAAAGGATATTGAAGATGACAGCGATGAACAAGAAGAAGATACTGAGGTAGATGATACTGTAAGGATAGCAGCAGAAGTCATTGCATCCCTTCCTACCTCTCCAGTGAAAATCTCTACATCCAGCCCAGAGACACCTTCAAGCATGGTTGTGACAACTTCCACATTTGTCCAATCATCCCTAGCAACATCAGAGGCAGCTACCATTTCTTCTACCGAGCTGCAGTCTCCTGTACCAGTAAGTTTTCCAGCTTTTGAATCTTCAAGTGTAAATATTTTAAGTTCTCCAGTAGAAAGTATACCAGTGTCAATAGCCAGCCCTACTTTATCTATTGTCACTACTACAAGAGCATTAAGTACAGATAAGCCTAAGGCTCTACCGAGTATAAAATTTTTGGGTAAAAATATAGTTGAGGATATAGACCTAGACGAAGAGATAGAGATTCCTACATTAGATTTTACAAATCTCTCAGCAGACCAGATGCAGAATATAGGTGAGATCCTCCAAAGGAAAGCAAAACAAAAGAAGCTAAAAGAGGAGAGAGACAAGGAGTATCAAATCATCAAGGATGCTAAGGACATTTTGTCTGATGCATTAGGCATTAAAGTAGACTCCTCCCAGCATGTTTTGTTACAATTAGCAGAGGCAGTTGAGAAATACAATGAGGACTCATCCGGGACAGAAAAGTTAGTTGAAAGAGCCGAGAAGAGATTCAACAATAAAGTGCTTGAGCACATTGCTCAGCACATAGCTATTAACCAAGTAGAATTGTCTTCAGTTTTGTCTAACATAGAGTCTATTTATTCGAATGCTACCTCTCTTTTGGCTAGACTATGCAATTCTGCCGAGTTCACAAAGGATGTTAAAGATAAAATGAATAAAATGGATGAGGATATGAAGATTAGCATACAGAAGCTGCAACTTGAACCAAGTTCAAGCTCTGCTCATCACATGAAAATTTCACACCTATCTAATATGCAGTTTGATCTATTGAAAGAAGACTCAAGGATCCGGTCCACACTACTAGACATCCAACACATGATCCTTCCCATCATGAATACAATGTATAAGCACATTGAACATTCCAGAACATTGATTCATGACAATCAGTTCTCTATAGCAGATCACATGATTGAACTCTCTGCAGAAGTCCAAATTGCTATACAAACATGTAAAATCCTGTAAGAAAGTTGGGACAGAACCCTGGCACTAATAATGAAGGTACATTCTGATTTCTTATCAAATTTTGGATTCTCTCTGTAAATAACTTGTATATGCACCTTTGGCATTATCGTCAAAAAGGGGGAGATATGTATAGAAGGAGAGATATGTATACAGTTATAGATTTGTATAAGGAACGGTTAGCACATTGAAAGGGGGAGACAATGTATAAAGCCCTATAAAGACAAAATTTTGAAAAATCAAAATAAAACTCAGTATGATTCGTGTATATAAATTTTGGCCAATAAGTGTTTTTGTCACTAATGCCAAAGGGGGAGATTGTTGGCATTAAGCAGAATTGCCACTAGTGACAACACTTATTTGCATTCTGGATACAAACCGAGCAGACAGTGCAAACCGAGCAGACAGTGCAAACCGAGAAGACAGTGCAAACCGAGCAGACAGTGCAAACCGAGCAGACAGTGCAAACCGAGCAGACAGTGCAAACCGAGCAGACAAGTGCAAACTGAGCAGACAGTGCAAACCGAGAAAGTTAGTACAAACCGATCAGGACAATGTAAACCGAGTAACATCTTGTCTACCGAGTCACCAGTACTTACCGAGTTCAATACCTACCGAGTGATCAGTATGAACCGTGCCTTCACTTCTACCGAGTGCATGACGATGCTGAGTAATGCAGTGGACACCGAGTATCAGAAAGTCACCGAGTCAGTTTGAAGGAACTGAGTAACTATTTGGGCCGACTTAGTGGCACTTATGTTTATTTGTCAAGCCGACTGTGTAATTGTAATTGTAATTAATTGTTTGAGACTTGTATATAAACAATGTTGTAAAAAGATGAAAAATAATCAAGTAGAATATATGTGAAAGAAAAAGAAAGGCAGAGATAAGCGAATTGCAGAAGGCTTCAGAAGTATAAGGTTCAGCAAAGACAAATTCATCACAGAAGGTGATCAGTACATCAGAGAATCTCAATCAGCAATCCAGTTGCAAAGCAGAGATCTACTGTTTCATTCTAACAGGTGAATCAGTACTAAATCCTTTAACCGGGTAGACTTAACAGTCTTTGTATAAATCTCTTTACCGAGTGCATACTTCACTATATGTTTGTAAATCCTTTAACAGGGTGGATTTAGCAATCCTTATTGCTCCTAACAGGGCAGATCATCAGAAGTGATCAAATTGTAAGCCTTAACCGGCCAACTTTATTCTGCAGTATTAAAGCTTTGTGGGTTTCATCCCCACCCCAGTTTTACTTTCTTTTGGAAGGTTTCTGGGTAACCAAATCTTTGTGTCATTATTGTGAATGCTTTCAAGTTTCATGCTTTCTGTATGCAAAGGTTAAAAAGTAAAATACATGTTAAAATTAGAAGAAAATTTGGAGTTACTGATTCACCCCTCCCCTCTCAGTAACTTGGTTAATTCTTGAATATTTCCAACAGGGTTTATCTTTTTAATTTCATTCAAGATTTGTTTGCTCCATTTTAGACTTCAAGACAAAGTTCCTAGATTTTAGTTTGATGCGTGAATTTGAAAAACATTCAAGATTTTGCCAAAGAAGATGTTAATTTTCAACAAAACAGAAAATTTTTAGGATTGATTTAGGAACCTAGTGTATGCACTTTTAAAGAATGATCTTTGAATGTTTTTAAGATGCAAATTTAAGGTTCTTTTTAAGTGCCCAAAATTTGAAATGTTCCTGATTTTTGCATGAATGCACCCTACCACTATCAGATTTTGCTTTTGTTCAGTTTTAGTGCACCAAAAGAAAATGATTTAATTATGTTTGCCAAAAAATTTTACCCACATTCCCACAAGTACCTGCAATCCTGCAGATAAAAAATAGCATTCTCGTGGACCGTACCCGCATTCCCGCAAACTATCAAAATAAATAGAAATTTGACAAAGAGGAATTAATTACCTGATTTGAAGAGGGTACCTGCGAAGTCAAACTACATTCCCATAAAGTCAATGGTCAATCCCATGCTACGGGAATAATGGCACAAATCCCAAGTTTTATTTAATGCCTTATGGCTTACAAATGTTAACAAGAAATCCTGCCTGGTCAACAAGCATTCTCGCGTTGCGAGAATGTGATCTCGCAGGGAGGGTACAAAGGACTGACTGATAAATTCATTGGTAGGGAGTAGAAAAAGACAGAAGATAGAAGAAATACTTTGCGGGAATGCATTCCCGTAGACTGTACAAGTGTTTTCGCAGACCGTACCCATGTTCCTACAAAATTGTACATCTTTCCTACGATTGAAAATCTGAAAGTGATGATTTCATGAGTTTTTCATCATTTGGAGCGGATTTTGCGTGGTGAGTGTCCCATCGGGCATGCCAAAATGTGATCAATGCAAACCTAATCTATCTTGAAAGGTGTAGACATGTCAAGCATTAGTTAAACAACATATACCTAAACTATTACAAAAAGTTATTCACAAAGTCATTCAGATAGAGCTAAAACGAGAGCTCCCTATCACTATTTGATTTGCTCTCACTTTAGGGATGTGGGTATGCTCTTGAATCACTTGGAAAAATTCCCTAACAATAATTAGGAGGTATCGGGATAGCTTAGGGACCAAAACAACCCCATAGTGGCATAAAACCTGGTATAGAACACTCATTGTGCCCCTAAGGCCTTAAGGATCCTACAAGCTTAAAAATGGAGTCTAAGCTATGAATGATTAGTCTAAATTGATTTTTAATCCAAAATAGAGATGTGAGATGATGCTATGCTATGAAAAACAATGGAAGAAACTAGGTTAATCCATTAAATCTATGCTAAGATGTGCTAAAAATGCTTGAAAATAGATGAAACTTTACTAATTAATATGAAAGCTTTAAAGATTTAGAACTATTCTAACATTATAACAATGCTTGGAAATGAAAGGTGAATTGGTGTTTTTTCTCTTAGAATGAGGAGTATTTATAGGATTTGGGAAGGGCTTGGGTTAGGAGGATGAGTTAGGGTTAGACGTAAGGTTAGGGGTAGGGTTTGGGTCAAAGATAAGGATTGACTTCTTCTAGAAGAGTCTAGAGTTTTCTTAGGATATTTAGGAATTTAGGAAATGAAATAAATATTTATTTATTTCAAAGAATTTTAGGTTTGAGGATTTTATTTATTAAAATAAATTTAATAAATAAAAGGGGTTTTATCATTTAAACTTAATTTAAATGTTTTTGAGTTGGGATTAGGCTTAGGAAATGGGGGAATCACCCTTTAATTAAAATTAAAGTGAGATTAGGAGATTCTAGAAGAGGTTAATGATCTTTAGGATATTTTGAAGGTTTGGGTTTAAATAAATAAATTATTTATTTAAATAGTTTTTGGTCAATTTATTAATTAAATAATTAATAAATAGGGAAATAATGTCTAAATGAGATTTAAACATTTCTGGAAGGGATTTCTTAATTAAATATTTTTAATTAAGATAAAGGGTTTTAATGGCATAAAAATAAATAAATAAATAAAATAATTAATTAATGAATAAATGATGATGTCATTAGGAGTTCTTAGAAAAATAAAAATACTTTTATTTTCTAAGGATTTTTAGGTGTCTACACATAGATGATGGGTTAAGAATCCAACAATCTAAGGCTAGGAGATATGAAGTGAAATCTATTCTAATCACTTAGGAGAAAATGTATAAATTCCTCCATCTATCCTATCCATTTGGAAGCTTTGGGGAATCCTACCTTATCGATACTAAAAATTCTTACTTCTAAACGTGACTAAGATAGAAACCAGTTTGGTTCTTACATTTCTCGAGTGAGGAAAGTCTTTTATATTGCTGAGTATAGAAAGAATGGGAGGTCTTAAAGTTTAACTAAGTATGAGTAAGATAGCTAGATTTTATACTATGCTTTACCCCTTGTATCTAAGATAATTTGGGAATTCCTACTTCCTCTATATATCCCTAAATGTTTACACTAAGTTCTTTTCCTTCTTGTGGATATGTTATAATCACCCAAAGTACTTGAGACATAAATGATCAAATTGCATTGACATCTAGATCTAAAGCTAAAGTCCAAATATTAGGAACTATATTGAGAAGCTTACCCCTTTTTAATATAATATAAGATGGTTTTGTTTAAAGATCTCTAAGAATTTTTACCCTTGAGAAGGATATAAGCTAAACTCTAAAACTATCATTGATTATGTCATGTCTTATCCATTGTCATCTTAGAAACTAAGATAAATTGTCTCCTTAGATATTCCATCAACTCCTTCATTAGCTAAGGTATCTGTGACTTTGTTTCCTTCTCTGTAGATATGATTTAGGGTAAAGTGATTGAATGTAGAGAGAATTGTAATACCCCAAAAATGGGCTATAAGTTCATTAACCTCCTACATCAACATATCGAATGAAATCGACATCAAAGTCCTAACCTAAGGCACATCGACACATCATCAAATCCTAATTGATTATCTCAAATTCTGGATTGGGGAATATTCCTAGTAATATTCCTATTCATCATAATTATCTTTAATTTAATGATTATTTGGCGATAAATCTTATTTATCCTAAAGTTTGATTAATTGAATATTCTCAATATTTAATTAATTAGATTTAATTCTGCCACTTAATTATTTAATTGAAGTTAATTCTATTTATTCCTAAATTGTATTATTCAAATTTGACAATAAATCAAAATTCCTATCATTAATTGATTAAATTCTTATTTAATTAATTAAAGCAAGTTGTCATATTTAATGATATTATTTTTGAATAAAAGTTTGAAAAATAATTGATTAACCCATAAATCAATTGTTTTATTTTCAAAATCAGTTAAGCTGGAAATAAATCACTTTATTTATTAAATTAATTCATATTAAATCATGCACAATCATAAAAGCAGATAACTATCAATTATCAATTAAAGCTAAACTCTATTTTGAGTTGAACTCTGCTTTTGCATGTTTTTGTGAGTTAATTATTCTTTATACTCAGATAACTCAAAAATCAAGCTGAGTTAATCTCAGTGATTTATGGCTTTTTTTCATGCACCGCCAAAGCCCTAGATTTCTATAAATTAAGGCTTTAGCTCTTCATAGATCATCCACAAGAATTGCATAATCACGCTACCAAATTGGAGACTGAAGAATCATCTTTGTGAATCCAAGCTTTGTGAGATCAATATTGTATAGTTTTTCATATCATATTAGTTTTCATTCGTTAGATCATTTAGCATATCATAGCATATCAATTTTTTAGCATATCATAGATTCATATCATTTTCATCTTATTGCATCTAAAATCCAAAAAAAATAGATTAACTGCATTCATATTTCATATCAGTTTTGCATTAAAATCTTTCATTTAGGTGTCATTAAGGTCACTAATCTTGATAATAATCTGAGAACATCATACTCGCACCTATTAGAAGGCAGTAAATCACCTGGTTAGTTTAGCTTTGAATTCATTGCACGATTTTGATTTTAGCTAACCTCTAATGTTTTACTAAAGTGTTGTGTCTATAGATCAGGTACAAAATTCACACACACATTTCTAGCACCCAGCATGGGGCCCTGAAATGACTTTCCATTCTATTATATCAAATTTCTATCATTTTTCTTGAACCCAGGACCACAAGGTTAATTTTTGTGAGTTTTGTGATAAATTTCTAGGCTATTTTTTCAAAAATCTGACTGATGTTTTTATTGGTATATGCACATATGACATGATAAAAATCCAAAATTTATATTTTTGGAAAGGTATTTGAGCTATTTTTCATTTTCCATTAGTTTGGATTAATTTTGTTTTGATTTGCAAAAGTTATGATCATTTTAGTGAAAAATGGTCTGAACCTGATTTTATGAAATCCAACGGATGTTCCTATTGGTACATGCACATATGATATGATATAGATCCAAAATTTATATTTATGGAAAGGTATTTAAGTTATCTTTCATTTTCCTTTGGTTTGGATTAATTTCATTTTGATTTGCAAAAGTTATGATCATTTTAGTGAAGACTGGTCTGAACCTGATTTTATGAAATCTAACTGATATTTTTATTGGTACATGCACATATGATATGATATAGATCTGAAATTTATATTTCTGGAAAGGTATTTGAGTTAGTTTTCATTTTAAATTGATTTGGATTAATTTTATTTTTATTTGAAAAATTCATGATCATTTTAGTGAAGACTGGTCTGAACCTAATCTTATGAAATTTGACTGATGTTTTTATTGGTACACGCACATATGACATAATACAGATCTAAAATTTATATTTCTAGAAAGGTATTTGAGTTAGCTTTAATTTTTCATTGGTTTGGATTAATTTAATTTTTATTTGCAAAATTTATTGTTGATTTAGTGCAGACTGGTCAGAATTTGATTTTTTATGACAACAGATTTTTTGATTATCAAATGACATATTATCTTTGACTAACCTGATTTTCTACCACATGGGGTTGAAAAGTTGTGTTTATTTTTTTGATGGATTTTTATAACATTGGGTTTCATAGACAAGAAGAGGTAAATTTTTAATAACAATGGGTTGCAGGTGCAGGTGCAGGTACATCTTGTGGGTACAAAAGATAGAAGACAAAAAGTGCAAGAATTGCTAAAAATAGGTAAAAATCTACTAAGCGCATTGCGAGGAATTTAGGTAATCTTCTCAAATGATAATAATTTGATTTTGGATCTAAAATGAACATCTCATGTGTCTAGCTTGAGTGACTTTTATTGCTTTCCTATCATAGACTTCATTTGGGCTATAAAAATGAACATAGTTTGTTTTCAACATCTTTGTTACACATAGTAATTAGGCCCCATGAACACTATTTGTGGATCTTGAGAGAGTGGGTTTTCAGCAAAACTCTTCTCAATGAAGGATCCCTTGTAGGTGGGGAGGATGCTGAGGGAGTCTCACGTTCCACTAGATCCGTGTGTCTTCAACTTTTAATCGAGGCATTCTCTCTCTGGAGAGGTTGATAGATCCTAAGGGGTTGACGTCATAGATTTTTGTGAGATAATCTTGGTCTTAGCATGTTAGATTAATCTGTCTACTTTGTTTGGGTTAAAAGTGAAAAGGCTAGGGGATTATGCTCTACTTCCTTTTTGGATAGTACCAGAAACCCAAACCTTGAATCTTGAACCAGTCTCCATGTGGTATATCTTGTGAGTCACCTTTAGAGAGGGTTAACCATAGTGGACATTCCCTTAATTAGGTCAACCACGTTGATGGAACCTCAAGCGGTGATAGCCATTTTTGCCATGGTAGTGATAGTTGCTATATAAATGTCCTTGTGGAAGAAATCTTCATAGGTGTGGTTCATTGTTGGGTTGTTAGATCTCCCTAGTAGCTCCTAATTGATTAAATTCTCAGACTATGTCAAAACCCTGGTGGGCCAGGATTGGAGTTTACCCATTTGGATCATAACAGTTGCAGAGTCAAACCATTACTAAAAACCCTAGCAAGGCCAAATTTTTATTTTCTAGGGTATATGTACATTATTGCAAATTTTTTTTGGAACATACACAATTAGCACTTCTGACGATTAGAATGAATAAGTCACTTGATTGTTCATGTGCAAGGTTGCTTTTGCCCTTGTTCATTGTTTTTAGACATGCTTGAAATCACTTGCTTGCTATTTTGCGTGCTTGTTTATCTATCTGGTTATTGAAAATGGACAAATCTATTACAATCCTCAAATCTGGACATTAAAATTTGCAAACAATTCAAATCTGAAAACTCAAAATTTGCAAAATCTAAAGTAAAATTCTTTTCTAGAGTCAAAAGTCATCTCAGGAGGTTAGAAAGTCGTATGAGTTTCTATCAAGTGTCATTTCATTATTTCCCATTTGTTATATGGTAAAGAACCCAATGTCGTACGAGTCTTTCTGCCAGTCAAATTCAAAAAGTCAAATCCTGCTAGCAACTATCGTGTGAGTTTTGCAATTGTCATGCCAGATACTTAGCTTTTTCAGCCTATTTCCAGAATCTATCGAACAAATCACTGTGTCAAGAATAGAGCATAAACTACTGAGAATCCAATCATTATCCCAAAGTGGTCTTTTGAATTTGATTCAGTCTTTTGTTTAATCGATTTGAGTCTTTATCATCTTGTGTCAAAACCTTGTCATAACTATCTATCTTCAATCAATCATCAAAATGGCTAAGTGTTGTGAACTTGTGTCCGCTATCTTTTGGGAATCTACCCATACATCCAGGGCATAGTATCTCTCATCTAAGTCATATCTATACTTCAATCAATCAAACCTTGACAAGGTTGCATCATCTGATCATCTTGATTCAATTCATTCTTCAGTTGTCTTCATCTTATTCTTTTGCCTCACCCAAGGTTAATGGTGGAAAATAGAGCTTCTTATCACAAGAAATCTGGGGAAATATCTCATACTTTACCTTTGACTCACATAGGTCCAACTTTTGAGAAATTCCATGATTTTAGTCTTTACGAAGATGATGATCTTGGCAACTTTCAATTGAAATCTAGTTACATTCCCCCTCCATCAATTCAAGAAGTCAATCAACAAACTCTACATCAATCTATTCCAGGGAGTCCTAAAACTCCTAACATGTCTCAAAGAATCAATACACATGAGGAAGAAATTCTAATCATAGCTATGATGAAATGGATACATGCTATGTAAGTCAAACTTAACAAACTTGAGAAAGAAAAAGAACCTAAAGAGTTCTCCATGGAAGCTCTACGCCCTTTTCCATTTGATAAAGACTTGTACATATCACCATGCCCTCGAATAGAATGTGAGCAACGTGACAACCCTTATGATACCTCCTCCATGGAGAGTGACACATCCCTCTTTGGAGAGTGACACTTCCCTCTTCGGAGAGTATGATGACTATGATGATGGACAATATAATGATACTTATGACACCTTTGTTCCTAAGAATCCTCCTCATCTTGTGTTCCTGCTTACTACAAATGGGCCGTCACATTGGATAGATCATGAGGGCGATCCATATGATTCTAATTTTGAAAGAGACTTTGATGACTTCTGTGAACAATACCTAGATGACACGTCTACTTTACTTTAGGAAGAGAAAGTTTTTCGTGCTGATTACAAAAGTAAATACTATAAGAATCTCTCCTCTAAGAACTCTCAGGCTAAAAATAAAGATTACACTCTCAAGCAAGATCATGTTAATGCTGAACCTTTGTCTTGTGATGGTTCCCTTCCATCCCCTACTTCCTCTGATGCCCATACATTTCCTAAAGCTTCCAAGCCTATTGAATCTTTCAAAAGTTCTTCATCCACCAAAATCCCTGATACTTTTCATATGATTCCCTATAGTTATCCTCAAGGGCTACCTCTTAAAGAAACTCAAGCTAACCTTCACTTGGCTGCAAATACTTTCAATAATGCTAAACCCAAAGAACCTAAGCTTTTATATGCTATAATGCCTACTCCAACTAGTCCTTCCCCATCTCTTCCAAAGTCTTCTATACAATTGCAGCATGATCCCTTGTCCTTAGAAGTAGCTCCATGTCAAGAGGACTCTAAAATTGATAAAGAAAAGAACATAAAGAAAGATCAAGATCAAGAACCCTCCATGTCATCCAATCCTTTTCATGATGTTTCTTATCAGCTTCAAAGTTCTTTTGATCCCGCACACCCTTTTTCATGCATTCCACCATGTCTTAAATCTTCTCCTAAGCAAGATCAAGCTACTACCTACACTGTTGAGCTTATTGACAATCAAAATAACCTTATTACACTTGCACTTTCCAAAGATGATTTTTCCATTAAGGTTGGTAAAAATGGTGTTGTTACTTCCAATGTTAAGCCTATTGAAAATCAAGAGAAAAATTATGCGCTTATGCTATCCAAAGATCCTTGTCAAGATCAAAGTCTTCCATCTTCTTATTCTACCACTTCATGTTCATTTCCACTTTCTACTCTTCCTAAGTCTTTGCAAGCTTTGAATAATACAATCAAAGAAGGTGCTCATATTCAAGATGTCCACAATTCTATTGAAAATTCTAATGCTCACTCTAAAGATGCTGATATCCTTGGTTGTCATATAGATGCTGATGAACTTATTGATTATCCTTTTGTATCTTCCACTTCCATCCTTGGACCTCCTCCACCACTACTAAGAGCTTCACGTTTGCCTTCCATCTTGGGTCCTTATGTCCCTTCACTTTCCCCTCCTAACTCTCCTAATTCACCATCTATCTTGGGTCCTTACATACCTCCATCTCCCATCTTTCCTCAAGATCAACATAGATGCATACCCTTGAATCCTTTTCATCCACCCACCCATTTAAACTAGTCATATCCTCCTTCTTCTTCCATAAGTCCCAAGTTCTTTGGAAGTAACTTGAATGTTCAATACAAGAAAAATAAAAAATACAAGAATCCATAAAAAAGAGAAGATCACCATGTCTCCTCTAAATAACATGAAGGCATAAAGTCAAAAGAGGTATCTAAGAAAAAAATTACAAGACAAGTATGGGTTCCAAAATCTATCATTGAAGATATTCTCTCTAAATTATCAAAAAGAAATGAAAAGCCTATGGCTATATGAATTCCAAAATCTCTCTTGAAAAAGTATGATGTTGAGCAACAATTGAAGTTGACATTCAAGCTTCCAAAGGCTTCCACTTCATCTTCTTCCAAAAACATTCTTCCATTCCATGCACCTAAACCACAACCTCTGCTATCCATTCACCATATTCCTTCATTCACATTTCCTCCATACTCTTGCCACCCTTCAAGGTGTGTGTTGATGTTGATCTTTCCTTCCTTTCCATCTACCCTTTCACAATCCTTCCATTCATTATCCTTCTACCTTATATCCTTTTTCCTCATTTTCCTATTCCTCCTATCTTCCAACCTCACTCACTTTACATAAAACCTTATCCTCCATTTTTCTCTTCCATCTCCCTTTCCCTATCAACATCTTTGAGCATATCATTTGAATCTTTGGCATATCATGGTTTATCCTTTCAAGGAGCATTATCTAAAAAGTTTACCTTCTTCCAAAAAGAAAAGAAAGAAATTAAAAAAAAATTTGAAAAATGTGCCTCGGTGAAAACCTAGAAACAGGTGCCTTGGTAGAAAAATTAAAGAGAAATAAATTCATCCTATGGTGAAAACCACTCCCTTGTGGCACCTTGGATAAGTACCATGATGAAAACCTAGTAATTAGGCATCATGCATAGTTCTTCTACATATTTCATCCATTTCATCTTCTCTCTTTGATCTTGACAATGTTGATCTATACATGAACTTTTGGCTATCTTGCGAGCTATCTTAAAATGATCTTGCTTTCATTCCCTTCCTATTTAGCCTTCATATTTATCTTCCTCCATTCATTTTCACCTATCACTATCCTTTTCCCCTTTGGTCTTGATCTAAAAAAAGAAAAAAAAAGAGTAAAACACGGTGCTATGAAGCCTCTTGACATGTCTACTCCTTTAAACTGCATCCTTTCCTACTCTTGCATTATGATTTTGTAACTTATCCTATGTTGGCCTTTCATTTCTTGTCCAAATGTGCTTTACATGACAATTTTTCCCTTTCTTGATATTCTTGAGGAGTTTGCCCTCGAGGATTTCTTCCCTTCATTCTCCTTCATTCTCTTGTCTTCCATCTCTTCCACTAGCTTGCCAATCCCTCTTGTTCTCCACCTTGCTAGACATTGGGATTGCACAATATGATCTTGCTTGGGAGTTTGCAAATGGAAAAAGATGCTATCAAGTATACCAAGTATCAGAATAAGTATTAGAACAAGTATCAGAACCAGTATCAGAACAAGTATCAGAACCAGTATCAGAACCAGTATCAAAACAAGTATCAGAACAAGTATCAAAATCAATATCAGAACAAGTATTAGAACACCTACTAGGGCTACACCTTTCACTTTAGTTTATGGGTCTGAAGCAGTACTGCCTATTGAGGTTGAAATCCCATCACTAAGAATCAGAATGCATGGTCTAGTAACTAATGATGACTACAGAGTGTCTAGGTTGCAAGAACTTGAACTACTAGATGAGCACAGAGAAGTAGCGTATGATCATCTCATAATATATCATTAGAGAATTTCTAGAGATTACAACAAGAAAGTCAAACACAGAGAATTTCAGGTTGGTGATATAGTCTTGAGAGAGAATCCTAAAAATTAATCATATCGAGAACGCAAGGGAAAGTTTGAACCCAACTGGCTAGGTCCCTTTGTAATCACTACTACTTTTGGCTCTAGTACCTATCAACTCTCAACGATTGAAGGAGAATAGCTCTGAGAAGTAATCAGTGTTCTACATCTGAAGAAATTCTATGCCTAAAGCATTCAGTCTATGGTAAAATGTCCTGAAAAAATCTTAAAAATCTGAAAAAAGTCCTGAAAAAATGAACATCTTGGTGAAAACCTAGCAATAGGTGCCTTGATGATTCACAAAAAAAATTAAAAAATATTTGAAGTACAAAAAAACATTGGAAAAATGAAAAATACAAAAAAAAATGAGAAAAAGAAGAAAAAGTGCCTTGGTGAAAACCTAGAAACAAGTGCCTTGGTAGCAAAAATAAAATCTCTACCAAGATGGTGAAAACCCAGCAAACAAGTGCCACTTGTTTAAAATGCTCCATCTATCAGCGCAATCTTGGTCTTTCCCAGCTTTCAGTCCTGCTTTAGTCTATATATATTCCTATTTTCAATAAGTCGGTTTGTACACCAATTTTCTCAAGTGTCTATATCCTATCAATGCTTAACACTTGGGGGCAATCAATGTCAAATCCTATGGTCTCCAGTATACTTTAGACATGTCATATCCAGTCAGAGTCCTTTGAACCTTCATCTGAGTCAGTCAGTCAGTCTCATCTCCAGAAAGGATTTTGCATCTACAACAATGCAATCAAACATCAAACGCAAACTAAAAATAATCTGTGTTGTTTACATGCTTTTATCTCCTTGTATGCTTACTAATTTGAATTGAGATTTTTGCATATTATGTCCTTTCGAGCTCTTTGATGATGTCCTTTATAGGATTTAGAGAGTGATGACTGGGGGCATAATCTTTCCTTTGTCTTCTACTTGTATGTGAAAATATAACAAATTTGGAAATTCTGGATTGAAATGGTGTCCGACTGTAAGAGCCTCTATCTCAAATTGGATGGCCATGCGTACCTCGACCATTGATACCCAAAAAATTCAAGGAAGTTTGATCTAACTATTGTCTTTTTGAGTGAGTTCTTTCTCCTACTGTGAAATGCAATCTTACCTAAGGATGTGAACTATAAAGGGTCACTACGAGTGATTCACATTGGATTTAGAATGATCTCTTGACTGTTTGATGTGTTTGTAATGCAAGGCGTATTTAGGTCATCATGACGTTTATGTTCTGATGCTTATAAAAATTGCTATATCAAAATGGACATGATATTCAAGTCATCCTGGCGCTTGTGCCTTGGTGCTTATATCTAATTCGACATTCTGAAAATAAAATCAATAGTCATATATCCATGGTTTTTGACCAGTGGGTGTTGTATTGATTCTTGTGCATACAAATCAATATTCATGTCTATGGTTTCATAGCTAGTGGGCATTGTATTGATTTATCCGATTACCTAAAAGTTCAATGATGATAACAAATCGACATATGATCAGTGAGTAGGTTCTAGGTCTTAGGTTGCATTTCATTTTTCATCTTTGCATGATCTCACAATGTTTGGAAACACGTCAAAGCTTAAACAATTCTTCATATCAATTCTTCAAATCTAACAAGAGCTGAATCTCACATGAAGGTTCCTCCAATGAAATAGTAAGTAGAATCCTTTTTCGAGATCAAAATCAAAATCTAAGATCATTCATATTATTAACTACTTGCATAATCAACCTTCAATCATCGCAGAAATCTAGTATTCAACTTAAATGATTATCTTATATCAAACTATCAAAATTTCAACTTGGTCAACCATGGTCAACTCATAGTTTCACCTAGTCAAACTTGGTCTTTAGGACCTCTAAATGATGCAAATTTCATTCTCGAATGTGTTTAACCAATTCTTAAATTAATTAACATGCTTCTGAACTATCAACGTTGAATTTTCTTGTTAGATTTCAATTTTAATCCTAAAGGGGGCATGGTATTGCATATCATTCAAAGTCTATAATCAAAATTTGAAATCTGTTATCTTTCCTCAGTAATCAAGACAACAACCACATCTAGTTGTTGATTCATCAAAAAGACCTCATCTCTTGGGGAAAATCAATCATCACTCGGGGCATATCAGATTCATCGAGATCCATATCAATCTGGTATTCTCCTAATCTTGTAAACTGTATTAGTTTTTGCAACTATCGGTTCATCAATGTTATTTCCTTGGTTCTTCGGTAACTGAAGGGTTTAGATGTGATACCTATGTGATTCAATATAAGGACAATCAGGTCTAGAATCGGTCACTCACTTCTTTGCAATCATAATGTTCAGAATCAGGCATTTTGACACTTTTTCACAATCATTGATTCATTTGCTGTTATAGTTAACATTATCTTTGGTCATTTAGGACCTATTATCTTCATATCAATTTCAATCAGTTTCTACTTCATATCAATTTCAATTTCAAACATCAGTTCAAACATCATACATAGACTATCTTTGAGCCATTGCGCTTCACACAGTAATTCAAAGAGGGGCAAAATGTAATACCCCAAAAATGGGCTATAAGTTCATTAACCTCCTACATCAACATATCAAATGAAATCAACATCAAAGTCCTAACCTAAGGCACATTGGCACATCATCGAATCCTAATTGATTATCTCAAATTCTGCATTGGAGAATATTCCTAGTAATATTCCTATTCATCATAATTATCTTTAATTTAATGATTATTTGGCGATAAATCTTATTTATCCTAAAGTTTGATTAATTGAATATTCTCAATATTTAATTAATTAGATTTAATTTTTCCACTTAATTATTTAATTGAAGTTAATTCTATTTATTCCTAAATTGTATTATTCAAATTTGACAATAAATCAAAATTCCTATCATTAATTGATTAAATTCTTATTTAATTAATTAAAGCATGTTGTCATATTTAATGATATTATTTTTGAATAAAAGTTTGAAAAATAATTGATTAACCCATAAATCAATTATTTTATTTTCAAAATCAGTTAAGCTGGAAATAAATCACTTTATTTATTAAATTAATTCATATTAAATCATGCACAATCATAAAATCAGACAACTATCAATTATCAATTAAAGCTAAACTCTATTTTGAGTTGAACTCTGCTTTTGCATGTTTTTGTGAGTTAATTATTCTTTATAATCAGATAACTAAAAAATCAAGTTGAGTTAATCTAAGTGATTTATCGCTTTTTTTCATGCACCTCCAAAGCCCTGGATTTCTATAAATTAAGGCTTTAGCTCTTCATAGATCATCCACAAGAATTGCATAATCACGCTACCAAATTGGAGACTGAAGAATCATCTTTGCGAATCCAAGCTTTGTGAGATCAATATTGCATAGTTTTTCATGTCATATTAGTTTTCATTTGTTAGATCATTTAGCATATCATAGCATATCAATTTTTCAACATATCATAGATTCATATCATTTTCATCTTATTGCATCCAAAATCCAAAAAAAATATAGATTAACTGCATTCATATTTCATATCAGTTTTGCATTAAAATCCTTCATTTAGGTGTCATCAAGGTTACTGATCTCGATACAATTTGAGAACATCATACTCGCACCTATTAGAAGGCAGTAAATCACCTGGTTAGTTTAGCTTTGAATTCATTGCATGATTTTGATTTTTGCTAACCTCTAATGTTTTACTGAAGTGTTGTGTCTACAGATCAGGTACAAAATTCACACACACAAGAATCTCCATAGCCCTTTCTACTAGGCCATTGAGATGTCATTTTGGTGTAGAACCTTTCCTTACAAAATTAATAACTAGAGATGGATCTCCTTCAATTTCTAAGTTATCTAGGTTAAGATTTTTGCATAGAAACATGCCTTCAATTAGAGAAGATAACTCTATTATATTATTGGATTCTAATCCTAGGGGAATGGATTTTCTAGCAATCCTAGATCCATCCCACTTATGGATACAAAAACTAGCTTCTGCCATTCCAGGATTACCCTTGGAAGCTCCATCAAAGTTAAGTTTGTACCAACTATAACGCGAGGGTTTCCAAAAGCATTGCACCTGTTTCTCCTTGTTTTCCAATTTCTTATTGCCATAGAAAGCCAAAAATTTTAAGCCATAACATTAGTTGCAAATAGCATCATCCTTAATTGAAAATTAGATATCAGTCCTACCTAGCATATTCCTACAATTAACTATTTCAATTATGTAAGCTTCTACTTTGTTCAAGAATTGATCTATACTGAGTTTGGATTCCTTAAAGATGGTATGGTTTCTTTCCTTCCAAATTTCCCAAATCAACATAGATGGGGCAATTAGCCAAATTTTACTATACATATCATTTATTTTAAATCTAGGTCAACTATTAAAATCTTCCACAATATTATTTTGGAATGTTGTGGACTAACTTAACTTACCTAATAGCTATTTTTAGCATTGATTGGAAAATTTACATGTTATAAGTAAGTGGTCCAAACTTTCACTATCTTTCTCACATAGAGGGCATCTAGAAAGGCCTTGGTATCCTATTTTCCTAAACCATTCCATCATCAAAATTATCTTTCATAAGGCAGCCCATGCAAACATTCCCTCTTTTGGCATACAATCCTTATTCCAACATAAATCAATAGGTAACTTTGTTGGGACCTAGGTGACTGATTGAAGGATTGCATATCCATCTTTTAAATTATACTCCCCATTTTTGGATTTTACCTAAATAATGATGTATGTACCTTTTCAAGGATTGATCTTTCTCATAAGGAAAGTTTCAAAATTTTTTGAGATAAAATCTTTGTTTAGGCCTAGATTCTCAAAAGATTTCCTTTCCCATCTCATAGACGGATCATATTAGGGGAACTCTATATAATCTTTGACTAATCTAACTCTAGTAGATATAATTTGATTCATCGATCTATCATCATTTATCTCTTCTCATAAAGGAGGATAAGCACCCCACGAGTCATCCCAAAATAAAGTCTTTCCTCCATCTTTGACATCCCAAGTGATGCCTTCCAGAATAAGGTCTCTACATCCATAGATAAAATTTCATACTCTCAAACCTTTAGGGGGTATAGTTTCCTTCATATGTTCATATCTTCTCTCCCTATTAGGTATTTGAATCTAATTATTTTTTTCCATTTTGATTTTGGGTTCTTAATCATATTCCAAACTACTTTAACTCCTAAGGCTTTATTATAAAATTTAATAACTTTGATACCCAACTCCCCATCTATTTTTTCTTTATATATCAATTTCCATGAAATTAAGGCCATTTGGGATTTATCTTTAGCACCATTCCAGAAAAAATTCCTTAGTTTTGAAACTATTTTGTTTTTAATACCTTCCAAAAGATTAAGACACATCATCTAATAAATTGGTATAGATGAAAAGATTGACTTAATCAACAAGGATTTATAAGCATTAGTTAACCATTTACCTTTCAAAGATTCTTTTTTTTGTCAATATTATTAAGCACATTACTCCATAGATCAATAGTTCAGATGACTTTGTCCAAAGGGAGACCTAAGTACTTATAGGGAAGGGAGCTTGCTCTAAAATTTAGAGTCCTATAGATTGCAACTTCCAACTCTTTGCAAGAATTAAATAAGAAAATATTTGATTTCTCCTTATTTATCTGTTGACCTGAGGCTATAGAGTAATTTCTAAGAATGGTGGAGAAAGCTCTGGCTTCTTGGATACTAGCTGCACTAAAGAGTAGGTTATCATCCACAAATTATTGATGAGTACATGGTTCTAATTCTGATGTGATTCTAATTCCTTCCTCAAGGCCATCCCTTGCTGCTAATGTTATGGATCTACCTAGTGTTTCCTGTTACAAGTAGTAGTTGTCATTGCACCAAAAGATTGACCTGTTAATGCTCGATACAACCACTAGACTTATAGAAGACACAAGAGGCTGTTAAACCATGTTGTGAATCCTAAGGGGAGTGCTGACCATTTTTCCAACAATCTCCCCCTCAGTGTTACTTGAGGGGATTCAAACCTGTAACCAAGCTCTGATACCACTTGTTACAAGTAGTGGTTGTCATTGCACCAAAATATTGACTTGTTAATGCTCGATACAACCACTAGACTTATAGAAGACACAGGAGGCTGTTAAACCATGTTGCAAATCTCGAGGGGAGTGCTGACCATTTTGCCAACACTTCCACCATTAAAATAAAGAGAAATGGGGAGAGAGGATCCCCCTACCCTAGCCCTTAGGAAATATCAAAGAAACCTATTGGGGAGCCATTTAACAAAATATAAATTTTTGGACTTGAGATGCACTCAAAGATCAAATTTACCAAGGGTTTGGAAAAGTTGAAGGCCTCCAAGCATTTACGAAAAAATTGCCACTCTACTTTATCATATGACTTCCTTATATCCAATTTTATTAGCATACTCAGTCTTTTACTTTTTTGAACAATATGGATGGTCTCCTATGCTATAATCACCCCATCTAGTATAGATCTTCTAGGGAAGAAGCCTATTTGTTCTTCAAAAATTAGTTCTATAAGAACAATCTTTATTCTATTAGCAAGAGTTTTGGTTAGTAAGTTGTAAATTGTATTTCATAAAGATATAGGTCTAAAGTCCTCAAAGCTTTCTAGGTTAGATTTTTTGGGAATTAAAGTAATAAAGGTATTATTAATTTCTTTCAAAAGGTGCCCTAATTTTCACATACCTTCTAACGCATCTACTATCTCAGAACCTATAAAAGACCAACATTTTTGAAAAAAGAGGGTAGGGAGTCCATTTGAACTACGAGATTTATCAGGATGGAGATTTGTAAGCACCTTCTCCACCTCATCTATTATAAAAATAGCGTTAAGATTTTTTATTTTGTCTTTCAGATATAATTTTAGGTATATTTCTAAGGAAATCATTTTGAGATTTTCTATTTGAACCTTCTTCATTATTTAAAATGTTTTTAAAGTAGTTTTCTACTTCCCTAGAGCTATCCTCTAGGTTTTCTAGTAGATCTGTATTTATCTTCTTAATTTTCATTATTCTGTTAATATTTTAGCTAACCTTTGTGTTGTTGTGGAAATTTTTTGTATTTTTGTCACCTTCATCCAACCATGTTTCCCTAGAACATTGTTTATAGAAAGTCTCCCCCTTTGCTAAAATCTCTTCATATGCTTTGAGAAGCTCTTTTTCCTTGGTAAAAGTTTCTTCATTCATTCCATTAGCAAAGAATTCCTCATTTAGAAGTTTAATATTATTTTTTAGCTTCTAATTTCTTCTCAAAAATATTCCCAAAGCATTCTTTATTCCAAGTAATTAAGTTCCTTTTGATTAATTTCAATTTTTGAATTATTACAAATATTCTAGAACCTTTAAAGCTTGCTTCCTTCTACCATTTCTCTATTTTTTTAAACAGTTCTCATCCATCAACCACATCTTTTCAAACTTGAAAGGGTTTTTCCTTGGGAGATTAGGTTCTAAAAAATTTAGGGCTATAGGAAAGTGGTCAAATTTGGATGTGGGCAGAATGGACGCCTACATACCAAAATCAAAGTTCATCAAATTGCCAATAAAAATGAATCTATCCAATTTTTTAGCAATTAAACTTATATCTACCCTTTTATTTGACTAGATATAAGCTCCATTCTCCATTCTAACCTCTATAGCATTCATGTCTTCAAGCCAATTTGTAAATTCTATATTTATTTGTGTAATTTTCTTGGATCCCTCTATTTTGTCAATTTTATCTAAAATGGTATTAAAATCTCCTCGATGATATTCGCATTAGCATGCATATTGATAAAAAAATTAATCTCATTCCATATATAATCCTTTTGTCATGAAGGAATTTAGGGTCGTAAATATTTATTAATATAAAGCTTAATTTACTCTTGGTACTCTTGATTCTTCCTCCTATCCAATTGGAATTTGTGTTTAGAGGATCAAGAATACAGTGTCTAGGATTCCATAACATTGCCACTCCCCCTAAAGCCTCACTCGATGGACTTCCCCGTATCTCCCACATACCTAGTTTTATTTTCAAAGAGCCATACCCTTCCTCATCTAATTTAGTTTCCTGGACTATTACTATATCTGACTCAAACATTGATCATTGCCTTTTTAACAAGCGATGTTTGTTAGGGGCATTAAGGACCCTAACATTCCATTTTATAACCTTCATGGCTGGTTGGGAAGGAACTTCCCCTTCCCTACATTCAAAATTCCTGTAGGGAAAGGCTCTCTGGATTGTGCCAAACTAGCCAAATCAAGAGGCAGGAAATATCTAAAAGGACTAAGAGATAAAGAAGGTAATGCAGTACTTACCTGATTGAGGTAATTTTCCATTAACCAATTGCAATTTTTGAAGATGGAACCCCATATCCATTCCATCTTGAAAAGAGCCCTAAATATTTACATATTTCTTGCCTTTTCTATATAGAATCATCAAGGATATTAAGGGTGACCCAATCCTCAATGGTCGACAATGAATGAGAGAAGTTATCAGAATTTGGCCTATGGTGGGGAGGAGAGTAAGTTGATATCAATGGGGAGGGGAGAGGAGGTAGATCCTTTTTATCAGAGATATGTTGCTCTAAATCCCATCTTTGCAAAGGAGAAAATCAATTTTCTATAGGGAGAGGTACTAATCAATTTCTAAAGTGTGGATGCCCTATCTGAGAACATAAATTCTTCATGCTAAGATATTTCCTAGATATTACCTTAATCTATGGATTAGGGTTTCTCCATGGAGAAATAGGTTTACCAACTTGATGCAAGTTCAGAGCCACAAAGGGGTTTTGAGGCTAACTATTCCTAGGAAGGTTTTTGATTAGGGAGGATTCGCTATGTTTTTCCTTATTCCAATCAAAAAATGTATTTTCAGGAATTTTTTATGGATAAAAAGGTAAAACCCTATCATATTTCGTTCTAGAAAAGAAATAAAACTGGTCATTTATTTTGTTAACAGTAAATATATTTGCATTCCTCTGGAAAAAAAGTAGTAGGATGATACCCTGGGGAGGAGATAGACCTAAAACCCTTGGTACCATTGGAGCTCACTGTAATACCCCAAAAATGAGCTATAGGTTCATTAACCTCCTACATCCTCAAATCGAATGAAATCAAAATCAAAGTCCTAACCTAAGGCACATCTGCATATCAAGTTAAATCCTAATTGATTATCCTTAATTCTGCATCGAGGAATATTCCTAGAAATATTCCTAATTTATCCTAATTATTCTTAATTTAATAATTATTTGGTGATAAATCTTATTTATCCTAAAGTTTTATTAATTGAATTCTGAATATTTAGTTAATTAGATTTAATACTGCCACTTAATTATTTAATTAAATTTAATCCTATTTATTCATAAATTGTAGTATTTAATCTTGACAATAAATAAAAAATCTTATGACTAATTGATTAAATTCTTATTTAATTAATTAATGTCAGTTGTCAATATTTAATAATATAGTTTTTGAATAAAGTTTGATTTAGTAGTTGATTAACCCATAAATCAATTGTTTTAATTCAAAAATTAGTTAAGTTGAGAATAAATCACTTTATTTTAAAATTAATTTATAATTAAATCATGCTCAATCAGAAAAGAAGGCAACTAGAAATTAACAAATAATTTTAAAATTGAAACTCAACATTTGATGATGAGTTGAAAGTTGATCTAAACTCTATTTTGAGTTAAAAACTGCTTTTGCATGTTTTTTGTGAGTTAATTATCTTTGATTTCTTAATAACTCAAAAATCAACCTGAGTTTATCAAGAGTGATTTGTGGCTTTTCTCATGCATCCTCAAGCCATGGATTTCTATAAAATCAAGGCTCAGCTCTTCATAATTCATCTCATATCTCTCGAATTTGCACAATTACTCTGGCAAAATTGCACATGAAGAATCAAGCTTTTGCGACAGGAAACTTTACAAGATCATTTCATAGTTTTTCATAGCTTTGCATATCACTTCATATCATTCTTAGATTAATTTTCATATCATTTCAATTTCATTCTAGACTAGTTTTCATATCAAGTTTGTCATCTTATTGCATCAAAAATCTTTAAAAAATAGATTAATTTGCATTCATATTTCATTGCTTTCATCATTTTAAATCCTTCGTTTAGGTGTTGCATTGTCAATGATCTCAGTCTAATCTGAGAATACCATACTCGCACCTACTAGAAGGTATTAAATCACCTGGTTAGCTTAGTTTCAATTATTTGTAGATTTTGATTTTGCTAACCTCTAATGTTTTACTGAAGTGTTGTGTCCATAGCTAGGTACAATTTTCACACACATTTTTGACGCCCACCATGGGGCCCTAAAATGGGTTTCCATTTCCTTTCTATCAATTTCTATCTATTTTCTATCATTTTCTGGTCAATTCTATGATTTTATTCTCTGTCTATACATTTTTGTGCAAGTTTTGTCAGAAACTCATGCCAGGGCCTTCTGGATGTCATACAACATTTGACATTTTTGAGGCTCATATCAAAAACTATAGATTATCATTTGGAAACTATTTTATCACGCAAGAAGTGACCCAAGATCGTACGAGTTTCAAAAAATTCGTGCTAGAGGTAACCCACTATCGTATGAGGTTTGAATTATCATATGAGAGGATTTTGATTGGGAAAGCACAACTGAATTACTAAAGTAGGTAAAATCTACTAAGCGCGTTGCGAGGAACTCAAGTATTCTTCTTAATCTGATAACACTTCAATTTTGGACATAAAATGAACTCTCAGGTGTCAAGCTTGTGTGACTTTTCTTGCTTTCATATCACGGACTTCAGTTTTTGGGCTATAAAATGAACGTAGATTTTCTTTCTGCATATCTATTACACATAGTAAATAGGCCCTATGAACACTATTTGTGGATGATCTTGAGAGAGTGGGCTTCTTTCACTTATTTATTCATGCGAAGCTCTTCTTGATGAAGGATCCCCTTGTAGGTAGGGAGGATACTGAAGTTGTCTTGCGTTCTACTAGGTTTGCATCCTCAGCTTTTGATTGATACATTCTCTCTCCAGAGGGATTGATAGACCATAAGTTGTTAACATCACAGATCTTGGTGAGATAAATTTCAGTCTTAGCGTGTCGGATTAATCTATCTACTTTGTTTTGGTGAACTGAAGAGGCTAGGGGATTATGCTCTACTTCCTTTTTGGATAGTACCAAAAACCCAAATCCTTGAATCTGATCTAGTCCCCTTGTGGTATCTTTTGTGAGTCACCTTTAGAGAGGGTTAACCATAGTGGACATTCCCTTAATTGGGTCAACTGCATGGATGAAACCTCAAGTGGTAATAGCCATTTTCACTATGGTAGTAACAGCCGCTATATAAATGTCCTCATAGAGGAAATCTTCATAAGTGTGGTCTCTTGTTGGGCTATCAAATCTCCCTAGCAGCTCCTGATTGCTCAAACTATGTCAAAACCCCGGTGCGCCTAGATTGGAGTTCACCCTCTTGAGATCAAAAAAGTTGCAGAGTCAGACCATTACTAAAAACCCTAGTGAGGCCAAATTTTTCATTTCTAGGACTATGTGCATTATTGAAATTTTTTTTGGAACATACACAAGTAGCATTCCTAGGGATTAGCACATTAAGTCACTATTGCTTGTTCATGCGCAAGGTTTCTTTTACCATTGTTCATTATTTTTAGATGATTGATTTCTTCCCTTTGCTTATTGTTCTGTGTGTTTGCTATCTATTTGGTCTTTGAGAATGAATGATCCCGAACTATTACACAAATCTATAAACCTGAACAGAGAAAATATTACAAACAAACTGGTTCTGAAAACTAAAAAATTGAAAAATTTGACACAAAATTCCTTTCTGGTGTCAAAATTCATCCCACAGGATCAGATTATCATATGAGTTTTGAGCATTGTTGTATCAGAACTCATGTATTATCGTATGATAGCTTGTATAGTGTCGTACGAGTGTTGTCAGAAAACACCAGCAAAAAGTCAAAATCTTCTAGCAACTATCGTGCAAGCTTTGCAATTGTCATATGAGTCTTGTCAATTGTCATTTTAGAGCCTACCCACTGTCGTATGAGAATTTTTGAAAAATTTCCAGAAAGTTGTCTAAATTGCTAGAAATCTAGTTTTTACAGCCTATTTCCAGATTTTGTCAAACAAATCATTGTATCAGGAATAGAGTAGAAACTAGAACAAATCCATTCATTTTCCTAAAGTGGTCTCTTGAGTCTAATTTAGCCTTTTGATTTATTAATTTGAGTCTTTTTCATCTTGTGTCAAAACCTTATCAAAATTATCTTCAAATTCAGTCTTCATACAAAATGGCTAAGTGTTGTGAGCTCATGTCCAACATATTTTGGGCATCTACCCATATTACTAGGGCATAGTATCCTTCATTTAAGTCCAATCTAATCTTCAATCAATCCAATCTTGACAAGGTTGCGTCATTCAATCTTCTTGAATCAAGTCATTCTTCAGTCATTTTCATCTTGCTCTCTTGCTTCATCTAAGGTTAATGGTGGAAACTAGAGCTTCTCCACACATGAAATCTAAAGAAGCACCCAATGCCTTATCTTTGACTTCTCACGTGGGTCCAACCTTTGAGCAACTTTACAATTCAGGTCTTTACGAAGATGACAGTCTTGGCAATCTTTGATTAAAAACTGGTTACATACCCCCCCTCCATCAACTCACGAAGGTGATCAACAAACCCCACATCAATCTATCCCAGGGAGTCCTAAAAATCCTAACATGTCTCAAGGAGGGACAAACCATAGATCTCAAGGACATCACTCTCAACATAGTGTAGATCAAGAACCCACAACTTTTGAAATTGTTCGATATCAAAATGATGATGACTTCAAGAAAATGATGAGGCATTTCTTGAAAGAAGCCAGAGAAACATACTTCTTAGAGTTAGCTCATCAAGGGGCTAAACTTCCTCCCAATTTTAATGTTGAATATATCATTACACATGAGGAAGAAACTCCAATCATAGCTATGATGAAATAGATGCATGCCATGCAAGCCAAACTTAACAAACTTGAAAAAGAAAAGGAACCTAAAGAGTTCTCCATGGAAGCTCTATGCCCTTTTCCATTTGATAAAGACTTGTACATGCCACCATTCCCTAAAAGAGTGGAGATACCTAAGTATGATAAGCATGATGGAAAATATGACCCTCAAGATCATGTTAGAGAATTTTGTACTTAATCTATGGAGTTCATGCATGAACCAACCTACCTAATGCATCTTTTCCCTTGATCTCTAGGAGGATCAGCCATTCATTGGTTCTCAAAAATGCCTCCAACTATCAAAAATTTTGAGGAGGTAATCAAACTATTCTATCAATAATACTCCTACAACAGCCAGCATCTGGTCACCACGATTGACATATGTAATATGAAACAGAGCTCAGGAGAACCATTCTTGACTTTTCTCAAAAGATGGAGGAAAAAGTTTTCTCTATATGCTAGACCCATTCTAGAAACTGAGAAGCTAGAAATCTTCATCAAAAATCTTGTTCCAAAACTCAACTACCATTTGCAAATACAAAATCATACATCCTTTGATAAGATGGTAGAAAATGCAATCAAAATTGAGAAGGTACTTGTGCAAAAAGGAGACATATCACTTCAAAAAGACAAGTATGAATAAGGATCTAGTTCTAAAGATAAAGGAAAAAATTGGAACAAGAACAAGGGCGTTATCATAGATAGCATTGTTGATACTATCTGTACCCCATCTAAGGCACCCACTTTAAATCTCACTATTGGTACCCAAGCCATCAAAGCCTCAAAGGTGAAGGCAAATGAATCAAACAAGAAGCCATCTGACTACAAACCTTGGGCTACAAATCCTAAACGTAAGTTTATTCCTCTTGGAGAGTCCTTGGAATCTGCCATGAAAACTCTATTGGCTAACAATATCATTTCCTTACCTGAGATAAAATTCTTTGATCCTGAACCTAAACTGAAATGGTGGAGAGAGAATGATTTCTATGACTTCCATCACAATAAGGGTCATAAAACTAATAACTGCATCCACTTGAAACACATCATACAAGACAAAATTGATAATGGAGAAATCACAATTGATAATCATAAGAGCAATAATGATCATACAACATTCATGGAGCCTTTTCTGAAACATGGTCAAGGAGATTCATCTTCTCAACCTAATGTGGGTGCTAAGGTCAATTATGCTTACTCTAGAAATAATGTTTTTATCAATATGGTTGAACCATGCCTATCTAAGCATTGCAATGTCATCACAATTGTAAGAAAAGATAGAGAAAATCAATCAGCCAATGTAGTTACTCGGTCACAAGCTTAGGCACATCTATAAGGACAAATCCTAGATTCATCAAATGTCCCTAAGATGCCTTTCAATCTCTCTTCTACTTCTAAATAGAAGGCTGCATCTAAATATTCAAATCCTAAAGACATGAGGCCTACATCATAAAGTATTGTCCAACAACTCTAGGATACCAATGCAAAAATCTCAATGTTTGAGTTGCTCCGGATATCTCCAGCTCATAGAGCCATTCTAGACAAAGCTTTACTTAGATCCAATGTTCCTAATAACCTTCATTTAGACAAATTCTAGACTATGGTTGGTCATCTTACGTCTCCGTAGTATATCTCCTTTTTAGAGGAAGATGATAATTCCTTGAGTCATCTGCATAACCAGCCCTTGCATATTGAAGTCTTAATCCAAAACCATTGAGTCAAACATGTGTTGATAGATGGAGGCGCTGGTATCAACATTTGTTCTTACAACTTGATTACACAATTGGGATTATCTAAAGCTTCCATTGATCCTAAAAAGAAAATAACTATCAAGGCATATGATGAAGAAGAAAGATCTTTCAAAGCAACAATTGTCTTGGCTATAAGAATAGGTCTAGTCACCAGGGATACCACATGTCAAGTTCTTGATATACCTTTGGCTTACAATATTCTCCTAGGGAGACCCTGGATACATAAAATGAGAGCTATTCCTTCCACATACCATCAATGTGTAGAATTTCCCTATGAAGGAGTAGAGGTGAGGATTCCAGCTGACCTCTCTACAACTTGCAATGCATTAAAAGAAAGTGTTGATAAACTTGTTCCTAATAATAGATAATCTTCCACTAAGCAGCTAGATATTGCTTCAACATCCAATATGGAAGATGTTGGTGTTCAAAATGGCTGCTTATGCTCTTAGGCTGCCAATATACCCTTAGGTTGATTTTAGGATTGGTTAGTTCCAAAATGTATAAAGATCTTAGGATAACTAGACCAACTATAGGGACAAGACTTCCCTCTTCACTTCCGGCTCTGCAAAACCAAGGCGGGTGCACCTAACCCAGTGGAAACTATACTTCACACACCAAAGACTGTGTCTAAACAACAGATTGAATAGTAAGAAAGTGCTAAATGATAACCTCACATTCATTGACTCTCCATTACTATAGGGTATTACTACTATCAACCAAATACAATTAAAACTTGAAAAGTGTTAATATTTAGAGATGGAGAGAAGTAAGCAAGGGCCAATCAGGCATTGAACTCAATTGAATATACTAATCTCTAATCAGTGCCATTATCCATTGGGAAAATCTCAAATACAGATATTGAAACATGAACCAACTATTGTCAAAGACTCATAGCCATAAACATAAATATTTTAGCCCATCTACTACTTATAATATCCTTCTGTAGACAAATCAAAGTGAATCTATGTCCTATCCAAAGTATATTTCACTTGATCCTAGATCAAGAACTGAAGACTAGAACATATACAAATGTAACCCTATGCAATAGATCAAAAAAACTAGAATTCACAAGATTGACACCAAGGAGAGACTTGAAAGCTTGAAATAATTGTATTAAGTATAATGAATCATGTGCATGTTCAAAGCAGAGAAGAGAGAAAACCACTTCAATAACCTACAAAAGACTACAAGGAAATTCTATTCAATCTAATACAATATGATACCACCTGCTACAACTCCCTGGAACTAATCAAGATCAGAACCCCTTGAAAATAAAACATTTTTCTTCTTATACCCTTAGTCACCTTGGAATCCTCAAAAAGGATGCATCAAGCTTTGGGTGAATAGGGTTAGGGTTTCAACAACTCAACCAACCAAAAACTACATCAGAATTTATTGCAGGGGAAGAAACATAAGCAACCTAGAGAAAATGAATCTCAAACGGATCTGCAATCATCAAAACTGTGAGGACAGTACAAAACAACTAGGAATTGCCATGAAAACCAATCAAATCAGCCACCTGCAAACATACCTCAAGTACAAAACCATACTTCTCCTGGTACAAAAACATCATGCCACCTACCACAGGGACCCTCAGACCAGTCTGCAACAACCAATGCCACCAAATCAATCGAAACCAGCCATTAAAACCATAAATTTTGGTACCTTCTATCGCTTGAAACCATCTACAAATTTGAATTTAAACTTCAATGGTCATTTTATGGCTTTAACAGAAAATTGGTAGTCAACATTTAAAATCAAATCAACTTTAAGTCACAACCGTCAGATCTCTCCCTTTTGCAGTCTTTTATGATCTTGACTCAATTGCCACCCTGGGTTTACCTCTAGCGAACTGGCAACAATGCTTCTCTTGTTTGCAGAAAGAAAAATTAACTCACCATTTAACCTTGCAACCTGGTGACCATAGGAAGATACATAACCTTGGTCCCACATTTAGTGGACTAGTGACAAAAGAACACCACCAGTTCATGAAACACCTTATCTATACGCCAGAAAGTTTAGTGATTCCACAAATGCTTGTTCGCTGAACCACTAAAACCTTGAGAGAACTACCACTATTTCACATGAATGAGCAAAGCCTTGGAAATTTGTTAGACCACCAAAACATTTATCGGAACTACTAAGCCTTCACCTAGAAGATCAACGACTGTCTAAAGTTCGCATACCCTTTCGAGATTCTATCAGATTACATGCCTATCATTAGATCGAGAATCTCCTCCCTACTCTGACAACCCTCTGACATTGGAAGAAATCAATAGCCATCACAAGATCTTAAGCCTCTGAAAAAACCCATAAGATCACACACCAATCATCAATTCACTGATAGGATCAGGACCCTCTGACACATTCAGAAACTAGGTCCCACTGACAGCATGCCACGGTGTTAATACATGGACCAATCATAGCTCGCCAACTGTGCATATGTGTCAATGGACCCACCTGTAGGCTTGAGGAGATTCAATGGCTATCACTATATCACTGCATTAAAAATTGAGCATGTTATATCAATGGTATAATGACAACCACAAGATTAGACCAAACTTTAATCCACCTGAATGCCCAGAAGACCGGTCCCACTGACACCACTCCACTTCATACTTCTGTCGACCAATGAGATACAGCCAAGTCAACACACTTGGTAGTGGACCCACTTGAAGGAAAGGCTATGTCATGAAAGAAAATCAATGGCTATCACAAAAGCACATATCTCTGACACACCCCTTGTGAAAACACGACAACCGTTAGATCAGGATGAACTAAAACCGGGCCCACTGACATGATACAAGTCATTTTCGGCAACCAATACTTGCATGACACATCAACATAAATCTGACAGCTGGTCCACATGTAACACTTCTATGAAAAGGGCCTACCATTTCATGACTTAGCAACTGAAGGAAAACAAGCCGCTTCATCAGGTCGCATAATATTTAATGATAACTGCTAGACATTAAGATATTAAGTGAACATTCAGTCGCGTAATCATGAAAAGGTAGAGCCAACCACTGGGAGACTTAGCGAATTGCCGATTGAATGAAAGATGAAAAGTGCACATGACATAAAAGAAAATTAAGTGGCTCGAAAAAGTAACATGAAAATATAGCAAGGCCAGGGTAATACAAAGGTTTTTTATACCAACGGCTAGTTTTTGAAATTTTGAACCAAGGGTTTGTGCCAGGGACCTAAAATAAATTGCAGAGACTAGAACAAAAGTTCCAGAGCCATGAATTTTTTTTACAAGTGCTAACAGAAGATATTGTTAAAGAGGTTAAAATCAAAGATAATGGAATGGGAGAATACACAATGGAACTAGTCTTATCTCTCACGTCTCTCGCATTATCCCCAAAGTCTTATGGACAACCTTCAGACAAAGTGAAACCTAATGGTTAAAGAATCCCAAGTCATATTCAATGGAAGCTTTTTCCTAGAACAAGTATCTAAACAAGAGTTTGAGGAAGAAGAAGCTATGCTTGCATGGTTATATAAAGATGAATCTCAATCTCAGTTGGTCCAGAAAATTGACTCCACTTCAAGAAAAATTCCTCAGAAGTCATATGGACCAGGGGACAAATTGATTACAAAAATGGGATATATAGGAAAAGGACCTCTAGGACTACAAGGAAAAGGTCTTTTATCACCTCTTGACCATTGTGGCCAAACAAAAAAGAATACAAGAGGTCTAGGATATAAGAAGAAGCCTTTCTCTCTTAGTAAGAACTCCCCACATATCTTAGAATATATCGAACCAAAGGAAGAGCCAGAAAAATCTGACACTGATGATTCAGACACCACTGAAAAGATCATTTGTTATTGTATCATCTTAAAAAGGAAGCACTTCCATGATAAGAGCATTTATCCCTTTGAGTAAGTGGTTTGGGGTCATCTTAAGCACCTTTCTTGGGTCTTTGCATGTATTTGGCTTTCCCCCTACTTTCCACTTCTTCCCCGCACTTGATTCCTTCATTCTAGGTGAAATTAGGATTAGGATCTTAAGGATTCTCCTGAATTACCCTCTTCTATGGCTCTATTTTCTAGGTAAGGTTTAGAAATAGATCCTCCTAGGCTTCATCATAGTAATCATAGGATTTTATGTCTATCTCTAACATTCTATCCTATTTTGGAATCAATTCTAGGTTTCTCGGCATCCCTGAGACCTCTTGACTTGGTTCTGAGTCAAACTGGGACTAGGGTCAGGGTCAAGTTTGAACCTGATTAGGTTAGGGTCAAGCTCAAACTTGACTAGGTTAGGGTCAAGCTCAAACCTGACTAGGTCAGGTCCAACCTCAATGTTGACCCCTTCCTCCAAATTTTCAATTTCCAGAATTTTTGGGCTTCGGGCTTTCGGGAGATTTATTTTCCTACCTCCGGGTCGGCCATTTCAAGTTTTAGGATGGTAAATCCTTTAAATGCATTTAATCTAGGTATATTTTCTAAAGGTGAGGACCTAATTGGGATTTAATTCTCCAAGGTGGCCCCTCTAGAGGAGTGTGCCCTAGTTCACTATAAAAGGAGGCCTTTCTCTCTCATTTTCACATCTCATCTCAAGCAATTGCAAGCTCTCAAGCTCTCAAGTGCAAGTGCATCCTAGAAAGTCTTCAAGCATTCATCTATCAAGGAGATCCATTGTTAGCTATTGAAGGATTCAATCTCTTTGGAGCCCCCTTGAAGATCCATCCTTCTCCATTCATTCAAGCCTTCTTATATGAAAAGATCAAATCAAGATTGGTGTTGAAGATCAAATACCATTGATTGGAGACATCCTACATCCACTGAAGCATTCTTACTTGTGGATTTGAGGATTCAAATCCTCTACAAGGACTTCAACATAAGAAAGGTGATTTGTTTCAGTTACTTTAATTATGCACAATATATTTCAATTCAATTTCAAGGTTAATTCCTAAACTGGGGTTTGACCAAGGCAAACTCCCCATACAACAAAAACCCCCATTTTCTTGTAGGTATAGGTGCGGAGTTTCACATCTGAGAGAGAATTTGGATACCCTTTTTGGCAAACTTCCAAGATTTGCAAACAGAATTTGAATTGGACTTCAAATAAAGAATGTGGTATTTGACCTTTTATGAGGTCAAATCTGAGCTGAGTCATCTTGAGGAAAGATTTCTAGGTTTTCTCTGTCTCGGCATTTCATATCCAGGACAGGTTTCAAATTTTCCCGAAAGTATACACAGAGATCAGAATTCAACATTTTCCATATCTACCCTAATTTGAGGTTAGTATTTGTATTTCAATTATTCTATATTCCAAACATAATATATCCTCACATAGGGAAATATTGGATTTACTCTTTCTCTTCCATATTCTTTTCCATAAATTGATTTGATTGTGCATTAACCTTTTGGTTGATCAAATCAAATCTCTTCTTTGGGGAATTTGGGTTTAAGAATAGGTCTCATATTTCCCCCTTTACATTTGAATAGATGTGAATCCATTTTAAACCTATTCATTTTGGTGAACTTGACTAGCTTACTCTCTTTCTTTTCGGTGTTAGATTCCTCTTTGTCTTATTGTGTGTTCACATTGCTATTCATTTTGGTGAACCCGACTAGCTTACTCTCTTTCTTTTTGGTGTTTGATTCCTCTTTGTCTTATTGTGTGTTCACCTTCCTATTCATTTTGGTGAACCTGACTACCTTACTCTCTTTCTTTTTGGTGTTAGATTCCTCTTTGTCTTATTGTGTGTTCACCTTCCTATTCATTTTGGTGAACCCCACATACTTACTCTCTTTTCTTTTGTGGAATTGGATGCTTTATTGTGCTTTCCTTTTATCTTGTTAGTATTAGATTTGTCCTTTGTGATTGATCTTGCATGCTTATTAGATTTCATATTCATGATTTATGTGTTCTTAGTTTAGTTCATTTGCATTATATTGGTTTATGAGCTTTACTACCACTAGTCCTACTTATAACATTCTGGTTAGAAGAAGTCGTAGACTCATGGGTGCCTTTGAGCTTGAATCTTCTCCTTTCCTTAGGATCCCTGATGATAACTTGATTCTTCATGATTCTAATCCTACTATGGAGCAAAAATCTTCTCACTCATCTCATGATGAGGATGATGCTTTAAGAGTTCCTCCTGAACAAGTCCAAAAACTTTCCACTAAACTTGATAAAATGGGTAATTGGCTTCTTCAAGAAAACCATAGTCAAGATTCCATTCAAGATATAAAGGCTCTTAAGAAAGTTCTCTATGATGATGATTAAGGTGTTAACCTCTTACGTGGTATTACTTATCTTGTGCATTCCAATGTTAAACCTTTAACTCAAGAGGCTCAAGATTTAGGTTTCACTACTCCTATCACTAGTGTTGAACCTCCTTCTAATCCTTTACCTAGTATTCCTATCTATACTCCCTCTTTGGGGATTGTGCTAGTTCCCTCTATTCCTATGAGTGTTCCTCCTGTGTCCCTTCCTAAATCACAACCTTCATATCACAATGTTCCCTTCACTTATTCCAATCTGCTTCCAACTGCAGTTCCTAGTGTTCTTCCAGTTGTGTCTTCTATACTTGAAACTTTTTACACTTTACCTAGTGTGTCTAATGTTTCTATGCCTCCTATTTCCTCTAATGATTCAATCATCATTAGTTTGGCTCAAACTGTATCCTCCTTACAAAAACAACTTGCTTCCTTAACTCTAAACTAGTTTAGTATTCCTACATGTGACATGGGAAGTCCTTTGTCCCAAGATATTATTCGTACTCTTGTTCCTCAGCAAGGTGAGATGCCTCATCTTGAGAATTATAATGGAAAAGGAGATCATGTTCATCATGTTAAAACATTTCAAATCTTTTGTAGTCATTATGCTCATGACCATAGGATTTTAGCCAAACTGTTTGCTAGAAACTTTCATGATAAGGCTTTACAATGGTATTGTTCCTTGTCTCCTTATTCAATTGATTCCTTTCCATAGCTTGCTAATGCCTTTATTCAAAAATTTCAAAATAATATTGGCCCGCAAGTGTCTTTGACTAATTTAATGCATTGTAAACAAAGTGCTAAAGAAAAATTAACTGAATTACCTAATTTCTTTTGGCCTTCATTACCTAATTCATGTCCTCCTCATCCTGATAATCTTTTTCAATCATATCAAGCTTATAAACATTGTAAGATTCTTCAATTAAGCATACCTCCTATGGATCTTAATCATGATCTTTTACCTACACCTTCGATACCTCCTTTAACTATGGCTTCTAGTTCTGTTAATCAAGTTCCTTCTACCAAACCTATTAAAGATCCTATGATTGTTTCTCCTATGGTTGATAATCTTATTGGTCTTCCTAAAGAACCTGTGAAAGATCCTATGATTGTTCCTCCTAGTTCTCAACCTATTTCAAATAAATCAAAATGTAATCGATCTGCTAATGAATGTCATAAAAAGCATCATGCTCATTCTAAAGCTAAGAGATCTCTACCTTCTTCAGATAAACCCATGCATAATGTGTTAGAAGATGTTGTTACTAATAATGATATTCACATGCATGATTATGATGATTCTATTCATATCTTAGATCCTATTTTGATTAATTTGGATGAAGAAGATACTCTTGATGATACTGATGATGTTAATCATGAATATGAGACTATTGACATTGACATTGATTTACCTAATATGCTTTCATCACAATTGACTCTTACACCTAGTGTTGAACATAGTGATTCTCAAGAGGATCCTTTTTTGGAACTGGCTATCATTCCTACTGTGTTGGATATAGTCCCTCTTGCGAGTTACCCACCTTCCCTAAATGATATACAACAAGATGGGGAAAGTAGGTGGAACACTTGATTGGCTTGTCCTTCATGGTAGCTTTGTTGTGTGTTTTCCTGCTGTACTGTATTTCCCCCATAATGTGTTTGCTAAATGTTGTTAGATTCTTTTATATGATCCTTGCTACTCAGTTGGTACAAGGTGATGAAGGAATCACAACTGTTGTTCAAATTCCTCTATATGTATCTCTATTCTTCTATGCATTGTTCAATGTTATGTTGTAACTATGCTATTGTTCATAAATGTTTCCTTGTGTAATCTGCTTGGATTCAAGATATGGTAGCACTATTTCTTTTTGGTCTCCTTATCATGGTCCAAAAAGATTCTTTTATATGATCCTTGCTACTCAGTTGGTACAAGGTGATGAAGGAATCACAACTGTTGTTCAAATTCCTCTATATGTATCTCTATTCTTCTGTGCATTGTTCAATGTTATGTTGTAACTGTGCTATTGTTCATAAATGTTTCCTTGTGTAATCTACTTGGATTCAAGATATGGTAGCACTATTTCTTTTTGGTCTCCATATCATGGTCTGAAAAGATTCTCTTTTGTATATTTAATGTGATCTTTCCTCCTTTGTGATTGTAGTTGTACTTACTTTGGGGAATGATGTCAATTCATTTGCAATAATATCATATATATATATTATCTTATGATCATACCGACCCCATAAAAAGTTGATCCCTTATGTGTTCTTTGTATGTTTCTGTGATATTTCCCTTGATTTGTCTTCATCTGGGGGCATCTCAACGTGGAAACATAATCAATGGAGTTGTTTATGTTTCTGTTAAAGCCATTGCTCCTATTAAAGCGTAAGCAATGACTTTAACATGGGGGCATATGCTCTGCTCACCTATTGCACACACACACACTTTTCAATATGCACACATATTTTTCAAGATACTTCTTTTCCCTTTTTGGATTAGTAACTAATCCTTAAAGCATGGATTTATATTTTAGGATCTCTTGATCCCTCTAGTTCCAAATATACATATATATTGTGATCCATTAAGGTCAAAAGTGTCCTTAAGATTGGATCTCTTTTGTTTTTATTTTTGGTTTTATTCTTATGGAATAGAATATTCCTAAGGATGAATCCTTGATGGGTTGACTAGTGAGTAGCCACAATCACTAGGTGGTTCAATTCCATTTTTCCAGTTGCACCATTTTCCTATGTGGTTCACAATGGGACATAAGTTCTCATTGGGCAAGATAATCATACCATCTTTCTCTAGAGATGTTTCTCTTATTGTGATCTAGGAGTTGATGAAGACTTGAGTCCCTGGGGGCTTAAGGTTTCTCTTTGTCCTTTAGATTACAATAAGATTATCTTGTTATTCTGATCTCCTTTACCAAGAGTTTGCATTGAGTCCATACTCTTGCTAACGTGGGGGCTTAATGTATCATCTTAAAATGGAAGCACTTCCATGATAAGAACATTTAGCCCTCTAAGTAAGTGGTTTGGGGTCATGTTAAGTGCCTTGATCAGGTCTTTGCATGTATTTGGCTTTCCCCCCACTTTCCACTTCTTCCCCGCACTTGATTCCTTCATTCTAGGTGAAATTAGGATTAGGATCTTAAGGATTCTCTTGAATTTCCCTCTTCTATGGCTCTATTTTCTAGGTAGGGTTTAGAAATAGATCCTCTTAGGCTTCATCATAGTAATCATAGGATTTTATGTCTATCTCTGACATTCTATCCTATTCTGGCATCAATTCTAGGTTTTTGGGCATCCCCGGGACCTCCTGACTTGGTTCTGAGTCAAACTGGGACCACGGTCAGGGTCGAGTTTGAACCCGACTAGGTTAGGGTCAAGATTGAACTTGAATAGGTTAGGGTCAAGCTTTAACCTGATTAGGTTAGGTCTAACCTCAACTTTGACCCCTTCCTCCAAATTTTCAATTTCCAGAATTTCCAGGCTTTGGGCTTTTGGGAGATTTATTTTTTTGCCTCTAGGTTGGCCATTTTGGGTTTTGGGATGGTAAATCCTTTAATTGCATTTAATCTAGGTATATTTTCTAAAGGTGAGGACCTAATTGGGATTTAATTCTCTAAGGTGGCCCCTCTAGAGGAGTGTGCCCTAGTTCACTATAAAAGGAGGCCTTCCTCTCTCATTTTCACATCTCATCTCAAGCAATTGCAAGCTCTCAAGCTCTCAAGTGCAAGTGCATCCTAGCAAGTGTTCAAGCATTCATCCATCAAGGAGATCCATTGTTAGCTATTGAAGGATTCAATCTCTTTGGAGCCCCCTTGAAGATCCATCCTTCTCCATTCATTTAAACCTTCTTATATGAAAAGATCAAATCAAGATTGGTGTTGAAGATCAAATACCATTGATTGGAGACATCCTACATCCATTGAAGCATTGTTACTTGTGGATTTGAGGATTCAAATCCTCTACAAGGACTTCAAAATAAGCGAGGTGATTTGTTTCAATTACTTTGTTTATGCACAATATATTTCAATTCAATTTCAAGGTTAATTCCTAAACTGGGGTTTGACTGAGGCAAACCCTCCATACAACAAAAACCCCCATTTTCTTGTAGGTACAAGTGCAAAGTTTTAGATCTGAGAGTGAATTTGGATACCCTTTTTGGCAAACTTCCAGGATCTGCAAATAGAATTCGAATTGGACTTCAAATAAAGAATGTGGTATTTGACCTTTTATGAGGGTCAAACCCGAGTTGAGTCATCTTGAGGAAAGATTTTTGGGTTTTCTCTGTCTCAACATTTCCAGTCCATGGCAGGTTTCAGATTGTCCCGAAAGTATACACAAACATTCGAATTCAACATTTTCTAGATCTACCCTAATTTGAGGTTAGTATTTGTATTTCAATTATTCTATATTCCAAACATAATATAATATATCCTCACATAGGGAAATATTGGATTTACTCTCTCTCTTTTCCATATTCTTTTCCATAAATTGATTCGATTGTGCATTAACCTTTTGGTTGATCAAATCAGATCTCTTCTTTGGGGAATTTGGGTTTGAGAATAGGTCTCATATTTTCCCCTTTACATTTGAATAGATGTGAATCCATTTTACACCTATTTAGTTATGAACATTTTCCTAAAGAAATAAAAGACCTCCTTGAAGCAGAAGATGATCCAATCAAAAGAATTAATGTGGTAGACACACAAGAACCTACTATGGAACATGAGATAGTTGAACCATAAGAACTAGCTGATCTCAAAGACAATCAAACAGATAAGGAGGAAGGTGGTAGCTATTCTGAGATAGATTCTCATGATTATGAATTTAAATGAGAATATGAGGGTAACCCTTCTTGGGTTATTCATCTTGACTTTACTCATGTTCTTAATTTTCCTAGAGGCATAGATGAGGAATCTAATGACTATGAATGGGGAGTCATTCTAGAGGAAGATGAACTTATTACAGAGAAACATATTGATGTTATTCACCAATATGCACCTAAAACCAATGCAAGTCTAGAGAAAAATAATGAACTTAACGAGTCTGATCCACCGATGGTTGAAGTGGACTCCCATAATGAAATTGAGCCTATTCATGAATTGAACATCTTAAGTTGTAATATCACCTTGAAACTTGAGCATCAGGTTAGGACTAATGATGACAGATCCATGTCTGTAAACACTATTTCCCAATCCTTTCCCACTTTGACTATCCAATATCCTAAACTTCTTGACCAAACTTCCATGAATCCAAGCCAAGGTATCTATACTTTTCCAAATGACTATGCCCTTGCTTGCTACCTAAATGCAGTTGAGCCTATGAGGACTTCCATCAGTGAACTGAATGTTAGCATGACAGAGTTAGACATCAAGTATCTTAGTCAAAAGAATAAGAATAAAAATAAAAAGAAAAGGAGTTCTGAGGGTGAAAACCACTTTGTGGCAGTCTTAGAACCTACAAAAGTAAAAAGAAAAGATGTATCCGAAGGTGAAAACCTCTTTGAGGTGCCTAAGGATGAGATATTTGATGTCCTTCCAAGTCATTTATAGGACAGATCTCTAGTTCTAATTAAGCCTACTCAATCTATTAACTTAGGAACAACAGAAGAACCACAGTTTATCCATGTAGCACAATCCTTATCAGAAGAAGAAAAACAAAAATTTACTACATTCCTAACAGAGAAAAAGATCAACTTTGCATAGAAATATTCAGATATGCCAGGGTTGGATCTTGATCTTATAATGCACCATCTATCTATTGCTCCAGGGGTCAAACCTGTTAAGCAAAAATTGAGAAAGATGCATCCACATGTTGCACTCTTGGTCAAAGCTGAATTAGAGAAACTACTGAAAGATGGATTCATCCATGTTATTGACTATGTTGAATGGATCTCAAATATTGTACCTATTTCTAAACTAGATAAATCAATTAGAGTGTGCACAGATTTTAGAGATGTGAATAAGGCATGCCCAAAAGATGATTTTCCACTACCTAACATTGATATGATAGTGGACATGACTACGGGTTCTAAGATGTATTCTTTAATTGATGGTTTTTTTTGGATATAATCAAATAAAAATTGCTCCATAGGATCAAGAGAAAACTACTTTCACATGTGCGTGGGGTACCTTTTGTTGTAATGTCATGCCATTTGGGCTTAAAAATGCTGGTGCTACATATCAGAGAGCTATGATGTCTATTTTTCATGACATGATGCATAGGACTATGAAGGATTATGTTGATGATACTTTAGGAAAATCTATGATAAGGTCTAAACATCTAAATGATTTGAGCAAAATACTAGACCGCACAAAGAAGTTTAGTCTTAGATTAAACCCTAAGAAGTGTGCTTTTGGTGTCACTTCTGGAAAGCTCCTATGATACATTGTTTCAAAGAAAGGTATTGAATTTGATCTAGCTAAAGTTAAAGCTATCATGGAGATACAATATCCCAAGAAAATTATTCAAATGAGAACATTGCAAGGGAGAGTTCAATCTATCAGACACTTCATATCACAACTTGCAAATATATCAAAGCTTGTTACAAAAACATTACATAAAGGTGTGAATTTTGCATGGAGTGAAGAATGTGAAAATAAATTTAACCATATCAAGAAATATCTTTCAAATCCTCCTATCTTGATGCCTCCTATACAAGGGAAGCCATTGATCTTATATGTCTCTACAATAGATACATCACTGGGGGCATTGCTAGCACAACATGATGAGAATAAGAAGGAAAGAGCTATATATTATATCAGTAGAACATTGGTTGTGTATGAAAAGAACTATTCAATGATTGAGAAAGATTTTCTAGCTATGATCTTTGCATCAAAAAAACTAAGACATTATATATTAGCTTATACCACACATTTGGTAGCTAAGATTGATCCACTAAAGTACCTACTAAGCAAAGCTACCCTCACAGGTAGATTAGCTAAATGGGTAATGCTCTTAAGTGAATTCGACATTGAATATGTTGAAAGAAAAGCTATCAAAGGACAAGTAATTGTTGATCAATTGGCTGATGCACCATTGTTTGATGATACACCAATGCAAATGGAATTTTTAGATTCCTCTATCATGAATCTTTCTTCTAGATCATGGAAGTTATTCTTTGACTGCTCCTATACATAGAATGGATCAGGAGCAGGCATATTTTTTATCACTCCTCAAGGATACTCAATCCCTAAAGCATTTAGAATCAAGTTTCCTTGTACAAATAATATTGCTGAATATGAAGCCCTTCTTAATGGTATGAAAATAGCAATTGAGTGGAGAGTGACAGTGTTACACATTCATGGAGACTCACAATTTGTAATACACCAGGTCAATGATGTGTACCAAATGAAAGATGGAAAGATGATCCCATATAAGAGAATGGTAGATGATCTAAGGAAGTATTTCATATCTATCACATTTGAGAAAATTCCTAGAACAGAGAACAAGGCTGTCAATGCAATGGAAATGCTATCTACTTTATTACAGCAGCCTAAACACAAGCTACACTATGAGTTCCTGGTGGAAGCACTATCTTATCCTACATATGATTCCCTTGAAACTCACATGATCTGCACTATTGTTGGTCATGATTCATCCTGATACAAAAACCTTTTCTCCTATCTCCAAGACCAAATCATTTCTGATACCTTCAATTGCCATGAAAAATGATACCTTATTCATAATGCATCCTGTTATGTCATCATTGGTAATGATTTGTACAAATGAGGTCTAGATGGTACACTACTTAGATGTTTAGAATAGGAAGAGTCTCAACATGCACTAGAGGAAGTCCAAGAAGGTATATGTGGATCACACTCTAATGGTTTAACACTAGCTCGAAAGCTTATTAGGGCTGGGTACTATTGGCCTAAAATGGAAAAAGATGCAATCAAGTTTGCTAAGAACTGTGAAAAGTGCCAAGTACATGGTAACTTAATTCATGAACTGGGGAGAGATCTAATTCCCTTTACTACACAATGGCCTTTTCACCAATGGGAATTTGATCTTATAGGATCCATACATCCTCATTCTTCTAATGGACATACCCATATCATAATAGCTACAAACTATTTCACAAAATGGGTAGAAGCAATCCCTTTGACTCAAGCAACCAGCAAGAAAATTTATATCTTCATTTTGAACTACATCATATGTTGGTATGGTATTCCACACTCTATAGTCATAGATAATGGTGGAAAATTCAAAAATAGAGACTTAGATAATCTATGTGCCAAATTCAAGATAACACAACATTGGTCATTTATCTACTATCCTCAAGGGAATGGACAAGTAGAGGCTTCTAACAAGAATCTATTTAAAATCTTGCATCACACAGTTAATAAAACATGAAGAGACTGGCATCTCATGATCAATCCAACTCTTTGGGCCTACAGAACAAGTATTAGAACGCCTAGTGGGGCTACTCCATTCACTTTAGTTTATGGGTTTGAAGCAATATTACCTATTGAGGTTGAAATCCCATCACTAAGAATCAAAATGCATGGTATAGTAACTAATGATAATTACAGAGTGTCTAGGTTATAAGAACTTGAACTACTAGATGAGTGCAGACAAGAAGTGTATGATCATCTCAGAGTATATCAGAAGAGAATGTCTAGAGGCTACAACAAGAAAGTCAAACACAAAGAATTTCAGGTTGGCAATCTAGTCTTGAGAGAGAATCCTAAAACTCAATCACATCAAGAATGCAAGGGGAAGTTTGAACCCAATTGGCTGGGTCCCTTTGTAATCACTACTACTTTTGGCTCTGGTGCCTATCAAATCTCAATGACTAAAGGAGAACAGCTCCGAGAACCAATCAACATTCTCCATCTAAAGAAATTCTATGCCTAAAGCATTCAGTATTAAAAAATGTCTTGAAAAAAGCATAAAAATAAAAAAAGGTTTTGAAAAAATGATCATCCTAGTGAAAACCTAGCAATAAGCACCTTGATGATTCACAAAAAAATAAAATAAAATCAAAAGTACAAAAAATTTGAAAAGATAAAAATACAAAAAAATGAGAAAAAAGAAAAAGTGCCTTGGTGAAAACCTAGAAACAGACACCTTGGTAGCAAAAATAGAATCTCTTCCAAGATGGTGAAACCCGAAAAATGGGTGCCACTTATTTCAAAATGCTCCATCTATCCGTGCAATCTTGGTCTTTCCCAACTTTTGGTCTTGCTTTAGTTTATACATATTTCCTGGTTTGTTTTCGTATTCCTATTTTCAATAAAGTTGGTCTGTACACCAATCAGCTCAAGCATCTGTATCCTATCAAAGTTCAAACTCGGGGGAAATCAAAGTCATATCCTACAGTCCTTAGTATCTCAAATGTTTCATATCCAATCAGGGTCCTTTGAAGCTACATTTGAGTCAGTCAGTTAGTCTCCTCTCCAAAAAGGATTTTGCATCTACAACAATGCAATCAACCATAAAAAACAAACCAAAAACAATCTATGCTTCACATGCTTTTATCTCCTTGTATGCTTACTGATTTGCATTGAGATTTTTGCATATTGTGTCCTTTCGAGCTCTTCGATGATGTCCTTTATAGGATTTAGAGAGTGATGAATGAGGGCATAATATTTTCTTTGTCTTATGCTTGTATGTGAAAATCTAACAATTTTGGAAATTCTAGATTGAAATGGTGTCCATCTGTAAGAGCCTCTATCTCATATTGGATGGCCATGAGTACCTCGACCATTGATACACAAAAAATTCAAGGAACTTTGATCTAACTATTGTATTTTTGAGTGAGTTCTTACTCTTACTGCGAAACGCGATCTTGCCTAAGGATGTGAATGATAAAGGGTCACTACAGGTAATTCACACTGGATTTAGAATGATCTCTTGACTGTTTGATGTGTTTGAACGTAAGGCATATTCTGGTCATCACAACATTTATGTTTTGATGCTTATACAAATTGCTATATCAAAATAGACATGATATTCAAGTCATCCTGGCATTTGTGTCTTGGTGTTTATATCTAATCCGATATTCTGAAAATAAAATCAATATTCATATGTCCATGGTTGTCTAACTAGTGGGTGTTGTATTGATTCTTGAGCCTATAAATTGATATTCATATGTCTATGGTTTCCTAACTAGTGGGCATTGTATTGATTTATCTGGTTACCTAAAAAAATTTAGTGATAAAAATGACTGACACATGATTAGTGACTAGGTCCTAGGTCATAGGTTTGCATCTCATTTTGCACTTTGCATTATTGCATTTATCTCATGATTGCCCAAATCAGCTTGATGCTTAACGATTCTTCAAAAAAAAAAATGCTAAACATGACACAAGGACTGAGCATTGTATGAAGGTCCCTCCAACGAAATAGCAAGTAGAACTCATTTTCGGGATCAAAATCAAAATTTGAGATCGTTTATATTGTCAACTGCTTGCATAATCAACCTTCTAATCATCAAAGAAATCCATTTTTCAACTTAACTAATTATCTCACATCAAACTATCAAAATTTCAACTTGGTCAACCATGCTCAACTCATGGTCAAACCTAGTCAAACTTGGTCTTCTGGACCTCTAAATGATGCAAAACGTGTCTCCAGATGTGTACAACCAATTCTCAAGTCAATTAACATGCTTCTAAACCATTTAACGCTGACTTTTCTTGTCAAATTTCAATTTTAATGCCAAAGGGGGCATGGTATTACACATCATTCAAGTCTGTAAATCTAATTTTGTCAATCAAATCTTTCCTTAGTAATCAAGACAACAACCACGTCTAGTTTCTTATTCATCCAAAGTCCTCATTGCTTGGGGCATATCGCTAGGGGCATATCAGATTCATCGAGATCCATATCAATGTGGTATCCTAATCTATCTTGTAAACTGTATCATCTTTTCATAACCATAAGTTCATTAGTGTTATTTCCTTGGTTCTTCATAACTAAAGGATTTAGATGTGATACCAATTACGATTCCTTTCGACAATTAGGTCTGGAATCAGGTCACTCACTTCTTCATAATCATAAGGTTCAGAATCTAGCATTTTGATACTTTTTCATAATCACCAGTTCATTGTTGCTATAGTTGACATCATCACAATTCTTGGTCAACCAGGACCTGAATCAACTTTTCCAATCTTTCAATTGATTTCTATCTCAGAATCGATTCATCTCTCAAATCAGTTTTAGTATCATACACAGACTATCTTTGAACCACTGCACTTCGCACAGTAATTCAAAGATGGGCAAAATGTAATACCCCAAAAATGGGCTATAGGTTCATTAACCTCCTACATCCTCAAATCGAATGAAATCAACATCAAAGTCCTAACCTAAGGCACATCTGCATGTCAAGTTAAATCCTAATTGATTATCCTTAATTCTGCATCGGGGAATATTCCTAGAAATATTCCTAATTTATCCTAATTATTCTTAATTTAATAATTATTTGGTGATAAATCTTATTTATCCTAAAGTTTGATTAATTGAATATTTTGAATATTTAATTAATCAGATTTAATACTGCCACTTAATTATTTATTAAATTTAGTCTTATTTATTCATAAATTATAGTATTTAATGTTGACAATAAATAAAAAATCTTATGACTAATTGATTAAATTCTTATTTAATTAATTAATGTCAGTTGTCAATATTTAATAATATAGTTTTTGAATAAAGTTTGATTTAATAATTGATTAACCCATCAATCAATTGTTTTAATTCAAAAATCAGTTATGTTGAGAATAAATCACTTTATTTTAAAACTAATTTATAATTAAATCATGCACAATCAGAAAAGCAGGCAACTAGAAATTAACAAATAATTTTAAAATTAAAACTCAACATTTGATGATGAGTTGAAATTTGATCTAAACTTTATTTTGAGTTAAACACTACTTTTGCATGATTTTTGTGAGTTAATTATCTCTGATTTCTTGATAACTCAAAAATCAACTTGAGTTTATCAAGAGTGATTTATGTCTTTTCTCATGTATCCTCAAGCACTGGATTTCTATAAAAACAAGGCTCAACTCTTCATAATTCATCTCATATCTCTCAAATTTGCACAATTACTTTGGCAAAATTGCACACGAAGAATCAAGATTTTGCGACAGGTAACTTTGTGAGATCATTTCATTGTTTTTCATAGCTTTTCATATGACTTCATATCATTCTTAGATTAATTTGCATATCATTTCAATTTCATTCTAGACTAGTTTTCATATCAAGTTTGTCATCTTATAGCATCAAAAATCCAAAAAAATAGATTAATTTGCATTCATATTTCATTGCTTTCATTATTTTAAATCCTTTATTTAGGTGTTGCATTGTCACTAATCTTGGTCTAATCTAAGAATACCATACTTGCACATACTAGAAGGCAGTAAATCACTTGGTTAGCTTAGTTTCAATTATTTGCAAATTTCAATTTTGCTAACCTCTAATATTTTACTGAAGTGTTGTGTCTGCAAGTAGGTACAATTTTCACACACACACTCACACACCCAGAGAGTGGGGCTGAAGATGATCCAAAATGAAAGGGAGAAAAATCAAGAGAGCTTTTAGAGAAGTCACTTTTTAGGCTTGAAATTTGGACAAGACACTTATCACACATGTGCATGTGCCATTTTTTCTATAATTTTTAACTTTTCTCTTGTTAAAAATTGTTGAACCTTGGTTGTAAGCTCTATGAGAAAGAATCCCCACTATTTCACCAAGGGTCAAGGTGACAACTCTCCATTGAGGACCATGATAGAGAGCGACCCCATGGGGACTCACTAGTACATTTGACCCACTTTTTAGACCAACATTTCTGACCAAGTTATAAAATGATTTTCCATGGTTGGTTTATAGAACAAAAATTTGATTTTTTTTTACTTCTATTCCCGTGTTGGTTGGAATTATGACCTTAAAGAGTGGTTGTAATTCTAACCAACATGAGAATATAAGTTAAAAAAAAGGTCAAATTTTATACATATATCCCGCCTACTGGCACATTTCATTTTATTTCATTTTGGCATAGTCCGCGAGCAAAGGAGTCGTGAATGAGGGTATAAGGAGGGCAGTTGTATGTCAACACCCCCTATATGCATCTAGCTTGTAAGTTCTGGCATCTCCTTCTCTTCCACATTACTATTCTCAAACTCGAGCAAGCATCAAGAGGAATAGTCATTCGATTTCAACCATTTCATTATAGCCTTGGTAAGAGATTCAATTTTTTTGGCATTTTCTTAATGAAGGGTACATTTTTAAAAAAAAAATTATTTTCATTTGTCACAGGTTTGAAACCCTAATCTCTGTACTTCTAATGGTGTTCATGCCACCATTAGAAGTGGCATGAACACCATTAGAAGTGGGCCATGAATTTCTAGAGATACAGAGCAACCAGTCAACTAAGGGTGGGTTCTTTGTTTCCTCATCAACTGAGTTCAAGGTTAAATTGATGCTAATTTTGGTTTTATTGTAAAAAAATGTTGAACAAGTGGTTGACTATCATGGAAGTGTAGAAAATAAAAGCTAAAACATTAATGAAACCATCTATTGGTCACTTCAAACCCTTGGAACTAGGGCTTTCTAAATGTCATACTTCCAAATGCCTCTGATTCAAATTGGTGATCGATTCACCATCCACTCAACATACTATTGACTTACATGGGGGGTGTATTGGTGCAGGGCACCTGGGCCATTCAATTTTGCTTTGGGACTTGAGTTCTATATTTTGTTTTGTTTTGTAATAAAGGATGTCTTCTAAATTCCTAGACCATCCTATGGTTTGGTTTTAGTCCTTCTTGTGTGGAGGTGTGTATGGTTGAAGAAGACAATGTAATGAACTACCAAGCAATAAACTTTTAATTCTTTACAAACAGTCACTTTTCTGCTCATGAAGACATAGTTTGGTGTTTATATTATTAAACCCTCTATTCAATGAACCATTGATAGGAAAAGAATTCATTGATTGATATTATAAGTTTTGATCATTCCATGTACTGATTATATTGTTTTGAAGTCTTAAAATCAAAGAATTTCAATCCTTTTATTAATTGTTCCTGTACAGTGCTTGGTGTACAAATAATCTTTGTTGGAATATGTGGCCCTAACTCACATTTTCACCATTGGGATTGAATGCCACTTTGTGAAATGTGAGTTAAGGAAATGCTTTATAAGAGTTCAAAATCTCAGAGTCCAAATGCCTCTGCTTCAAATTGGTGATTGATTCACCATCCACTCAACATACTAAAGAAATTCCAAACATACTATTGTGAGAGGGTATGTGATGTGTGGTGTCTCTCATAACTGGCACAATCTTGATAGATTAGTATATTTGTTCACTATAAATATAGATTTAAATGATCTTGTTGGGTTACAGTTATTTACAAGTCTGATTTTAGGACTTAACACCTCTTTGAAAATTGGGTCTCAACATTCCATGCCTAATAGTTATCCACCTGAACCCCATCCCATAGTAGATCATGATTCATCTCTTATAGTTTAATTCAATAAGATCCAATCCCCGAAGGATAATTTAATGAACTTTGAAATATTCCTTAATTTAAAAGGTGTATGTCTTGAAGTTAGAGACACCATCTATAACTTAAGGGAATTATCAATTGTGGACAAAGAAGGCCTCAAAGTAATCTTGACAATAGAGAATATAGTAGAGGGGAACATACGTATCCCTCCTAATCACTGAAGGACTCAATTTTACCTTATCAGAGAATATGTATAGCTTACCATGCTTGGAGAATATGTATACATAGTATCACAATGAACATGAATGCCTTTAGATTTGGTTCACAAAATACCAGTGTTAACTTTGGGAGTTGAGGTGTTTGGAAAATAACACCGCCTATAGGGCCTACAAAAATAAATGCAGTCAAATTAAACGATGTGTACAAAAACCCAATTAGAAATCATAGAGGATGCCATATAAAATAAGACTTTATCATGGAAATGCTTTAGTAATGCTTCAGTTCAATTACAAATATTAAAAATAGCATGGCAATGATGTACATGAATCTGAAGTGTAGAACTTATACAATAAGATCTTTATCAACATCACTGCTTTATGTTTACATTTGGTAGCCATTTAAAAAAAAAAAGTGAAGCCTTCTTTCACATTTGCACTCCAAGTAACCTACTCAGAGGAGTTTCCATCTGAATAGAAGTGCCTAACACCAGTATTGAAAGGCACATGACATAAGTTCTTTGAAAATAAATGGTAAGCAACAACATATATGTCACTTTTCATATAATAGATACTCAGACTCATTTCAAGCTCAAACCTCCCATCCTTATGGATGTATCATGTACTAAATGACCTACTAACAATACCCATTTCCAAATGATTCAAAACTGATATTGATCACTAGGTAGTTATCAAAAGAATAGTTTGGTCTCATATCAAAGACATAAAATTTTCATAGAGGTGGTTCTATTGAACTAATTTAGTTAAATGGGATAAACAATGTGTAGAACAAGACATATAACAGTAAGAGATATCAAGTTAGGTAAATAGAATACTTTGTTCTTAAAAAAACATGCAAACTTACACTTGTACATACAAGACATCAAAGCCTTGTCCTCTGATGTTTGAATCAGATTGTCCTCTGATGTTTGACATAGTTTTTTGTGTGGTACAAGGAATATTTGGCTAGGTTAAGTCTTCCTTTGTGCTAGCAATCTGCAGAATTAGACCTTTATTAAGAATTAACATCATATCAATTAAAGTAATTCCAACCAACATGAGAATAGAAGTAAAAAAAAAAAAGTCAAATTTTATACATATATCCCACCTATTGGAACATTTAATTTTATTTCATTTTGGCATAGTCCGCAAGCAAAGGAGTGCTGAAGGAGGCTGTATAAGGTGGGAAGCTACACTAGGTCGACACCATGTGCCTATATGCAAGTAAGTTCAAACTAGTGGTTTAATATCACGGAAGTACAAACCGGTGAGCAATACAATCTTAATTTAAAATCTTAACTAATATATTAAGCATATTATTACTATGTTTAATGTTCCATTTAAATGCATTTAACACAAAAAATAGAATTACAAAACTAAACCAATGGCATGTTTACAACAAAGGTCTAATAAAACTCCCAACAATTCTTAAACATAATTTATCTGATATGATGAATTCTTAAACAATTATTAAAGAATTCATCATATCAGATAAAGTATGTTTAAGAATTATTGGGACTGGTCCTTTGGCATATATTAAACAGAATAGAATTTTCAACATATTATTATCATTCTATTTTTTTGTTGTAAACATACCACTAGTTCAGTTTTGTAATTTATTTTTTGGTGTTAAATGCATTTAAAATAAAGGTCTAATTCTTTAGACTATTGGTCAGACAAATCTTCATTGTCTTTTGATTGTCTTCTTTATATACTAGCATTTAAATGTAAAATTAATCATAGAAATAATATGATTAATCTATTAGTTATATGCTTAATCTATTAGTAATTATCTACATTTAATCTGCCAATTACTAATAGTTTTGTACTACACATGCAACACATTGTCAGTTTGAAGATAGTTTGTACCATGTGTGATGGTTAAGCAATGGGAAAGTTATGATGATTTAATTATAGAACTACTAGTCCCTCGAAACGTTCAAAAAAAAATTCTCAAAAGATGCACTCTCATGGAATACGATGACTTTAGGTTATGCACAAAATGGATCTATCTTCTATCACTATGCTCTTATCCTATATCAAAATGGGAAATTTATGACATGGTATAGATTTATGGGATCACTTGAGTGATCCAAGGATTTATGTAAGGGTCAAGGACCTATAGGTATATCTAAGTTTGTTATATGGCCATTGATGCCATTATTATCATGTAATTGCACTTCAAAGTTCAAAGATGCCAAAAAGATGTAAAATTGCTTCAAAAGGCTTAAACTCACCTAGACTCTTCACCAATACACCCCCCATCCCACCATCCACACCCATACACTCATGTCAAGATCTTGTCCAAAATCATGTTTAAATATCCATTGATCTAAATCAAGATCCTTCCCTCTCACTTCCTTCATTACATAATCACTTTTGGAGTATATTCTAAAGTCCTTGAATCCAAGAAAATGTACTATAATAACACCAAGACTCTTCAAAAGACTTCTAAGTGATATATTTGGTATTATTGACTTACATTTTCTTGGATTCACAAGATCTTGACATGAGGGGATGGGCGTGGATGGTGGGATAGGGGGTGTATTGGTCAATGTGATCTGCTCGTGAAGACATAGTCTGGTGTTTATATTATTAAACTCTCTATTCAATGCATCATTGATAGGAAAAGCATTCATTGATTGATATTATAAGTTTTGATCATTCAATGTACTAATTATATTGTTTTGAAGTCTTAAAATCAAATAATTTTAGTCCTTTTATTGACTATTCTTGTATAGTGCTTGGTATGCAAACAATCTTTGTTGGAAGATGTGGCCCTAACTCACATTTTCACCATTGGGATTCAATGCCACTGTGTGAAAGGTGAGTTAAGGAAATGCTTTATAAGAGTTCAAAAGCTCATAATTGGGAAGGTTAGTTTTCTTTTTGAACAATGATGCCCTAGGTTGAATATTTCGTATGTATTCAACCAAACAAGATGAAACTTGACTGTAGCAATAGACAAAAACCATGTGGGATCAAGTTGTTGGATGAATTGGGCCCTTAGACTTCATGGGATTTCCATATATTAACAAAAACTTAAGACTGTTACAACCGGATAGACTGCTAGCACGAAGGAAGATTTGACCTAGCCAAATAAAGGTATATTTTTGTAGACTATTGGTCAGAAAAATCTTCATTATCTTCTGATTGTCTTCTTTATATACTAGCATTTAAATGGAACATTAAGCATTGTAATAATATGCTTAATCTATTAGTAATTATCTACATTTAATCTGCCAATTAATAATAGTTTTGTACTACACATGCAACGTATTGTCAGTTTGAAGATAGTTTGTGCCAGGTGTGATGGTTAAGTAATGGGAAATTTATGATGATTTAATTGTAGAACTACTGGTCCCTTGAAATGTTCAAAAATAAATTCTCAAAAGATGTACTCTCATGGAATATGATGACTTTAGGTTATGCATAAAATGGATCCAGGCCTAGGCTAATTCTTCACGTTATGCTAAGATTTTTCTTAGGAAGCTCATTGCTCAGCTCTCATCTACTTCATTTATTATGAAGCTAATTTTTGAAGGATCCAGGCCCAGGTTAGAAAGATGTCTTCCCATTTGAGATTTTGTCTACATTAGTATGTTACTTTTTATTGCAATTATAATTAGTTCCTTGGTTCCTTAGTAATTTATTTTTATTGCATGGTTATCTTTGGTTTGTCATTTTGTTTTGAGTGTCTAGTGATTTAAACCAAAGACTTTGACTTAGCCAAAAAATGTGCAAGTCTAGATTAGTATGTTTCTTTTTATTGTAATTAGTATGAATAAACAAAATAATGACAATGCAATATTTGTTATAATGCAATATTTGTCAAAATAGCGTCGATGACTTCGATCAATGTGCCTATGTGTCAATGTGGTGTTGGCTCATACATGTTGAAGATGTCATGCACAACAATTAATCCTGGGTGTCATTTTTGGGTTTTCCCAAATAGGAAAAAGGTCTGGATACATAATTATATTTTATGTTTAAAAATAATGTGACAACTAATCATTTTATGAAGAACTGATGTACATTTAGTATTGCAGGGAAATAGTGGATGTCAATACTTTTAGTGGGTTGATGAAACCACATTTACATCTACCCCATCTACATCTATACCTGATGTAGGAAAAGAGTGCAACTTGTGCAAGGCTTGAGAGGAAGCTAGTGCCACCAAGATTGCTTCAATGGTGAAAGCATAAATCATATTTTTGTGATGCCTTCTTTGGGTAGTTTGTGCACTACTTTGTTGGGACCATATACATAAATGTGGTTAATAGAGGGCTATATTGTAGATACTGATTTTTTTTTAGAATTTCAAGTAGATACGTTGGACATATTTTGATAAAATCATAATTTTTTTAATTTTTTATGACTTCGTTATGATTTTCAATAAAAAATTAAACCAAATTTAAAATTAACCTTATTATCGAGCTAATTGTTGAAGGATCTAGGCCTGGGCTAGAAAGATGTCTTCCCATTTTATTGTGGATAGGTGTTTCATAAAACATACATACCTGTTGCATGAGCATTCTCAATTCAAAGTGGGAAAATCTTATTTTGGATGCGAGGGAGAGAAGCCAAACACATAAAGAACATGCACATAAACACGATAGCTGAGAAACATAAATGTAGATATCACAATAGTTGAGAAACATAAATGTAGGCATCATGGTCACAATTTTTTGGAGACACAACATAATTGAATGGTATACCCAGACAATGCAACACAACTATTACTCCTCTGGTTCCAAGTTGACACTACGGGATCCAAAAACCATAGATAAGGAATAAATTTAGAGAGCGGAGGAGGGCCGTAATGATCAAAATAATAAAGGGTCTCTATATTTTTTTAATCATTATGGCCCTCCTCCTTCACTCTCTAAATTTATTCCTTATCTATAGGTTTTGGATCTTGCAGTGTCAACTTGGAACTGGAGGAGTAGTGGTTGCATTGCATCATCTGGGTATACCACTCAATTATGTTTTGTTTCCAAAAAATTATAACCATGATGCCTACATTTATGTTTCTCATTTGTTGTGTCCCAGGACCCCTTATGACCCTTTATGACCCTTTACTATCCCTAAGAAAACATCTTAGAGGTCTTAAAATGTCATAAAGGGTCATAAGAGGCTCCTAGGAGGGGCCAGATGAGTTTCCATGTTCACATGGTTGGCCCTGTTAAGTAGAGAATGTTAAAATATTCTTGAAACAAAGAGAAGATCAATAATTTAAGGAGAATCTCTATAAAACCTTCACAAATATCCCTTCTTTGACTTCCACTCATACCTCTTCTCAGAATTTAGAAACTTTGGATACTATTTCTCATCCATGCACGAAATGTGCTAGTGATCGTTTGGTTAGTTCTTGATAACACATTTCACATCATACCTTTTTCTCCTTGCAAGTTTGGGATTGTTGGTGTAATTAAGTATTTACTAATTACACTTTACTTAAGTTTACTTAGGATAATGCATTTTCATATTAGTTGTCTTTGAGACACTTAGGAGTTTGTATTTCTTTTCAGCACATGGTTAGGAGAATCTCCACTTTAGGTGTGATAGTTGTCATCACATACCTCTTTGTGTGTGAGATCCACCTTTAGTGATCTTTTCACATTATCATCCTCTCATTGTTGCACATGTTGCACATACTTTCATGTACAATGGAGGATGATCCACCTTTGGTGGACATGTGATTCTACCATGTCTAGTTGTGATCTTATCACTTGCATATCTTCTAGATATCATGCATTGCCTATATATTTAGGCACTCCTACATTGTATGTAATTAATTAAATCAATCTATTATCCATCATTTGATCATTATTGAATTCTTCATTTGATCATATTGTCTTGTCTCTCTTGTTTGTGGTATCTCTTGAGCTTCTAGATCTTGGTTTCTACTCTTTTCCTTGAGCAAATTCTTACATGGTATCAGAGCGATATCAAAATTCTTACAGGGATCATACAAGAGCATACTGGATCACACAAGAACATTTTGGATTTTATTCATAAATGCAAACTTTGAGAAAATAGAGTTGTTAATGTTTTGTCTGCCTTTTTTGAAAGTGTAAACCCCAATGCTCATATAAAAATCTCAATGATGATCAGAATCAATGATGGAGAGTTATCATGATGGAAATGGTTGGAGTACCTTGTATTAAATAGATGTTGGCAAGCGATCCTTCTTAGCTGCTACTATTTTCAATTAAAATACATACCAACAACAACAGCTAAGAAGGATCACTTGCCAAATTTTATTTTGTATGTGAAATTTTGGGAGTTGCATCTGAAATGTACGCTAAATAATGTAAGTTTTAATTTTCAATTTTCATTACGATGTCACTTTTTATTGTGTCAATTTTCAAATATATATATATATATTTTTAAATAGTTAAATTAGACTTACTATCCAAATTGGACAAATTATTTTTTTTGTACATGGCACTTGGAGTCAAGTGTGTCTCTAAACATTGTGAGATTTCCATATTCTTTAAGTTTTCTGTCACAATTATATTTGTCAAAGATTGAATTAGGGATTAAGCATTTTCTGTCACAATTTTATTCGTACATTGATGAGAATAAATGATGGAGAGTTTTTAGATTATGAGAAGATGTATATGTGGTGGAGGCTAGAATGAATGAATGTTATTAGATTATAATGGAGAATTTAGAGTGATTTTAGGGGGGGGGGGAGGGGACTGTTAGCCCATTTTCATGTCAATGCAAAAAATCTTTAGAAAATGGTCTATCTCTACAAAATTTCATGGCCCTACCTTTCTCCCTGGTCCTTGAAATTATTTTTATGTCTCTGGCTTGAAGCCCTTAGCAACAATTCAAAAATCTAGCCGTTGTAGTGAGAAAGCCCTAATTTTCCCTGGCCTCATTCTAATTCTTCATTACCTTTTTGGCTACTTAAGTGATCATATAACGCATGTGTGCATTTCATCTCTTCGTCAGTTGCATGATCGCTTAGTCCCTGGTGGTTAACATTTCTTTTCTATGATTACACGACTATGTGTTTGCTTAATATCTTAAAGTCTGGTAGTTACCATCAAATATTATGTGACCCAGCGGGGTGGCTTGTTTTCCTTCAGTTGCTGAGTCACGAAATGGTAGGCCCATTTCATAGAAGTGTTACATGTGGACCAGTCGTCAGATAATAATATAGGTGGTAGCTTATGATTTGATAGAGGTTGATGAAGTGCCAGTGGGACCCTACATCTCAGTCTCCCTTTGATCGGGTAGCTGGTGTAAGAGCACAAGGACTATTCCTCCCCTATCAGATCATGCGACGTCCATTGATTTAGCATCTAACCAAGGGTTGTCAGTGGGTCCACTGCCAGCTGTGCTAAGATGGCATCTTCCCATTGGTTAACAGGGATGGTGAGTTGGCTACTTGTCAGGTGGGCCTGATAACTTCAAGCTCTATGACCAGTTAAGGTTTGAGCAAGATCTACGATCATCGCTATACCACTGAGGGAAGATGTGTGGGTTTTAACATCACACCTTAACGACAACCATCCAATCTCCTAAGGATTAAATGGTGGGTCCATAATGACACGTATTCATAGTTTGCGATCTCTTATTGGTCCACAAAGTAATGATTCAGTGCTTATTAGTGGGACCTATGTTTTCAGCTTGTCAGAGGGTCCTGACATCTGTAGGAAATTGACAACGGGTATAAGTTCTTAAGGAATGTGTCAAACACATGAGATCTTTAGACAACTGTTGATTTTACTTTTCCTTAGGTGACTGACATAGGTGGGTCCTCTGACATTTGGGGCTAACGTGAATGATTTTCATTGGAGGAAAGGATGATGGTGTAGTGGGACCAATTGCTAGGTGGTGCAGAGTTGTTCAAATTCTATTGGTTGATGCGGGAAATTAGCAAGGGGGGGTCGTTGTCAGAAGGGTCAGTGACAAGGACAAGATCCACAGTCGGCATAAGTTCTCATGGATGGTTTTAGAGCCATGAGATCTTACACCTGCCATCCATTTTCAAAGGCTTAGGCAGTTGGGTCCTATGTCAGAGATGACCAAGCATGAGCAACGAATGAGGTGGTGACAAGGGGCATAAAGCGGGCCTAGGCAGAGTCTAGTGGTTTGGAGGTTTTGACAAATTTCTTAGCAGCCTGATAAAGGTTCAAAGGGTTTCACTCATTCACAGAAAAGGGATAGTGGTGCTCCAATTTGACTGGTGATTCAATGAACAAGTGTTCACGTAATTGCTAACTAACTTGGCAGAGGTAGAAGGTGTTCTATGAATTGGCGAAAGGACCTTCAGTCACCGGTTTGCTAAATAAGGGACTGAGGTTAAATGTTTTCCTCTTGTCGCTAGTTCGTAGAGTTAAATGGTGGGTTAAGTTTTCATTTCGTGAATTGGAAATGCCTTGTCACGTGTTCGCTAAGAGTTAACCCTAGGCTATCCAATGAGTTAAGGTCATAAAGGCCGGGAAACATGAAGATCTAATGACCATGACTTAAAGTTGATCGAGGTTTAAATTTTGAGCGTCGATTTGCCACAGATGCCATGAAGTGACCGTTGAAATTCAAATTTGAATTTCCTGAGACATTTCTAGCGATAGAAAGGATTGGTTTTAATTGTTTTAGAGGCCGAATTTGATTTGTTTGGTGGTGTCAGTGGTTGTAGTGTGGTCTAGGCTGCCTTGATCGATTGCAGGGGGGTTTGTACCATGTGGGGATGGATATTTTTGGTGGCTCAAGGCACGTTGCAGGTCTGATCAGATTGGTTTATATGGTGAATTTATGATTTTCCTGTACTTCTCAGAGATTTTTCTCATTCATGAAGATCATCCTTGGATTTGACAGACCTGTACTTGGTTTTCCCTCCAAGAATTTTTTATTTTCTATTGTAATTAGGGTTTGTGTAGTTGTTGAAACCCTAACCCTATCTATTTGAAGGTTGTGGCATCCTAAATTCTTTTGGGATTCGAAGGCAGTTTGTGGTATAAATGGTTGTAGTTTTGACTTTGTAAGGGTTCTAAAATCTTGGTTCCCAATGGTTCCTTTTCGGTTCCATGAAGGGTCCTTTTACTATAGATTTTCTCTACTTCTCTACATAGAGGGTGTTCTTTCTTCTTTTGTTGGCTTAGAAAATATGATATGTATTGTAATTAACTTGTCTTATGTATGTGATTCAATATGTTTCTACTATTATCAGATTGTCTCCATCTTGGGTTTTAGATTTATTGATTATGGCATCAAGGGTGTTGTGATCTTTCTATATGCATTTCATGTGTGTCTGCAATAGAGTTGTTTTCATAGAAATAACTAGGTCTAGGACTAGTTTTTAGGTGTGTATGAACTGGGGTATCAAGGGTATCTCATGTTTGTCTTCCAGTGGATGCTAGTCAATGTATTGCTTGTTTATAGGTCTCTTCTAAGGGGAGGGTTAAAATCATTTGAATGGGTGATAACACATTTGGGTACACAAGTGGATTGTTAAAGTATGATCTGGTTGATGGTGTATGTTTGGTGTGAGGCATCAGCGTATTAGAATGTATTGTTTTCTTATCTCATAGCTCTTTGTTGCAGTGATGTATTTGACTCTATTGCATATTGGATAAGGCACTGGTCTATGAGAGACTTAGGGTATCTCAGGGGTCTCTTCAACCCAACATTAAAATCATTGAAATCAAATACCTTTCCCTTTCATGTTGGTAGTAGTAGTAGGAGGTCATTTCTAGTCTTCAGGCTCATTCTATGCAAGTAGGGCTATTGCATGTGAATTGGCTTCATTGGGGTACAAGTTACCTGAAGGGGTTTGAGGATTATTCCACAATAATCTATCTGCAGGGCTATTGTTTATCTTAAGGTGTCTTATGTGTGTAGATAAGGTAGTACCCACCTGAGTGATGTGGAGCTCAAAGAAGAAGGAGGAATCCTTTCAATCCTCATTAATTGGACTATTTTATTATCAAATTTGAGTGCTTACCCTGAGTTTCAAGCCCATCTATTGATTCAAGTTTGGTCCTGCAAGGAAAAGATCCAACAAATTGGTGACTCTACTGGGGAGATGATAAATGATAGAAAGTTTAAGATGTCCAATTCATTGCTTTGCTGAACTATCCCAGAGTCTGGTTATATGATCAAAGAGTCAGATATAAAAGATAAAGCATTTGCTAATATCTTCTCAATATGTGTTGAGTGGCAGCTCTGAAGTCTCTATTTGATCAGTGCATGTTTACTTGGTTGAGTTTTGTGTTGATTGGAAGAAGAAACAAGAACAAGTGCATTACTTTCCTCTCCAAGGAGGTGGTGACTCTACAGTGTAAAGAATCTGATGGAGCTTGAGGATGAGCTCTAGATCTGCCCTACCTTCCAGTCAATAAGGTCTTCTGCTACAAAACTCTCAGGTATTTCTCAAAGATCTGAAATGTCTCCTTATTAAGTGATCAAGCACTAAGAAAAGGAATAAGGTGTGAAGTATGTAGGAGGGGTTCAGTGACAAAAGAAGATTAGTTTCAAGTATAGATTTCCTGTCATTAGTCTTGAAGATTTTCAAGTGGGTGTGCAAAAGCTGCAGCTAGTGATGGATGTTCACAGGGTTTCTTTTGTCAGAGGATATGTGCCATTTTGTTATGATGGCATACCTGGTTTCCCTAATAAGATCCCTAATGGAATTAGGGGATATTTACCAAAGTATGATAGGGATTAGTATCAGTCAGAAAGGAAACATGTTTAATGCTTTGTTGATGTGATGTGTGATTTTGATGTTTGCCATGAAGACCTATGGATGAAATTGTTTGTTCAAACTCTAGAAGGTGATGCTAGAGACTGGTTCTATTTTTTACCAGCATGTTCTATCTCATCTTAGAGTGAGATGCATTTGGCCTTCATGGAGCAATTTGGAGAAAGGGTAAGCATATCTGATTCCTATGATAAGTTTTTATTTAAGGATTCATATTGAGAGTGATGAACTTGTTCCTCATTTCAATATCAGATTTGGTAAAGTATTAAATGATATCCCTGAGAATTATAGACCCAATGATCAAGTATGTATGAATGTCTACTTTGATGCATTTGGTAAGAAAATGAACTACTCACTGAGGGATAAAGAACCTAGGTCATTATATCAGGCATTTATAACTGCGATGGACATTGAGAACAATTTGAAATATGGATTGACTAGAGGTCATTTTTCCATGAATGTGTGCTAGTATAATGAATATGAAAGAAAAGAAGAACATAGTGTTGATACCACAATTCCAAATTAGTGTACCAACACTTCTGTTGTAGTCTGTAATCAAGTTGAAATGTCAAATCAAGATATGTGTATAAATGTTGTTGAGTCTTTTGCTACTAATGAGACATGTGTTTAGGATACTACAGTAGTAAGATATATTCCACACCTTGGTAGAATTGAGCAGTGTGATGGTGTTTTATGTTGTGAATTTTCCACTGTAGTCAGTTCTCATAATTTTGATTATGAGCATGATTTTGCTAATGTTCCTAGGCATGAGGTTGCTTCTTCTATGTCTCAATATCATACAAATGAGGATGCTGAAAATTATGTCTCTAATAATGAGTTTGAAGTTGCTACACAAGATGAGGAATGTGATTCACAGGCATATCAGTCATAGTTTGAGGAACATAGTGCTGAAAGTGGTTACTCAGGTGAGAGTGATGAAGGTAGTGATGTTGAGGTGTCTTCATATGAGTCAGATGCAACATGGGAGGAGGAAAGTAATAATGGAAGTGAACACTCCTTTATCAGTGAAGGTATGTTTTCACTTTCTAAATCTGAAAATGATAGTGCATCTCAATTTGTACATTGTACAAATTTGCTTGAGTATGAAGATGTTGAGGGTGATTTGTCCTCAAAGTTTGAAGATAAAGAAGTGGTAATTCAATGTGATATCAGTGAAGATGAACATAAAGATTTTAGCAAAAGGTTATCTAATGATCTTGCATTGGATAATGAGGTTGAAACATATAATAGAGAATTTAGGAGTGAACCATGGTTTTGCTATGATGGTTTTCCTAAACAAGATAATGAAGAAGATATAATTGTGGACACTATATGCTTGGTAGGTGATATTGACTGTGAATCTTCATATAGTTCTGATTTTTCTTTGTGTGCTGAGAATCTCCATGGAGATGAAATGGGTAGTGAGTTTAAAGTGTTTTCTAATACTTTATATGATGAGGACTATGATGATGATCAACCCATTTTTTGTCATAATGTGCAACAAGGAGTATTACATGGAATTATCAACCCATTGTTTGAAGAACACATGGAGGTTCCAAATGTTACAGAATTTGATGATGATGACATGTGTAAGTACAAATGTGATTATTCTCTTGAACTCCCACTAGCTACACCTGATGATATGCAAAGTCCAGGTATGAATGAAGATTTCTATCAAATAAAGTATGTGACTTTTGCATTTCAGATTGATGGCATACATGAATTAGTAGAGAAAGAATAGTTTCAATTTGATGATGGTATTCATGAGCATGTTGAGTTTTACTTTCATAGTGAGCAGGATGATGAGAGTGTTCCAAGTTTTTACATGCACTATGAAGGTGAAGATAAATTTTTGTTTTGCCCAAAGGGCTAATTGAAAGTATTGATATGCTTGGTGAAACAAATGGGAATAAAATTTTAGGCTTACCTCAAGAAGACAAAAATGAAAATCAGGTATATGATAGAGGTAAGAAATTTTGAAATTTTCTAGTGGTTCAGGGCCATCATTTGTATATAATAGATGTAGTTTTCCTATTTTCAATAAAGCTATCGGAGAAGGTTTTTAGGAATGGTCTGCTTCTCCTAGGGATCTGAGTTCTTTCCATGCCTGCAGGAGGCATGCATCCCCAACTAGAGCCACTGTTAGCCCATTTTCATGTCAATGCAAAAAATCTTTAGAAAATGGTCTATCTCTACAAAATTTCATGGCCCTGCCTTTTCTCCCTGGTCCTTGCAATTATTTTTATGTCTCTAGCTTGAAGCCCTTAGCAAAAATTCAAAAATCTAGCCATTATAGTGAGAAAGCCCTAATTTACCCTGGCCTCATTCTAATTCTTCATTACCTTTTTGGCTACTTAAGTGATCATATAACGCATGTGCACATTTCATCTCTTCATCAGTCGCATGATCACTTAGTCCCTGGCGGTTAACATTTCTTTTCTGTGATTACGCGACTGTGTGTTCGCTTAATATCTTAAAGTCTGGTGGTTACCATCAAATATTATGTGACCCGGTGGGGTGGCTTGTTTTCCTTCAGTCGCTAAGTCATGAAATGGTAGGCCCTTTTCATAGAAGTGTTACATGTGGACCAGTTGTCAGATAATAATACAGGTGGTAGCTTATGATTTGATAGAGGTTGATGAAGTGCCAGAGGGACCTAACATCTCAGTCTCCCTTTGATCAAGCGACTGGCATAAGAGCGCAAGGAATATTCCTCCCCTATGAGATCATGCAACATCCATTGATTTAGCATCTAACCAAGGGTTGTCAGTGGGTCCACTGCTAGCTGTGTTGAGATGGCATCTTCCCATTGGTTAACGGGGATGGTGAGTTGGCTACTTGTCAGGTGGGCCCGATATCTTCTGGGTCTACGACTAGTTAAGGTTCAAGCAAGATATATGATCATCACTATACTATTGAGGGAAGATGTGTGGGTTTTAACATCATTCCTTAATGATAGCCATCCGATCTCCTAAGGATTAAATTGTGGGTCCATAATGACACGTATTCACAGTTGGTGGTCTCTTATTGGTCCACGAGGTAATGAATTGGTGCTTGTTAGTGGGACCAAAGTTTTTGGCTTGTCAGAGGGTCCTAACATCTATAGGAAATTGATGATGGGCATAAGTTCTTAAGGAATGTGTTAGACGCATGAGATCTTCAAACAACCATTGATTTTACTTTTCCTCAGGTGACTAACATAGGTGGGTCCTTTGACATTTGGGGCTGATGTGAATGATTTTCATTGGAGGAAAGGATGATGGTGTAGTGGGACCAATTTCCAGGTGGTGCAAAGTTGTTCAAATTCTATTGGTCGATGCAAGAAATCAGCAAGGTGGGGTCATTGTCAGAAGGGTCAGTGATGAGGACAAGATCCACAGTTGGTGTAAGTTCTCATGGATGGTGTTAGAGCCATGAGATCTTATGCCCACTGTCCATTTTCAAAGGCTTAGGTGGGTGGGTCCTGTGTCAAAGATGACTAGGTATGAGCAGTGAATGAGGTGGTGACAAGTGGCATAAAGTGAGCCCAGGCGGGGTCTAGTGGTTTGGAGGTTCTGACAAATTTCTTAGTGGCCTGATAAAGGTTCAAAGGGTTTTGCTCATTCATGGAAAAGGGATAGCGGTGCTCCAATTTGACTATGATTCAACGAACAAGAATTCATGTAATCACTAACTAACTTGGTAGAGGTAAAAGGTGTTCTACGAACTAGTGAAAGGACCTTCAGTCGCCGGTTCGCTAAATAAGGGACCAAGGTTAAATGTTTTCCTCTTGTCGCCAATTTGTAGAGTTAAACGGTGGGTTAAGTTTTCATTTTGTGAATTGGAAATTCCTTGTTGCATGTTCGCTAAGAGTTAACCCTAGGCTATTCGATGAGTTAAGGTCATAAAGCCTGGGAAACATGAAGATCTAATGGCCACAACTTAAAGTTGATTGAGGTTTAAATTTTGACCACTAATTTTCCACAAGCACCATGAAGTGACCGTTGAAATTCAAATTTGAATTTCTTGAGACATTTCCAGTGATAGAAAGGACCAGTTTTAATTATTTTAGAGGCTGGATTTGATTTTTTTGGTGGCGCCAGTGGTTGCAGTGTGGTCTAGGCTGCCTTGATCGATTGCAGGGGGGTTTGTACCGTGTGGGGATGGATATTTTTGGTGGCTCAAGGCACCTTGCAAGTCTGATCAAATTGGTTTATATGGCGAATTTATGATTTTCCTGTACTTCTCAGAGATTTTTCTCATTCACAAAGATCATCCTTGGATTTGATAGACCTGTACTCAGTTTTCCCTACGAGAATTTTTTATTTTATGTTGTAATTAGGGTTGGTGTAGTTGTTGAAACCCTAACCCTAGCTGTCCAAAGCTTGTGGCATCGTAAATTCTTTTGGGATTCCAAGGTAGTTAGTGGTATAAATGGTTGTAGTTTTGACTTTGTAAGGGTTTTGAAATCCTGGTTCCTAAGGGTTCCTTTTCGGTTCCATGAAGGGTCCTTTTCTTGTAGATTTTCTCTACTTCTCTGCATAGAGGGTGTTCTTTCTTCTTTTGTTGGCTTAGAAAATATGATATGTATTGTAATTAACTTGTCTTATGTATGTGATTCAATATGTTTCTACTATTATCAGATTGTCTCCATCTTGTGTTTTAGATTTATTGATTATGGCATCAAGGGTGTTGTGATATTTCTATATGCATTTCTTGTGTTTCTACAATAGAGTTGTTTTCACAGAAACAACTAGGTCTAGGACTGGTTTTTAGGTGTGTATGAACTAGGGTATCAAGGGTATCTCATGTTTGTCTTCCAGTGGATGTTGGTCAATGTATTGCTTATTTATAGGTCTCTTCTAAGGGGAGGGTTAAAATCCTTTGAATGGGTGATAACACATTTGGGTACACAAGTGGATTGCTAAAGTATGATCTAGTTGATGGTTAATGTTTGGTGTGAGGCATCAGTATATTAGAATGTATTGTTTTCTTGTCTCATAGCTCTTTGTTGCAATGATGTATTTGACTCTACTGCCTATTGGATAAGGCATTGGTCTATGAGAGACTTAGGGTATCTCAGAGGTCTCTTCAACCCAACATTAAAATCATTGAAATCAAATACCTTTCCCTTTCATGTTGGTAGTAGTAGTAGGAGGTCCTTTCTAGTCTTCAGGCTCATTCTATGCAAGTAGGGCTATTTCATGTGAATTGGCTTCAGTGGGGTACAAGTTACCTGAAGGGGTTTGAGGATTATTCCACAATAATCTATCTACAAGCCTATTGTTTATCTTAAGGTGTCTTGAGTGTGCAGATAAGGTAGTACCCACCTGAGTGATGTGGAGCTCAAAGAAGAAGGAGGATTCCTTTCAATCCTCATCAATTGGACTATTTTCTTGTCAAATTTGAGTGCTTACCCTGAGTTTCAAGCCCATCTATTGATTCAAGTTTGGTCATGCAAGGAAAAGATCAAACAGGGCCAAATGAGCTTCCACCTTCACGTGGTTGGTCTTGTTAAGTAGAGAATATTAAACTATTCTCAAAACCAAGTGAAGCTCAAACTAAACCAATGACATAGATTCAATGGTAAAAAACACCTACTTCTTATTCCATATTATATCTCATTCACTTTAAGAAATATTTTACTTCTTAAACATGTTCATCAACCAATTTGCATCACCATGTTCATAAAATTAGATTTATAGATAAAAGAGTGAATGGGGAATTTTTACAAAGAACTTACCTTTAAGCCTAAAAATCTAGATGAAAATTTATTAGCTGCCTCTGAATGACTCATTATCATGTTTCTTCCTACCCCTTTTACTTCCCTACTACGTTGTCTTAGGTATCTGCCTTCTTATGAGGTTTTTAATTGATTATGAATGATGAAGTTTTATGGCTGCACTGTTATTGATAAGTTTTATTTAATGTGTTGTATAATGTGCATGTGACAAGCCGATCTCACTCATTAAGGATAAAGATGCCCCATATATATTTTCATTCATCACCTTCACATGTTAATATTGCATATAGGGAGTTAAAATTGTCTAAAAGTGTCACTCACTCTTGTCATGGATGTCTGCTGATCTTTATTCCCAACATTTGGCTATCCTTGACTGTTATGATCTTGTTGATCTCTATTTTTTTAACCGTGACTACTCTCCTCTTAAACATATGTTTAGATCTATTTTTTGATAGAAATGAAAAGATCTCATATATTTGAAATAGTGAGATTATCCCAAGGATAATGATGTCCAATGTTAGAATAATGAACACCATGAATTGGTGAAAAACCCATTGAATTAATCTACCGTATCAAAAAAATTAATCATGAAACTTGATGTTTCCCATATAAATCTTGATGTTTAGAACCATGATACCCACTTTTATTTGATAAAACCTGTTGTTCCACTTTTGAATACACTTCTTTATCATCTATCTACTATTCTTAATGAGCAACCTTCTATTTATTATTGTTTCTTGAATGAATGTCACTGCTTACTCATTATGGACTGCTATTTACTGATGAAAATCCTTTGTTCTTGTTTAGAAAATGCTTGTTCAACTTAAAATTTGCACTACAACAGAGCTTGTTGTTCATGAATTGCTTCACCAACATTTATGCTTTGATTGAAGGCTTTAAATCTTAGGCATGATCATACATCCCTACTTCTTGAGAAGGATATTCAGCCCCAAAGGTAAAGGTTGTCCTTTGGTTCCTTGTCTTTAGATATGGATCTCATAAGAAATTGTGCAATTCATATATAATTTACTTTAATGAATTTTTGGAGAAATCTATCTTGCACTCCTACTCTCTCTGCATTCTTCAGTTAACTGTGTTTCAAATAATTTTATCAACCATCTTGGAATGCTATTTTTGTTGTGTAGATTGATTCATTTGATTCTGTAATACAATAACAAACACTCATTTTAACTATGTAGATGTTGTGTATTAGGTATTTACTTTCAACTAATAACAAGATATCCAACCATGACAAAGGTTAGTAACAATGTAAACCTTTTGTGAGTAGTTATTTTATAATCTTCTTATGAAATGTTTTATACAGTTGATTTTATCATAGAACTGATGATTTTTCTCACCCACTGAAGGTTATAAAACAATAGGGGATTCAGTAGAGGAGAATTTAAATTTTTCCTACACATTTTTTTGTTAACTTGTTAAGTTTAACACATATTAAAAGAGATCCAGGTAATATTGTTATTCTTGTCTAATATTCATTTGGCTTCTTTGAAAGTGTTGGGTACTACTTGCAAAGCTTGAATATTTTTTTTGGCATTGTCTCTTTTGGTAGACTAGTGACTCTCTCTACCATTTATTTGAAAAATTGTTTGAGTATATGGTTTTTTTGTTCAATGAGTCTAGATTCCACTTGGTTTTGTGGTAGGTTGTGGCATGTGTTAATAGAATTATTGGACTTTCCCTTGTTGGCAAGGTATGCAAAATTGTTAATGATTGATATTGATGCTCACTAATGTATACACATTTCTTTAGCATTATGCATGTCGGGTGCCCAAGTGTTAAATTGATACTCAATAAGTCCATTGTTTTGCTTCTTCTTTCAAGTCATAGTCTTTGAAGAATCCAAGCATACATTGTGATAACTTTTTTAAATCTATTGCAATAGGAGTCAATGGATTCATAGTGTGGAGAGTAGGAGGGAGATTGCAGCTTGATTGGTAAGGGTGTGAGTGTGTATTACTAAAAACTAGATCATTACTCCTTAGAGTGTCACTTTTTCCAAGTAGATTCATCGTCACTTTTATTGCTACTAACATAATCTTAGCTTAGAGATATCAACTTTTTACAATCTATAATATATATTTTTTCTGAGACATCAATTTGATTGTCTAGATTTGCTTAGAGATATTAGCTTCCTACAATCTATAATATAGTTTTATGTTGTTGTTAAATTCAGTTGCGTATATTTATTTTACATTGTGTTTCTGATCACTCTTCTTATCCACCATCAAAGACCCATCATTGAATTTTACTGATGTTGAAGTAAACTGGTAAATTGACAATTAACTTGAGACTGTCACCCTTCCCACAAGAACAAGTCTATGATCATCCTTTATCATTATTTCTATAAGATTTTTCCCATGATCTTCCTTTCTTGAAGAATGAATGCTTCTACTCATGTTGAATTTCTTCTTTCTTTGTTTATGATAGTGAAATGAGTACATCTAGTCAAACTCTTCTCTTCCCCTATTTAATTTCCATCCCTTTGCACCAAATTCCTCTCCATTACAGGAAAATGTAGAATATTGTACATCATTATTCAATAAACATTCTAGAAGACTGTGTGAGAGAGATGAATCAGAATGTGAAGAATTTAATTTACAATCATTTGTTTCTGAATTCATCATCTATGTTTTCCATCATTGGAATAATTCTCAATTTCTATAGAAAGCTTCACACTTTTCCCTCACAAATCTTTTGTAACCAACATTCACATGTAATGCATCCTTAAGTCACTGTGCACTCAAGGATTAGAAGATGAAGAGATGCGCCCGGGGTAGACAACATGCTCTAGAATCCATTCCAGCTTGGGTCCATTTTTGAAGGCTGTTACATCCCCTATATAAGTTATTAGTCTGAGTCTTTCTCTTCCATAGAAATTTGAGCAAAAGAGAATACCTCCCAAAAAATTCAATTCTTCCAAAAAATCAAGTGAAACGAGTAGAATAGCTTACAAAAAACTCTAAGTCTTGCAAAAATCAACCCAAAAGCTTCCCAGACGCTACAAATCGAATAGCTTGTACTGATGGACATAGTATAATATAATATTACATTATACTTAATATAATATTATATTATACTATAATATAATATTAGTATATGATAATATAGTATTATAAAATTATAAATATAAATGTACTATAATATATTAATAGATTTGATAATATATATTTTTTAAAAAAATTTGGATTTGACGTTGCTTTTTCAACGTCCAAAGAATATATGTTTGACGAGAGCACTATATAATCGATGAATATTCCCACCATAACTCGTTGATATTGCGACAACCACTATATTGTTATTTCGACCAACATTGGTCGAAGAGATAAAAGGTATGCATGATAATTCTTCCAGATTGAAGAGATTATTTCGACGATGGATTAGTCGATACTTCGATGACTATAGAGGTTGAATATTCGACAAATATATAATGTGTCGAATAATCGACAAAAAAAGTTTGAGAATAGGTATGGTTGTTTGGTCGACCAATTGTCATCTAAATATCAACTAATCATCGTCGAAAATCTAGCTAAAATTTACTAGTTACTTGAACCTTGGTTGTAGGCACTACAAGCAAGAAGCCCCACCATTTCACCAAAGGGCCAAGCCCAAAGAATTCTAAATTATTATAAATATATAATGAATAATATAAAAACATATTTCTAAAATCCATATGAATATATAATAATCAAAATAGAAAATATATTAATAAAATAACATATATTTATTATACATATTATAAAATAACATATATTTATATTATTAAATAAAATACTATATTGCCTATAACAAATTTTGACCATTTGTTAATAAAGATAAGTGACATATTTACAGTTTTATAAAAATTTAATTTGTCAATCCATCGAGTCCAATAAATTTACAATATGTCATATATGGTTCAAAAGTGAAAAAATGGCCAATAGACCATCAAATTCCATGGGAATGTTGTTCAGAAATGTGGTCAGGAAAAAGCTACCTGGTTGACATGCAGACTCAAACAATCCATTAGATGGCCTAAAACCTACATTTGAGTTTCAAAAAATAGTTGTTGCACCTCCCGCCAGAATCAGAGCAATGAAGTGCCATATATATAGATAATAATTTATCAAAGCAAGATATATTTTTTGTTGAGTATATTTTTTCATAGATACAAAATGTTGTTGCTCATAGATTCTTCAAGATCCTCATAATGTGTACTTGTATGTATATGCTTGATGTTTGTTCTTGATCTATAATATTGATTCCACATACATATCTATGATCTTATGTGAATGAGCATGAAGAGTGATGAATTATTTAATAGCTCTATTTATGTATTTGAGTGTGAATGTGAATGGTTGAGATTAAATTATGGATGGGTGGTGGAAATACAATTGTGGGCATTCAATCATGTAGAGGTCTTTTCTAACTTTAATTTAATTATTGTGGATGGATGATGTAAACCTATTTATTTAGATTTTTTAGGAATACCATTTTTTGAATTTTATTTACTTAATTTAAGTGGTGAAAATAGACTTATTTTATTTAATCTAATAGTAAGATGAAAATAGATTAAATTTATTTATCATAATTATAATATAAGGAGATATAATTATGGAATACAGTACAGATGAGACTAATAAATTATTTAGAATGAGTAAATTTTAGATATCTACAAATTACAATGATTCATTTCTATGCCTCTCAAGTTTAAATTAGCACATCATAGAAATATTTGAATAAAAAAATATCATTTTAGAAAATGTGATGTCTTTATTTAAATAAATCTTTAAATATTTGTTAAATAATAATAATTATATATTTGCTAAAAAATAGTTTCTTACACTTCCACATTTTATCAATATAATTAACCATATTAAAAAGTTATAAGAGAAAATTATTTGTGATAATATAAGCTACACGCTTACATACATGCCATTTTAAAAATTGAAAAGTTTGAAAAGGAAGTACTTACAATTCCAATCAGCCTTTTCTCTTAGAAAACTTGGAAAAAAGATATTCTTTTCTCCAAAGTTTCCCATCATGTCTTCCGTTCAAAATAAAGTTCTTTATTTTTACACATCACATTTTCCATGAAATTATATTCCAATTACCTAAATATTTCCACATTAGTGAGGAAGTTTTTTTCCTAGAATGTGCATTAACATAATAAATGTAAATATTCAATCACATAAAGTTATAATATATTTATCAATATTTATATTGTTAAATAATATAAATTTTTTTTATTATAGAGAATATGGATGTGTTAATTAAAATTTTATTAAATATTAAGAAGAACCATTTTTTATAAAATGAAATAATCTAGGTGATAAGAATTTTTTTTATGTAATACAATTTTTGCAGTGTGTCTTAAATTACAAATTCTATATTAAAAAAAATATCTAATCATCTATGCAAAAATAATTTTATAACAAACTAAAGAATATTTCATATTGTCAATGATATTTAGAGAATTTATACTTATGTTAATCTCATTTAAATGTGATGGGTGCAAATACTTAAAAAATAGATGAACTTAATTAGGAGTAATTTGTCATAATATATAAGACTTGATGAGTGAGTTTGCTTCATTTAAGGCTTCTAATTTGAACTTTCATTAAGTGTTTAGTGACAAGAGCACCAAATTATAAAAACAAGGTCCATATCAAACAAAATAAGAAATCCACACATATAATAAGATTTAATTTTTTTATTAATGCATGGAAAAGTTGATAAGAAAAAGAAATAGAATGAAGGTGGAACAACAACTACACCTGGCCCTAAGCTAGTCTTACATTATGATCCATTAAGAACCATTTTCTAAGAATAGTCAATGTCAATAATGATATTGTGCTCATTAAGAAAGGAATCGAGACCTATAGATGAGCATGATAAATGTGTATCAACTAATTGGTCAATTAGAGATTGACCCTTAATTACCTTTTGAGAGAAATTGAAGATCAAGTTTTATAATGAGCACACCAAACTTTGCCATGTATCATAATGGGTCCATCTTATAGAGGACATGTCTTACAAGATTAAAAAAAACATGATGATATTATTTTTAGAATGATGTAGATAATGAAAGTCATTTTATGATTTAAGGTATTCAAAATCTTGTGATATTCTATTATAAAAAAAATTAACATCTTTTTAAAATTATTTGGGTAAGGGGTGATTTTGGTTAGATAATTAAGAAACAAAATGATAAGTTTATTGGATTTGACCTTAGAGGCTATAAATTTAATAGATATTGTATGTAAGGATACTACATAGGTAAAAGCACAAAGTTGTGTCATGTTTCAGGCTAACTTATCAGCACAGTTGAATTCGAGTATTTCTAACTAAAAAGTATTTTTTTTCAAACATACATGGTCTAGCTAGATTCATTAGATAAGTGCTTCAACTTTTCCAATTTGAAATATCTATTAAATGCATGTTTTATACCAATTTGGGTCCAATTACCAAAGAAATAAAATTATTTCAGAAAAGTGATGTTTCAATATCTCCTACTCTTTTTAATGATTTTTAAAAAAAATATAAAAATACCCTTTTGTAGAGCTCAATGTCAAGATTATTGTTATATAAGGTTTATAGTATTTTGATTAGATCTAATATATTATAATTTCAAAATACTGCAAGTCTAGGTATTTTAACATTTGAGAAGATGTTGCTTCAAATAAAGAAAAAAAATAGTAAATCATATCAAAAAAATTTAAAATTTATATTTAACAGTAGGGTAGAAGCAAAAAGTTGGGTGCCAATTCCGCGGAAGTCCGCGGCTTGAAAATTTGTGCCGCTTGAAACGGGCACCCGTTTTTTAAAAATAGGTGCCCGTTTTAGGCTCGGACATCCGATCCGAAATTCAAAAAGCGGGTACCCATTTTTCCAGAAACGGGCACCCATTTTTTTTCAAAACGGGTACCCGTTTCTCAAAAAAAATTTAAATTTTTTTTTTAAATTTAAAATGTTTTTTTAAACACATATTTTTAAATTTATGAAACGGGTGCCCATTTTTTGAATTTAAATAACGGGTGCCCGTTTCTTAAAATATGCACGCGGGAGTTTTCACTCTGCCTCAGTTTTTGGTTTGGGATAGGTTTGGTGAGACCAAGCCTATGTCTTAGCCTCCAAAATTTTGGCTAAGGCATTGCAATAAAACTTTTAAGGCTTATCGTAATTTTTTGAAGCCCTTCTGGATCGATTTTTTTGACAAAACAAAAACCCATTAAAGATCTCACTATCACGATTCTAAAAATATAAATTTCATAATAATATGGTTATTTTTACTATTTTTAAATTATTTATTAGTTGATAGTGGTACATAAACGTAAAATAGTGAGACTCACTAAAACTTTAATAACTTTTTAATTTTTAATTATTTTTAAAAATAAATTATATGTCATCAATCTAGATTCAATTCTTTTGAATTTAAAAAAAAGAATTTTTGAAAAAAAGAAAAATTATATTAAATTATGGTTGCCGTACACGAGAGGTTTGAAAAATAAGCTTTATTGTTAATTAAAAATTAATAAAAAATAATTTACAAAACAAAAAAATAAGAAAAAATATTCTCATCAATATTCTATGTCTTAGGTATCTTCTCTAAAAAGGATTTAAAAAAATTCATTTATTTGTGTCAAAATATGGTGGCCGTACACGGATGTGGTATGGTCCTGAAACAGGCATTTTGAAAAAGTGGTTTTCAAATATGCCTATCAAAATATAATTTATACCATGTGGGTATTAAAATAAATTATATATTTGAAAAGTAGACTCCAAGTACTACAATTTCTATTAGTGAATTTTTCCGAGATTCAATCTCTAAGTGCCTCAAATTTTGAGATCAATTCAGATAAATTTTGAAAAATAGGAAAAACACTTCCACTTTTCGTAAAAAATTGGCACCCAACTTCTTGCAGCCACCCAGTAGTTGAGAGAGTCCTCTTCAAGAATATTTTTTTAAAAAAATAATGTAGATTTGATAGGGGAAATTTGACGGGAGATGAAAACTATCAATTTCGGATTTAAGTTTAACTTTGAGTAGTTATATCAGAGAAAATATACATCAAAAACTAATATTTCTTCTTTTTTGAACTAGCTATACATGTCATCTATAACATATTTTGAAATCAAATGAAAAAAATGTTAGGAATAGTCCCAAGAGATAACTGAAGGGGGGGATGAATCAATTATCTACAAGATTCAATTCTTTATCCAAATTAGTACAAAAGAACATTAAGCATATACACAACAAGATAACACTTAACACAACACCGAAATTTTGGTTACGAGGAAACCCAAAATAGGTAAAAACTCTAGTGGGAATTAACACCCACTATAAATGGTACTAGAGTATAATGATCCCTATTAGAAGATCTTACAACCCTATTAGGAGTTGATCTTTACAATGCATGAAGTATATTGACCTCGTCAAAGGTTGGACCCTATTAGGAGTCTTTTATAAATAACCCTGTCAAAGGTGAGGACACACTGTCCGGGAGCACACTGCTCAAATGGTGAAGTGATGCAGGAGCATCTCGGGTCCTTGGAAATCCTGTGTCACCAAAAACATTTTGGATTTTTTCTGTGTTACTTGGTTCCTACTTTAACCAAGTTGGTCAATTACCTTTGGTTATCGAGGATGATCAGTCATTTCCTAGGTGGTTGGTTATTTCACTGGTGCTCGATGATGCTTATCTGTTGCTTGATCTTCCTTGCTTATCGAGTAGTTTATTTTGACATTTGTTGAAGCTGACTTGTGCATTTATATTGGATTGCAGATTTAATGTTGGAATCAATCATTGGGAAGCATGTGGTCCAACTGTTTCTTTCATTGATTGCGGATCTGAAGGCCGACTCAGTTCAGTAGTCTCTTGTATAAATGTAGTTGTTTGGTTGTAGTTTAAGGAGTTAGTTTTAGATAGAAGATAGTAGACATTAGACTAGAGATTTGTGACAGATCCTCGCATGTTTGAGGACTTCTAAGATTCATTGTTATATCAAGCCGTAATTGAGAAGGCCTTACAGCCTGACATGTATGATTCTATTTGATGAAAATATATGAAAGATCTGGTATTCTCCCTCTCACTCTTTTTGTTGTTTGCTTCCGTATGTGTTGACCAGGCTTGGATCATTAGGGTGCACCATCCTTTGGCCCCTCTTGACCCCCACCTTGCATTAGGTGGTATCAGAGTGAGCTTAGATCATGATCTAGGTCTGTGGATCTAGGTTTGTAGGTTCCTCTTGAAGCCCTAGTTGATTGTTGTGGGGTAGAAGATTGCAATATGACCTACAATTGTAGAGATTTGTCAAGATGGTTTGTGGGAGGTGAGATGCGGATCCAGGATTGGCAGATATGCTAAGGTAGATTGCTGCTAGGTTAGAAGCAGTTGAAACAACCCAAAGAAGAGGTAGACATCTTGAAAATGTTAGTGATGATAAATTTGAAGAAGAATAGATGAATGTAGAACCTACACCTATTATGGATCGAGGTGAAGAAAGATTTTTGAAGGCTTTGACAAGTCTGAAGTCAACACCACATTTTAATCCTTCAGAGTATGGTGGAAAGCTAGATTTTGATGAATTGGTGGACTGATCATCGAGATGGAAAAGTATTTTGAACATGAAAATATTCCTAAGGATAAGAAAGTGAAGATTGCAAGCACAAAGTTGAAGAGTCATGCATCCTTATGGTGGGAGCACCTGTAGTTGGATATGAAAAGGAAAGGAAAAGACAAAATTAAGGTATGGAACAAGATGATAAATAAGTTGAAAGGAAAGCTCTTACCCTGTGATTATCAGATTAATCTAGTTCGTTGAATGCAAAGTGTAAGGCAAAAAGATAGCTTCGTAAAGGAATATACTGAGGAATTCTATAGATTGGATATCAGAGCTGGACATGATGAAGATGATGTGGAAAGGATTGGTAGATACCTAAATGGTTTGAGAGTTTCCATCCAAGAGGAATTTAGTATGGTCAAGTTGGAGAACATTGAAGAGGCTTATCAATTTTCTTTGAAAGCTGAGGAGAAATTGAACAAGAGACATGAGCAAAGAGAGAGAGGAAGAGGTGGTAGATTCCCTAGAGGAAGAGGTAGATCTAATGGTAAAAATGGTAGATGTGAACCTAAAAAGACAAATTTGGACAAAGGCAAGACCCAGTGGAAAGGTGAAAGTTCATCTAGAGGTAGAGGCAGTAACTACCAAGGTGGTTATAGCAGAGGAAGTTTTTGAGGAACTCAATTTACAATTGTGGAGAAGAAGGACATAGATCTTTTGAATGTACATATGCCACTAAGAAGGTTGGTAGTAGCAGAAATGCTTTGGTGCAAGAAGAGTCACCGAATGAGCCTGAGAAAGAAAATAACTTGATGGCAAGGAGAGCACTATGGAATGAAAGCAAAAAGGAAGATTCAGTAAGGAAAAGTTTGTTCAAGACCAGATGTAGAGTTTCTGATAAAGTTTGGAAGGTAATTATTCATAGCAGTAGCTTAGATAATCTGGCATATGAGGAGATGGTCACAAAATTGTAGTTGGAAAGGCTAGAACATCTAAAGCCCTATCAAATTTCATGGATCAAAGATGAGCATACACTCTTGGTAAGTGAACAATGTTATGTAAATTTGAAGATTGGAAACTACTATGATAAGGTGTTGTGTGATATCATGCCTATGGATTGTTGTCATATTTTGTTGGGTAGACCTTGGCAATATGATAGACATGCTATATATGATGGGAGATTGTATAAGTATACTATTGTGGCTGATGGAAAGAAACAAATCTTGTTACCATTGATAAAAGAACTTGTTAGTAATGTTTGCACATTTGTGAAAGTTTTCTTGATGGAAGGAAGGAAGTTTGTTAAAGATTTGAAAAGGAATGATGTATGTTTTGCTATGATCCCTAACAAGCCAAGTAAGAAAACATAAGATAATGTTCCTAAGGAGATTGATAAGTTACTCACCGAGTATAGTGAAATCATTTCTAATAATGTACCTAATGGTTTTCCACTAAAAAGAAGCATTGATCATTGTATGGATCTAATCCCTGGAGCTAGTTTACCAAATAAGGCACCTAAGCAGTTAACTCCTACCGAGAATCAGGAATTGAACTGACAGATTCAAGAATCACTGGAGAAAGGTTTGATCAGAGAAAGTTTGAGTCCTTGTGTAGTACCTACTATATTGGCACCTAAGAAGAATGGAGAATGGAGAATATGTACTAATTCCAGAGAAATCAATAAGATAATAGTGAAGTATAGGTTTCCTATACCAAGAATGGATGACATAATGGACAGTTTGACTGGAGAAAAGTATTTCACAAAGATTGATTTGAAAAGTAGGTATCATTAGATTAGAATCAGAGAAGGTGATGAATGGAAGACTACTTTCAAGACAAAAGAAGGTTTGTATGAATGGTTGGTTATGTCTTTTGGCTTAACTAATGCACCGAGTACTTTTATGAGGCTGATGAATGAGGTTTTGAAGAAATTCTTGGGTAAGTTTGTGATTGTATATCTTGATGATATTTTGATATTCAGTAAGACCAGAGAAGAACATTTGTTGCATGTTAGACAAGTTTTGCAGAGATTGAAAGAGGAAAAGTTGCTGATAAATCTATAAAAGTGTTCATTCATGAAAGAGGAAATTGTGTATTTGGGATTTGTGATCTCAATTGATGGTTTGAAGATGGATCCTGAAAAGGTTGAAGCTATTTTGAATTGGCCTACACCTGTGAATGCTAGCGAGGTAAGATCATTTCATGGTTTGGCAAGTTTTTACTGAAAGTTCATAAGGAATTTCAGTTCAATTTGTAATGTTGTGATTGAGACTATGAGAGGAGATGAAAGGGAATTCAAGTGGACACATGGGGCTGATAAAAGTTTTGAGAATTTAAAGTAGAAGGTTGCTAAATTACTTGTTTTGGCATTAACCAATTTCAGGTAAGTATTTCAAGTGGAATGTGATGCAAGTGGAAGTGCAATTGGAGCTGTGTTGAGTCAAGAAGGTAAACTTGTTGTTTTCTTTAGTGAAAAGTTGAATGATGCTAGAAGAAAATATTTTGTGTATGATCAAGAATTTTATGCTATTGTTTAAGCACTGAAGAAATGGAGACATTATTTGATACCGAGTGAATTTGTGTTGTATACTGATCATAAGGCTTTACAGTATTTGGGTAGTTAGGATAAGTTGAATTAGAGACATATGAAATGGGTTGAGTACTTGTAGAGTTACACATTTGTGATAAAGCATAAGAGTGGAGTCACTAACTGAGTTGCTAATGCATTGAGTAGAAGGAGATCCTTGATGACTGAGATGAAAATTGAAGTTGGTTTTGATGAGATGAAAGGTTTGTATGAAAATGGCCTTGATTTTTTTGAGCCATGGAGAAAGTGCAGAGCACCTATTCAAGATCAACAAGATACTAAATGGGATGAATATTTTATTCAGGAAGGTATGTTGTTTAAAGGTATTTAGTTGTGTATACTGAGAGGAGTAATGAGAACTAATCTAATGAAAGAGAAACATAGTAGTGGTTTGGCTGGACATTTTGGCATTGATAAATCATGGAATTTGCTTAAGGAGAAGTATTTTTTGCCGCAATTGTATAAAGATGTTCATAAATTTGTGAAAAGTTGTGGAATTTGTCAAGTTGCAAAAGGAGTAAGTCAGAATACTGGACTGTATGTACCAATTGCTATTCCTAAGAAACCTTGGATTGACATTAGTATGGACTTTGTTCTTGGCTTACCGAAGACAGTAAGAGGTAATGATTCTATATTTTTTTTTGTGGATAGATTTTCTAAAATGGAACATTTTATACCTTGTAGAAAAACATCAGATACAGTACATGTAGCAGATCTTTTCTTCAAGGAAGTTGTCAAATTGCATGGATTACCAAGGAGTATTATCTCTGATCGAGATAGTAAATTTGTTGGATACTTTTGGAAAACCCTTTGGAAGAAATTTGGTACTAAGTTGAAATATAGTTCTACATTTCACCCACAAACCAATGGACAGACTAAAGTTGTGAACAAAAGTTTGGGAAATCTTTTAATATGCTTAGTTGGAGACACATTGAGTAATTGGGATTTTGTGTTGGCACAAGCAGAGTTTGCATACAATAATTTAGTGAATAGGGGTACTGGAAAAGCACCATTTGAGATTGTGAATAGCATACAACCGAGAGGAATATCTGATTTGAGAGACATTAATGATGAAAATAAGAGAAGTGCAGAAGGAGTGAAATTTGCTGAGTATATGAAGACATTACATGAAGATGTGAAGCTAAAACTAGAAGAGAATAATCAAAAATATAAAAATAGAGCTAATAGATCAAGAAGACATAAGACTTTTGATGTTGGTGATGGTTCATTTTAAGAAAGGTTGATTTCCTATTGGAACATATGGAAAGCTGAAGATGAAGAAGTTTGGACCTTGCAAAATTATAAGGAAATTTGATAGTGGAAATGCATATGAGATTGAATTACCTGATGACATGGAATATCACCTATTTTCAAAATTGCTAATTTGTAAGAGTATCATGAACTTGATGAAGAAATGATAGTACCAACAGAATATCCTAAGAAGCAGAATGAAGAGATTGAACAGATTCTGAATCAAAGAGTTGGTAAGAGCAAAAGAGGAAAATAGTATATGGAATATCTGGTAAAGTGGAAGAATAGGCCAATGGAAGATAGTTCATGGATTTCACATTCTGAGTTGGATGTAGCTCAGATCATACCTACCTAATGATTTGGAGAATCATCTCAAAATAACCCCACGTGTCTGATGTAGGAGCATCTTGGGTCCTTGGCAATCCTATGTCACCAAAAACATTTTGGAGTTTGTCTATGTTGCTCAGTTCCTACTTTGATCAAGTTGGTCGGTAGTTGGTCAGTTTCTTTTGGTTACCAAGGATGGTCAGTCATTTCATAGGCAGTCAGTTATTTCACTGGCGCTCGTCAATGCTTGTCTATTGCTCGGTCTTCCTTTCTTACTGAGTAGTTTATTTTGATTTCTGTTGAAGCTGACTAGTGCATTTATATTGGATCATGGATTTAATGTTGGAATCAATCATTGAGAAGCATGTGGTCTAACCATTTCTTCTATTGATTGCAGATTTGAAGGCTGAGTTAGTTCGGTAGTCTCTTGTATAAATGTAGTTGTTTGGTTGTAGTTTAAGGATTCAGTTTTAGATAGAAGATAGTAGACATTAGACTAGAGATTCATGATAGATCCCCACATGTTTGAGGACTTCTAAGATTCATTGTTATATCAGGCTGTAACTAGGAAGGCCTTACATCCTGGCATGTATGATTCTATTTGATGAAAATATATGAAAGATCTGGCATTCTCCCTCTCACTCTTGTTGTTTTTGTCTTCCGCATGTGTTGAGCAAGCTTGGATCATTAGGGTGCACCATCCTTTGGCCCCTCTTGACCCTTGCCTTGCATCATGAAGGCTGCAACCTTCTGCACAATAGACACAAACTATATTTAGATCTTGGTGAATTGTGAATTAGACCTATTGTCTTGATCAGTTCCAATGAATAGCATACACTCTCTACTTCTTCACATAGACTTCTTCCTTCAATTCTCCATTCAAGAATGGTGACTTGACATCCATTTGACATACCTTAAAGTCTTTGTATGTTACATAGGCTAGAAATAACTTTATATCTTCCAATCTTCTTACAGGGGAAAATGTATCATAGTAATCAATTCCTTCTCTCTGTGCATATCCTTTACATACTAGTCTTTCTTTGTTTCTTACCACTGTACCATCTTCATTCATCTTGTTTTTGAATATCCACTTGGTTCCAATCACATTTTGGTCACTAGGCCTAGGCAATGATTCCCATGTATTATTCTTAACTATCCGATTTAACTCTTCTTTTATTGCTTCATGCCAATCTAAATTATTACATGCATCTTCAACATTTAAGGGTTCAATTTGTGAAATTAAACATACCACTTCATCAAGTGTTGAATTTTTTCTCTTGATCTTGTCATGACTTTGATGTTTTGATCTCCAATGATATCTTCTTTTGAATGGTATCTAGATATGAATTTTGGAACATTGGATGTGACTCTCTCATCTGTCTTTTGTGATTCTTCTTGAATTAGTTTAGGTTCACTGACTAATACATCAATGCTGTCAAACATTTCTTCAACATATGCTTCTCTATTGATAGATCTAGGTTCTTCTTTGATCATAGGTACATAATCATAGAATCTCTCTTGAATCATAAAATTTTCATCAATATTTACATGTGCACTTTCAATGATCTTCTTCATCTCAAGTTAAAACATCTATAAGCTTTTCTTCTAGTAGAGTAACCAAGAAAAATACCTTCATCACTTCTTGCATCAAACTTACCAACACCATCATCTCTCTTGATGTAACACTTGCTTCCAAAGATTTTGAAGTATTTTATTGTAGGTACATTCCCAAACCATAGCTCATAGGGTGTCTTGTCTGTGTCTGGCCTTAATTGAATTTTGTTGATAGTATAGACTGTAATATTGACTTCATCTCTCCAATAGGTGTGTGCAACTTTTCCTTCAATCATAATAATGTGTGCTATGTCAAGTATGATCCTATTTTCCTTTCTACAATTCCATTCTACTGAGGAATTATAGCTTCACTTAGTTGTTTCTTTATCCCATGTTCTTTGCAATACTCATAAAATTTATCAGAAGTAAATTCTCCTCCTCTATCTGATCTTAGAAATTTTATCTTAATCCAGACTTATTTTCAACTTTAGCTTTGATTATTTTGAACTTCTCAAATGCTTTAGATTTATCTCTTAAGAATGCAACCCACATCATTTTGGAATAATCATCAACAAAAAAAATAAAGTACCTTTCACCATAGTATGATCTTGTTTGAGCTGGTGCACATAGGTCTGTATTCACTAGATCCAATTTGTTCTCTGTTGAATTCTGCTTGCTTCTGAATGAGTTCTTTACATGCTTTCCCATCACACATTCCCTACACATTGTATCAACCGGTCTTGCAATACTAGGGAGGTCTCTTACTACCTTTACATTTATTATCTTTACTATATTGTCAAAATTGATGTGACATAGTCTTTTGTGCCATAACCAATTGTCATCTAATTTTGAAACAAAACAAATTACTTCTGAATTAAGCTGAAAAACATTACCTTTTGTCTTTGAAATTGATGCAATCATTACTCCTTTCTTATTAATGATGCACTTATTGTTTTTGAATTCCAACTTTTATCCTTTGTCAAGTAACTGTCCAACACTCAATAAGTTATGTTGCAAAACATCAACATATAGAACATCATTAGTGTTATTCTTTCCATCCAAAGTGATAGCTCCTCTACCTATGATAGGTTTAGGAGTGTTGTCTCCAAATCTAACCATGCCACCCTTGTACTTATCCAGATGTACAAATCTATCTTTGTCTCCTATCATGTGAACAACCGTTGTACATTAATGATCACATCTATCCTGATGTCTACTTGTGAAATCAATGCTTTCTCTTCTTTCTTTTCATCTTCAATATCCATGTCATCAAACATTTTCTCTATATCTTCAATTCCAATAAATCCAATTTCATCTTCTGTTGAATCATCATTAGTCATTCCATCTTCAACATAGTAACATTCTTTTGTATACTTAGGCTTGAAATTAGTTTTGTACTTCTTGACTCTTGTAGGACACTTAGATGCAAAATGACCAATCTTGTTACATGAAAAGCATTTAAATGGTAACTGACCTTCATATTTTCCTTTTCCTTTTCTTTCTTTCTTAGCAACCATAGCAATGAATTCTTCTAGTTCTTTATCATCATCTTCATCATCAAAATTACTAGAAGTGTTCAAAGATTTCTTACCATGGACTGAGGCTTTGAATTTTGTTTCACTTTTAGGCTTTGTCTTCAATCTTGATATCTCAAATCATGAAATATTTTTGATTAAGGTCTCTCTCTTGAATTCTTTGGAAAATTGCATATTCTCATCTACGATGCTTATCTTGCTCTCATATTCTGTTGTCAGAGTAGTCATCAATTTATCCATTATGTCTTCTTCTAAAATCTCTCCACCATTGTTTTTGATTCCTTCAACTACTTCATTAATTCTTTTATTGTAGGCTCTGATGTTCTCTTCAAGTAGCATCTCCAAATTGTTATATCTTTTCTTCCATGTCTTTCTACACACATTCTTGGCTTGGATATCTCCTTCAAACATGTCTTCTAGATACTTCCATATTATGTGGGTTCTATTTTCTTTCTTGATCTCTAAAAACTCACTGTCAGATAAGGGACTAATAAGGGCTTCTTTGGCAATTGCATTTTGAGTGAACATTTCTTTTTGTTTAGTGGTTTCATCTTCTTTGGCAAGGTCTTTTAGAGTGGGAACATGAACATCTTGAGTAGTTGCTTCAAAAATCTCAAAACCAGCGCATTGCAAATGTTATCATTTTGTTCTTCTAGTCTAGATAATTCTCTCCATCAAACTTAGGAGTTTCTTTTCTCAAGAACATCATATGATCAACCTCAAGCTAATAAACTTTCTCTTTGAGGCACTTGGCTCTGATACCAATTGTTAGGAAGAGTTCCAAGAGATATCTGAGAGGGGGGGGGGGGGTGAATCAGTTATCTACAAGATTCAATTCTTTATCCAAATTAGTACAAGATAACATTAAGCATATACACAAAAAGATAAAACTTAACACTACACCATAATTTTGGTTACGAGGAGACCCAAAATAGGTAAAAACCCCGCTGGGAATCAACACCCACTATAAACTGCACTAGAGTATAATTATCCCTGTTAGAAGATATTACAACCCTGTTAGGAGTTGATCTTTACAATACATGAAGTACACTAACCTAGTCAAAGGTCAAACCCTATTAGGAGTCTTTTATAAATAACCTTGTCAAAGGTGAGGACACACTATCCGAGAGCACACTATTCAAATGGTGAAGGCTGCAACCTTTTGCACAATAGATACACACTATATCTAGATCTTGGTGAACTATGAATTAGACCTGCTATCTTGATCAATTCCAATGAATATAATACACTCTCTACTTCTTCACATAGATCTTCAACTAATGACTGATATAGCTTTATTGGCCCAATACTTTTGTACCTTCTTACTCTTCTTCCATACGTCTTGCTTAGCAATCACAACTAACCAGATATAATTAGCCTTCTCCAAAAGATATAATCAATTCAGCCTATTAGAACCTTCTTGAAATCATATTAATGAAACAATACAACTCTCCAACAACATCACCAACAACTATACTAAGCACACAACACAAATAGGACTATGTAACCCAATATCAGTAGACGCGTTGCTTCACACTGTCAACTCAACCAAATTAACTCAAACTTTACTCAAGCTAAAATATGTTATGCACTCTTAACCAAACAACCTTAGCTCATAACCAAATATGAAACCAAACATGCATACCATAATGATAGGCACAACTACTGAAACAATATAAACACTGTCAGCTCTCAACAAATAATCTTCTGAAACTATAACTGGAAAATAGAAACATCATAACTCAACTTCAACTGCACAACTAACTCTGTGCCTATGAACATAGCTTAATAATTATGTCTACAACACAAAAATAAATGTGCAATGATCCAGCATAACCATACTATGAATTACATACAAAACTCTATTTGCTACATTATTAGGAACACTACTGTTACAAAGAACTGCACAACTATTTGTACTTAGAATCAACCTTTGCATCTATGATATCATGTTGATAAAATATCCATACAACATATGCTCAAGGATTTCTGCATATAACTACAACACATGCTGCTTACCATGTGTTGTCATCAATGACAAACATACAGTCAACACTGGCTTGCCGACAAATCTCCAACAATCTCCCCCTTTGGCATTGATGACAACATATGAAATGAAAAACACCACTAATCCAAAAGTACAACAATATCTCCATCTCCTCAACACAATACTCCCCCATAAATGATTTCTCCATCTACTACTGAATTCTCTAAATATCAACTGCTATATCTTCTTACTATCAACTATTTTATTTTTCATGACTATATACTCCCCCTTTGACATCAATGGAAAAGGGTGCCAAAAAACAAATAATAACATGTACTACTCCTAGAGTAGAGTAGTCCACCATTCATTAGTTACTAAAGACTAATATACTTCTACAAACTCTAATCATATCCAGGGAAGGGAATTACTCCCATCTTCTCCCTGAGATACTCAAATGTATCCTTCGACAATGGCTTTGTGAATATGTCAACTAACTATTCTTTAGTACTCACATAATCTAACTTTACTTCTTTCTCTGCAACTTTCTCTCTTAGAAAATGATATTTTATCTCAATGTTGTTTGTCTTTGCATGCATCACAAGGTTCTTTGACATATTGATAGTGCTAGTATTGCTAGAATGAAAAACTATAGGATAATCAATCTGGATTCCCAAATCCTTTATCATCTGCTTGATCTAAACAATTGTAGAGAAATTTAATGTTGTTGCTATATACTCTTCTTCTGCTGTTGACTGAGAAATACAATTATGCTTCTTTCTTGTCCAAGTAACTATTCTATCTCCAAAAAATATTGCTCCTCCTAAGGTGCTCTTTTTGTCATCAACGCAACCTGTCCAATCTATATCAATATACACATGAAGTTCTACATTCTCTGAGTTAGGATACCATAAACCATAGACTATAGTTCATTTCAAATATCTGAATATCCTCTTTATTGCCATGAGATGAATTTGTTTAGGTTCAACTGCAAATCTTCCAACAATACCAACTGCATTAGAAATATCTGGTCTATACTAAGTAAGATATATGAGTCTACCAATCATAGAATTATATAGAGTCTTGTCAACTTTTATAGAATCATCATCTTTTGAAAGCTTGCTTTTTGTTATCATAGGGGTGCTTACTGGCTTGCAATCATCCATCTTAAACTTCTTCAATATCTCTTTCACATATTTAGATTGATTAATGAATATACCTTTGTCTATTTGTTGCACATCCAATCCAAAAATGTACTTGATAGGTCCAATCATGACCATTTCAAACTCACTTTGTATCTGTTTAGAAAAATCTGCACTAAGCTTTTCATTACCACCAAAAATAATGTCATAAAAAAAATAGCAACTACTAATAGTCCTTCAGGTGTCTCTCTTATAAATAAGTTGCAATCTATTGCTCCTTTCTTGAATCTGATCTATGTCAAGTAACCATCTAGTCTTTCATACCATGCTCTAGGGGCTTGCTTTAGTCCATAGAGGGATTTCTTTAATCTGCAAACTATATCAGGTTTGTCTGATAAACTAAATCCTTCAGGCTGGTCTATGTAGACTTCTTACTTCAATTCTCCATTCAAGAATGTTGACTTGACATCCATCTGATATACCTTAAAGTCTTTATATGTTGCATATGCTAGAGATAACTTTATAGCTTCCAATCTTGTTACAGGGGAAAATGTATCAGAGTAATCATTTCCTTCTCTCTGTGCATATCCTTTACATACTAGTCTTTCTTTGTTTCTTACCACTATACCATCTTCATTCATCTTGTTTCTAAATATCCAATTGGCTCCAATCACATTTTTCTCACTAGGTCTGGGGACCAATTCCCATGTATCATTCTTAACTATCTAATTTAACTCTTCTTTCATTGATTCATGCCAATATGAATCATTACATACATCTTCAACACTTAAGGGTTCAATTTGTGAAAGTAAACATATTGCTTCATCAACTTTTGAATTTTTTGCTCTTGATCTTGTCATGACTTTTTTGTTCTGATCTCCAATGATATCTTCTTTTGAATGGTATCTACATGTGAATTTTGGAACATTAGGTGTGACTCTCTCATCTATCTTTTGTGATTCTTCTTCACTTAGTTCAGGTTCACTAATTAATACATCAATGGTTTCAAACATTTCTAGGTTCTTCTTCGATCATAGGTGCATAATCACAGAATCTCTCTTGAATCATAAAATTTTCATCAATATTTACATGTGCACTTTCAATGACATTCTTCAATCTGAAGTTAAAACATCTATAAGCTTTTCTTTTAGTAGAGTAAGCAAGAAAAATACCTTCATCACTTCTTGCATCAAACTTACCAACACCATCATCTCTCTTGATGTAACACTTGCTTCCAAATATTTTGAAGTATTTTACTATAGGTACATTCCAAAACCATAGCTCATAGGGTGTCTTGTCTACACCTGACCTTATTTGAATTCTGTTGATAGTATAGACTGCAGTATTGACTTCATCTCTCCAATAGATGTGTGAAACTTTTCCTTCAATCATGATAGTGTGTGCTATGTCAAGTATGATCCTATTTCACCTTTCTACAATTCCATTCTACTAAGGGTTTCTAGGTGCACTTAGCTATCTCTTTATCCCATGTTCTTCACAATACTCATAAAATTTATCAGACATAAATTCTCCTCCTCTATCTGATCTTAGACATTTTATCTTTAATCCAGACTCATTTTCAACTTTAGCTTTGATTATTTTGAACTTCTCAAATGCTTCATATTTATCTTTTAAGAACACAACCCACATCATTCTAGAATAATCATCAATAAACAAAATAAAGTACCTTTCACCATAGTATGATATTGTTTGAGTTGGTCCACATAGGTTTGTATGCACTAGATCCAATTTGTTCTCTGCTAAATTCTACTTTCTTCTGAATGAGTTCTTTACATGCTTTCCCTTCACACATTCCATGCACATTGTATCAACTACTCTTGCAATACTAGGGAGGTCTCTTACTACCTTTACATTGCTTATCTTTACTAGTATATTGTCAAAATTGATGTGACATAGTCTTTTGTGCCATAACCAACTGTCATCTACTTTTGTAACAAAACAACTTGCTTCTGATTTAAGTTTAAAAACATTACCTTTTGTCTTTGAACCTGATCTAATCATTACTCATTTTTTGTTATTAATGATGCACTTATTTTTTTTGAATTCTGACTGACATCCTTTGTCAAGTAACTGTCCAACACTCAGTAAGTTATGCTGCAAACCATAAACATATAGAACATCATTAGTGTTATTCTTTCCATCCAAAGTGATAGATCTTCTACCAATAATATTGCTACTTGAAATGGTGGGGAATGGGATCTATATCTACTAATCACTGTAATCTAAGAGATCTCAAGTATTTTCATAGCACTTGGAACATGGATAGGCCTAGCTATTGGACTCAAAGGAGAGCTAGACATTGTGATTATGTTCTTTTGTTGTAAAATATTGAGATATTGAAGTGTGTGTGAATAATTGAGGACAACAATGGTAAAATGACTAAATTTGATAGAATACAACACATGCAACATGAAATACAATAACAATAAGGAAGATCTCTAAAGTAATCATTGAGAATAACCTAGAACTAAAATTTAGAGCATTTTGTATTGGAAATAACATTGAGAGGTCATCTCTGAAGGTGATAAAGGCTCAAGAGATACTACGCAATGAAAATAATAATCTTTGCATGTTTGTCTCTTGAAAATATCGAAACAAATAGAAATACAGGGGCACTAGGTTCCCTATTCTTAGTTTTTCATCTATTTGAAACCTAGGAATATCTACTATGCTTGTCTTAGCTTCCTTGTTATTATATTTGTAACTATGCACACACAAAATGGGGAAAATGGTTATTTTATATATGGGATTGCCTAATTTATACCCCATGTTAGTATCCCCCCTTACATTATTACAATGATGAGATAGAATGTGTTTACTTGAAAGGAAAAAGAATAAACAAAATGATGAAATATTGTAATGATAATATCTTTCCTTAGGTGTGAATCCCTCTCAAAGAATATCACATAAAGGCTTGATGTTCAATGCTCATGAAGTCTTCTGACATGTTCGTGCATAATCATAATATCAAATATCATAACATGCATGCTCATAACTTTTTATAGCACCCTTGAATGCTTTAATGCTTGAATTGTCAAATTTCTCTTTGGATTTTCTTTCTCACTTGAATGTGCTTGATATTGACATTAGATTGATATGGTAGACTTTGAAATGGGAAAGGGAGTTGTACATATATAAAATTTTCACCTTTTTAAAAAAAAATCTAGGACAAGCTAACCAATTAAAGTTGAATCAAGAAAATTGTAAGGTCAAATTTCATGTCTTGAAATATGAACCCTTTTTCAAGATAGGGGTGTTGGGAATCCTAATCCTAGAAAATTATAGTAAAAAAAGTCCAAGTAGTAAAGTAATAAAATTATTTTTCCAAAGTGGTCCCAAAATTAGTTTCACCAAAATGGATAGTGCTAAACCTAGTGTAATATTGGTAAATCTATCGATAATTTAAAGATATATAAAACTTATGTACATGAGTAGAGAAAATATAATACTTAGTCAAGATATCATCCCTTAAATAATATCTCATTGGTATGTAGTACTAGTATTCTTAAAACCAAAGGGAAAGATCCAATAATAAAATGTACTCCAAGAGGACATAAAGGTAGTCTTTTAATGATCTCGATAATTGATTAGAATTTAATTGTAACTTAGGAAACAATTTATGTAAGAAATAAGATCATGGTTGGTATTTAATCAAGGATCATATCAATGTTAGGTAGAGGGAAATCATATTTATGAGAATATTTAAATTTTGAAAACTTGTATAAATATGAATGTCTTCATCAAGTTTATCCACATTGACTATATTATAAATTTCTAAAGAGTATAGCCAATAGGTTGAATAGAATATGTTTAAGGATGATTTACATTTTATATTTAACATTAAGATAGCTTTTAAAGAGTATTTTTTAATTTCATTCTAACTATTTTAACACCTAGGTGAATAATAATGCTATGAGATATAATAGATTTACAATGCTAACCATATAATCACATTTCTAAGAAATAGTTTAGAGAAGCATGTAGAAGTTTAGAACAAGATGGGAATATCATAGGAGAAATATATAGCATAACTTTAACAACTTAATCAGGATCAATAGAGGTTAATAGAAACATGGACTTTAAGAGTTGAAATTCTTAAAGAAGGTGAATAGTGGGAATCTCATCTTGAATTTTAGGTTTTAAAAACATTTTAAAGATAATATTCAATATAATTTTTTAAATAAAGATAATAAGAACCATAATGATGATGAAAATAAAAGGAATTTATCTAGAAACTTAACAATTTAGCTAACCCTTCTTTAATAGAAAAATGTGTAAAGAAGGTAAGACTAAATTAGGAGATTAATAGTGAGTTTAGAATGTGATAGAGTAAATAGAATTTCATTGGAAAGATAATCCATGAATAATATAATAGATCAATGTTCGATGATGAGGTTGGTAACCAAGGCTAGAAAAAGAAAGGTGTGATATAGATTATACTAAAACCTTGACTCATTTTTCAATATAGCGAAGAGTATTTTCATTATATAATCTTGTGGAGATAGTTTTAATCCATAAACTAAAATAATTTTATACTTCATAGAAGTAAGGGGGATCTTCATCAAGAATATAAGAAAAATAATAATCTAGAATTACATGTAGGAGATGTAGTGGATGAGTTTATAAAAGAAGAAAAATAATTTTATAGAAGAAGGAGGCTTTGAGTGTAGTGAAGGGATGTTGAATAAGGATGGATTAACCTTATACTTATTAGAATATAACAGTGTAAACTATAAATAATCTCAATCATCAACAAGACATACATACGTAAATGTAGCCATATCAATGGATACATCTTGATGTATTGTCTTAAAATGGAAGCACTTTCATGTTAAGAATGTTTAGCCCTCTGAGTAAGTGGTATGGGGTCAGTCAAGCACCTTGAATAGGTCTTTGCATGGATCTAGATTTTCCCCCTTGTTGTTCTTCTCTCTCCACCCGTTTCTAGCTTTTTTCTCACACCTAGACCTGAGAACCTGAGATCTGAGACCTCAAGGTCAAGGTTGACCTTGACCCTAACCTAGGGTAGAGTCAACCTCAACTTTGAGCTAGGGCAGAGTTGACCTCGACCCTGACCCTGGGTCCAAATTTTAAGTTCCAAACATTTCAGGATATTGGGCTTCAAAAACTTTTATTTTCCTACTTCTAGGTCAGTTGTTTCAGATTTTAGAATGGTAAACCCTTAAATTGCATTTAATCTGGGTCCATTTCTAGGGGTTAAGGTTAATTTGGATTTAATTCTCCAATGTCAGCCTCTCTAGAAGTTTTTGCCCTAGATCACTATAAAAGGAAGCCTTCCTCCTCTCATTTGACCATCGATTCATATGAAGTTTTCTCAATCTCTTGTGATATCCATCAAGAAATCAAGAAGAAAGCAAGAAGGAGAAAGAAAGAAAGTAAGAATTCATTCATCCTCAAGCATTCAAGTATTCATGAAGGAGATCCATTATTAGCCATTGAAGGATTCAATCTCTTTGGAGCCCCCTTGAAGACTTCTCCATTCATATTCATCCAACCCTATTTCTATGCTAAGATCCATTCAAGATTGGTGTTGAAGATCTAATGCCATTGATTTGAGACATCCTACACACAATTCTACATTCATTTGGAGCATCCATACTTATGGATTCAAGGATTCAAATCCTCCACAAGGACTTCAACATAAGAAAGGTGAATAGTTCCATTTACTTTGTTTATACATTTTCAATTACATTTCAAGGTTGATTCCAAACTGGGGTTTGACCAAGGCAAACTCCACATCCAAAAAACAAAAAACTTATTTTCTTGTAGGTACAGGTACAGGACAGCGAATTGCAGTTCAGATTTGGATACCTTTTTAGTGAACTTCCAAGATCCGTGAACATAATTTTTGTCGAAGCTGTTTCGGGTCAAGGTCGACCTTCAGTGAGGGGTAAGATTATGCCCCACTATTTGGGTCAAGGTCAACCTACCTTCAAAAGGACAAATGTTTTTTGGGTTTTCTCTGTCTTGACATTTCCAGTCCGGAGTAGGTCGTAGAATTCTCCGAAACTGTGCACATGCTTCACAAATCAGTCTTTTCTAGATTCACCTTATTTTGAGGTTAGTATTTGTCTTTTATGCATTTAAGATTTCAAGCACATACTTCCTATAGTAGATTATAGGATTTTATCCTTTCTTCATATTCTCCTTAGTTTGATTCATTTATGCATTGATCACTTCTTTGTGGTTAATCAATTTAGATCTCTCTTTTTGGGAATTTGTATTATGGATAGGTCCTATATTCCCCCGCTTACATCATAGATTTACCATCATTTACCCCTATTCATATCTACAACTATTCATTTTGGTGAACCCAACATGCTTACCATCTTTTCTTGTGGAATTGGATGCCCTATTGTGTTTGTGGTGTTAGATTTCCCTTTATATTATCTTGTTGGTGTTAGATTTGTCTTTTATGTTACATCTTACATGCTTATTAGATTTATATTTCAAAAATACAAAAAAATATAAAATAGCAAAATCTCTTTAAAAATACAAAAATATTCATTTGTTCATGCTTTATGTTTTCTTAGTTTAGTTCATTTGCATTGCATTGGTTTATGAACTTTACTACCTCTAGTCCTACTTATAATATTGCAGTTAGACGAAGTAGTAGACTTACGGGTGCCTTTGATCCTGAGTCTTCCTCTCCTTTCCTTAGGATCCCAGATAAAAATTTGATTATTCATGATTCCAATCCTATTATGGAGAAAAAATCTTCTCACTCATCTCATGATGATGATGATGCTTTAAGAGTTCCCCTGAACAAGTCCAAAAACTTTCAACTGAACTTGATAAAATGGGTAATTGGCTTATTCAAGAAAACCATAATCAAGATTCTATTCAAGCTATAGAGGCTCTTAAGAAATTTCTTCATGATAGTGATCAAGGTGTTAACCTCTTGCATGGTATTACTCACCTAGTGCATTCAAATGTTAAACCTTTAGCTCAAGAAGCTTAAGATTTAAGGTTGATTCCTTCTGTCACTAGTGTCAATTTGGATCTCTCTTTTTGGGAATTTGGATCAGGGATAGGTCCTATATTCCCCCTCTTACATCATAGATTTACCATCATTTACCCCTATTCATATCTACAACTATGCACTTGATTTAAAAAAACATTATTTGGTTGATTATAGCTAAGGGAAATTATTTCACCAAGCGAGAGAATATAGTAATAATTGGTGCAGTAAAATTATGGGGTGAGAAAAAATAGGTGGGAAAGAAATAATGGATTATAAAATTAATATTAATGAAATGGATCCATTTTTTCTTGATAAACTGTGAGGCTTCACCTCGACCCATCATAGCATTATTGATCTATTCACATTTTGATACTTTATGATTTGATACTTTGATATACTTTTGATCATTCTGATAGAGACTCATGATATTATATTTTATGATGATGATTACATTATGTGGACTATATTTTGATGCAAATTAGAACCTAGAACATATGGTTGATTTTGGTTATACATGCTTAGATATGTGATTTGATGAGAAAGATTTAATCAGGATTAGATTTGATTATTTCATGGAGTATGCTCTACGTTAGGAAGTAGCATGGATAATATTTCATGATGATTTATGAAGATACTATGTTTAAACACTACTGAATGAAAATTGTAATTAGGAATTGAATTTTTCATCTTGATTAATGTGGCTAATTATGATTTGTATATATATATTTACATGTGACTTTATTACCTTGGACTACTGATGCTCAAGTTTAGTGTGTAGGAAAGAAAACCATGGAATTATCCAGAGAATTGGGACTAAACACATATGAATTAAGTAAGCTAAGCTTTAATCCAATAAGGGATTGAAACCTCACTGTAATGTGATCTTTGTTGTAAACATAATTTGAATGTGTGTTAATAGTTTAAATTCATGTTGTTAATTGGACATGTCATTGTGAATGTGATGTGCATTTTTTTTTGGTGTCACTTGACACTTGGATTGTCCATGTGGATGGTGACATGTCAATTAGGGTTTTGGTAAGAATCACCTAACCTTATAGGGTATTATATTAATCCCACTTGCATGTAGGTGTCTTGTAGGGATCACATCAAGTTGGAACTCGGATTTGAACTTTAGAGGTACTTTAGAGGGGTCAAAAGTGATCCTAGAGTGCATTTTTGGCCAAAATTAGCTAACCCTAGGGGCGTACCTTGGGTTGGGGGCTAGTTTTTACCTATGGGAAAGTCTAGATCACCATTATGGCCCTCCAAAAAGGCTACTTTTCAAAAGTGGCGAAAATGGAGATGCCCACATGCATTCTAACTTGTCCCACACTCCTAACTAAACCCACAAATAAGAGAGGGGACAAGAGGGATGGCCAAGGACTAGGGGTCATGTCTCATTAATTGCTTGACCATGAGTAGGATTTTGGAGGTTTTTTTAGAGGGCTTGGAGAGACTTAGTGGGTGTTCACCCACTCTCTAATTTTAGAGACACTTAGGTTTGGAGAAAGGAAAAAAGTCAAGGGAGAAAGGATAAGGGCTCTTCTCAACTACCTTCTTGCCATTTTCTTTGGACAAAGGTTGGTGATTCTTTCTATGAAGGAATGCTTATTGCATTGTATTTTTGGTAATTTGTAGTGTTGAATGGATATGTGTAATCTTGTATGCAATGTTCTTGATGAATCCTTCCATTGTTATGTTGGGTTGAGGATTGCATTTGGGTTTTGTATCATTCTTTGTTCTTTTGGTTTTGGGAGTAATGTTTATGGGAGTTGAAGGCATCACTCACCCTTTAGGAAGGGAAGAAGTAGCCTTGGGTGAAGGGGTTAGTTGGGCTCTCCATCGTAGTGAGAGTCTCTTCTCTTGGAGAAGAGGGAGAATTTTATGGGGTATGGGCTCCACAAAGCTATGTTGTAAATCTTTGTATTTGAGAATAGAAATGAAAAAAAATTGTATATGGAAGGAATGCCAATGTAGCCTTGGAAAGACATGGAAAACTCTTTTTGGAAAGTTGTATTTTTATGACATTCTCCTCCTTGGAAAAGCCCACCTTCACCCTATATTAATGGGTTGTATGAATCCATTTGTGAAGCCATGATTTGGGAGTTTAATGTAGTTTTCTTATGTGTTTGTGTTGAGCATTTGTTGTTGTATGCAACCATTTAGCCCTTGGTTCTCCAAGTTCGGGGGTGGTCTCCTTGAGACCTTGGATGGGAGGTGAGCTCTCCATGGTTTTCTCTCTCATTTGCACATTTTTTGAGTCTATGCTCTTGTGGATAGATTTGGGAAGAATCCTCCATTGCGTTGTTATTGTGAAAATGATCTTTAGTGTTACATTTGTGAAACCCTTACAATGCAATGGGAAAAGCCCTCCATTGTAGAAATGCATACTTGTGTAAAAAAAAATAGAGATACTCTCCCTCCATTTAATTATTGTGAAGTTGTATATAGAAAAATGTAATGGAGAAAATCTTGTTCATTTTTCTTGTATCTCATATTTGTGGAATGCTATAAATTTGTATTTCATTATTGTAATAATGCAAGTTGGAAATCAATGAAAGGAATAGATTCATGGTTGAAATGAAAACAATGTCTTTTAGTTCTTGAAATCTAAAGTTTCATGTTGAAATTTCGTATTGGGAAATATGATGTTGTAATCTTGTTGTCATTATATTGTATGCTATCATAAAAATCAATAGAACATTCTCTTGATATTTTAAGTAATAGTGTTCTTGTTGAAAAACAATGGACTAAAATGGAGATTGATAACTTAGTTATGTAAATGTTAGTCAAGTTCATCTTTGGTCATTTGGTCATTCTTTATAGATTGGTGTTTTAATATTCAATCAAATAAATAGATCAAATTCTATTACCTTTAGAGAAAAAAATATGAGACAAACAAGAAAAAAACTTTGTGTAGAAAATAAGGAAAAAGTCTAAGTTTAAGGCAAAAAAAGACAAATAGAGACCTACAGGTCTCTAGAAAATGTATGGGAAAAAAAATCTCATACATTTCCAAAAAGCACAGTCAATAAAGTAATAGTGTTCCTCTCCCCACAAGAAGAAGAAGAATAAATTAAAAATATAAGCCTATTCAGACTATAAGTTAGTCAACTTGGGTGGGACCCACCTGGGTTGCCACCCAAGAAGCCCTTTAAACAAAAAAAAAGAAAATATTATAAATCTACTTGTTCAAAAAAAAAAATTATTAATTAAAAATTAGCTTTGCCAATGAAAAAGGAAAGTGTATGCTTTGCTTTAAAAAAAAGCAGGTTTGTGAGTTTAAAAAATATATATTTATAAAATGAAAATTAATTAATTAATTAAAGTGATTTGGGGGGGGGGGGGGGGGGGGGGGTGGGAAAGGGGGGGGGGGGGGGGCGCGGGCATCATCTGCTAGGGCAGGCGGTACACCTGTTGTGATAGGCAGTACTTGGCATGACAGGGTACCCTGCCAGGGAAGGTTCCTGCCAGTCCCCTTTGGGGACTTTAAACTTTTTTTTACTTTTAAATGATTTTTTTAAATTTAATTTTCTTATAATTTGTTTTAATATAATTTAATTTGTTATTAAATTATTTTTAGTCTATTTCAAATTAAATTTTATTTATTAAATGTAATTAATTAAATTAAATTTTATTAAGTGTAACTTGATTTATTCAACTGTAGCACTTAAATAATCTTTATGTTTATTAATAATTTTACTATTACTTAAATAGCATGCTAATGTTGTTTTAATAGAGTTGAAATGTGTAAATTTAACTTTGGAATATGTAGTTTAATTTTTATAATAAGTTAAACTTTCTAGGCTCAATTTTAACCAAATTGGATATTACCTAATTAATCTGACCAAAGATGTATATAAGTAAGATAATAAATTTGGTATTTATTAACACCTTTTTTTAATCAAGACATTTGTATTGGATTCTTTGTTTCTTATGTAAGGAATTACCGCTTAAACCTCTTAATTATGAATAAACAGGTAGGTGGATAATTATGTTTGTTCATTACAAAATTAATCATATTGGATTTAGAACTATGATTTAACTATCTATATTCAAATTCTTATACTAAAGTAATTTAATAGCAGAATTTTATACTGATGAGTCTAATTTATATGAATCAAACAATAATGGTTATGAATTTAATCCGTTAGATCAACATTGCCATGTTAACACTTCTAAGCACCCATCTAGGGCTTAATGCTATAGATAAACTAAACCCTAGGTTATGGTTGGCCTATCTTTAGTCGACTTATTCTTGAAATGTTGAACATTATCATCAAACAGTTAGACAAAAAAAAAAATTGTTGCATTTTTGTTTGGTTTATTTTGGGCATGACATTTGGTATCAAAGCCAGGTTTTCAACACTAGGACCTTAGACCCTTCACGTTTCACTTATAACTTTGCCTATAGTGTAGGATGCCTGCCATCATGCAAAATGGTCATAGGCATGGATGAGGGCATAGGTGTACCCGTTCAGTACATACAAATAGGGAGCAAGATGTAGAGGTTTCTAGGGAATCTCAAATTCTCCCACTGGAGCCACCTCCTAATCCAAACCAGGATATTCTAGCTGCATTATAGAATCTAGTAGGCATCATCCAATAGAGATTACCACCCATGGTGCAACAAGTAGAGAAGCAGACCTCAAAGGGCCATGTGACACCTACCAGAGAGAGGAGTAAGAGTCCTCCACCTAGATAGTCTAAGGGCCATGCAGATTTTGAGGCTGAGTTTGTATAGCAGATAGAGCGCCCACATGACTTGGGTGCTTGTGCAGTTGAGAGAGAGACCCGTGACATCAGGGATCAAATCAAGGAGTTATTGCGACTCTAGTCACCTCTATTTTTAGGAGCTACTAATGGTGTTAGAGAAGAGGCATGGATTCTAAGCTTACAACAGTGCTTTGGATTGCGTTCCTATGAGAGCAATCTAAAGGTGAGACTCACCATCCACCTCCTTTGTGAGGAAGCCTCTACTTGGTGGCAGTAGGAGGAAGCCATGGGTGACATTGATATTGACACACTCACTTGGGAGTATTTTGTGGCCCATTTTCAAGAGAGATACCTCTCCAAGCATTTCAAATAGAGACAGATAGAGAAGTTCCATGATCTCCAGCATAGAGGTCTCATAGTGATTCAGTATAAGAGTCAGTTTCTTGAGCTCCTTCCATACATGGATTATATGAAGGATGAGAAACTATGTATCCATTTTTTCATTAAGGGACTTAATATGTCTCTTCAGGGTACATTATGTCTAGATTTTCCTACCACATTTAGAGAGACAGTTGAGATGACACTTGTAGCCGAGGATATCCATACTAGATAGGAGTCTCAGGATCAGTCTCAGCACTGAAACCCCTCATCCTAGCAGTTAGGATAGCAGAGACCCCCATGGAAGAGGAATCAAAGTCATTCAGCAGGGTCATTTAAGGGGCAACAGTTACAACAATGATTGTTGGAGCTCTAAATTTGGGGCAAAATTTGGAGTCCTATATAGTGATAAAACCCTAAAAAATGGCCTCTTAAGCTCCATGCCCAATAATTAATGATGGAGTACATGAAATGGGATAACATATTACATTAATTTTCAATTAAAAAGTTGAGATATTATGGAAGGAAGCTCTGTGACAAGAACAATCAAAATTCTGTGATCAAAGCCTTTAGAAAATGCTAAAATTTAGACCTGCTACAAAGATGATGTCGACAGAGGTAGAAGATGGTCTAATTTAAAAAATCTAAAAAAGACCTAGTTCAGGAAATCAAATTTCCTATTTCCAATAAAAATATTAGCTTTCCATGAGGTGTTTTGGTTTTTCAACCAAGCCCAAATCCGAAAGTTAGGTAGTTATTTTTTAGTTAGTTTATCAGTTTTTCAAAATAATTTGTAATAAGGGTGTGTCTTTTCACCCTAAAGAGGTGTAAAAGCCACTCAAACATGTATATATACATAATGTAAAATGTAAAGGAAGACAAGACAATTAATATTTTCATAGAATAGAATGTGATCACAACTGCAACATGGATTCTGGTGTACCAATTTTTTAATATCAATAAAAGATAAGTTGTTTTTCTTTTCCATTTGTGTATTGGTTTTCAATTCCCTCAACTAGTCCCTTGGATAAATCAATCTTGATTTCTTTATTGTGATCATTTAAAATGTTGTGTGATCTTATTGCATTTTGATTTATTAATTGGTTTTCTCATTTTGCATGGTTAAGAATCCTTTTGATTTGTGGCCAAAGTCAATTGGGCTGTCATTTGAGGAGTTAAATTCAATTAATTGTTTGTAATAGTTCACACACATTTGAATGCAAATCAAAGTGATGAGTTTTTTATGACTTGTCTTCAGAATTTGATGTATGTTTCAATATTTTGAAAATTTTCCTCTGAATCAAATCCTTCCAATTTGCTTTGAAATGAAAAACTGTCTCTAAGGTTGTACGTAGGGTTGAGGATTGGATTGACTCCATTGCCCAGGGTGAAACATGCATTGGTCTTATTGATAAATGGAATTTGGTCATTTAATCATTTGTTGCTAGTTTTGGCATCCCATTCCTTTAATTTCATTTTACATATCCTATCCGTTATCTTCTTTACAAAGCATTCAATTAGGTTTAGCATTACTTTCTAGCCTTAGTTTAGATTTCAAGCTATCTGAAAATTAGGATATTTGGTTTATTTTCCTCCAAAGGATTGTTAACCTCCTTTGGAAAGATTTGCTTTTGTTGTGCATGTATTTGTGCAGTTAGAAAGCATATTTGATTCAGGCCTACCAGCCTTGGGTAAATCAAGCCAAAATTGTAGAGGCACTTATTTTGTGCCTATCAGTTGGCCTCAAAATGGTCCAGTTTTTTTGAGCACCAACAAATTGGTGACTCTACTGGGGAGAGTTGCTCATAATATATGTTGTGAAGTTACCTAGAATTTCAAATTTTGCAGATCAAAATCAGAAAGTAGTTGTATTAGTTTGTTTGGAAGCACACTCTATCAGAAGAAAGAAGTTAGAAGCAAGAAATTCCTCAAATGAGGTGGCAACTCTATTTAACAAAACATTTCAATTAGTGACACTACTAAGGGAGAAGGCCTAGAAGGGGATAAGTAAAGTTTTCCTTTTTAAAGAGGTGGTGACTCTATTGAAAAGAACCTAATGTATAAGGAAAAACATTACTAAAAATTTAAATATTCAATATGTACCAAAATACATACTCACATAAAGTATCAAAATTTTGTGACCCAAGACCAAAATTTATTATTGAAGTATATAGACCATTGAGTTTTGATAACATCACTGGTGGTCTGAAAGATATTCCTCTTAAAATAAAAAAATATGTTCCAAAATTTTGTGGAGATGGATCAGAATCACCAATGGAGCATTTGCATGCATTTTGTAAATTTATTCTAGATTGTCATATCTATGCAGAAGATGTGATTATGAAACTATTTGTAAGATCATTTACAGATCATGCAGGTTTACTTTTTAGTATGACACCTGAAAAAAGTATATCATCATGGAGAGAGTTTGAGCGATGGTTTCTTGATATGTTTCATTATGAATGGGACAAGATTCAGGATCACAATATGGAAGAGGACTCTTACATGTCTCCACTTGATGCATTTTTTAGCTTGGAGAGATTTGAAGGGGAGTCTTTTGCACATTTGCTGATAAGAATGGTGGACATTCTTCAAGAAATACCTTCAAACATTATGCCTTCACAAAAAGAAATCATGAGAAAGGTCAAAATATTGGGAATTACATCAGATGACCCTTCTGTAAAGCTCCTTGTGCATATATTAGAAGAAGACGATGAAGACAAAAAAAGGGAGGCTATTGCTCAGATTGAACAAGGCCTTATGCTTGATGATTATCTTGGTGAGGAAGATGAATGTACTAGTCATACAGAAGATAAAGAAGCATACATTCATGAGAACCATAATAATACTTGTGATGACATGGAGGATAAAAATTTAGATTAGATTGAAGAAGAATTTGTACATGATGAGATGTGTATGGAAACATGTATCAATGACCATGATGATGAGGAAGAAAACCTTCTCAATACAAGAGAAATTTCAGCTTTATTAGACATAGAATACCAAAGAAACACTGAGAAGAATGGTCCAATTTTTTTCTAAATCCACCATGGTAAGGAGGTAGACGGATCAGCCCATATTCAAGAGAAATCAAATTGTGGAGATGAAATAGAACTGCATGAACAAGAGGAAGTTTTAGGAGATAATGTCAATGAAGATGTTAGTCTTGTTGATGAAAAATTTGATGATCCAAATGAAAATTATCATGAATGTATGTCTAAATTCTCCATGTTCCTGAATCCATTGTTTGAGGAGGAAGTAGATGAAGATATGTCTGATTTCTCTATGTTATCGAATCCATTGTTTGAAGAGGATCCTTTATGCAATGGAATCCATCAGCATCATAATGAAGATAACAGTCCTAATTTTAAATTTCATGAAACTCATGAAGTGCATTCAGAGGGTGAGATATCTTGGAGTTCATCCTTTGAGCTAGAGGTACACCAAACATATGAAGATGAGATGGAATCAGCTAGAAATGATGAAGAGAATGTGTTGAAGCATAGTTCTAAAAAATTTAGAAATGTCCCTGCTGATCAAACTCTTGGTGAGAGAGAGTTTGTACTTCTTGAAGATAAGCTATTCTCAAAGCCTTTTGGTGAGGAGAAAAAATATCCAAAATATAGAGATGGGATAGATTGTGAACAAGAAGGTATCTGAGAAAAGAAGACTAACCTAGAGGTTTGTATGATTAACCAAAATCTTCTATTCAACAAGGATTACAATAGACCTGATGATTTCTCAAGGGTTGAATATACATTGGATGCCAAAGATCATATTGATGAAGCGGTGAGAATTGTCTATAAGGATGACATGTGTAATGCAGCAAGGTTAAAAGTGTTATGTGATCAAAATCAAGTGTTTGATAGAGGAAAGGATCAATGTTCAATTTTGGGTGGCCTAGGGCCAACTAATTTTACTTCACATTAGATTAGTATGGATACTTGGTCTGCTTCTCTAGAGATAGCTAGAATCTCGCTATGCTCACATGGAGCATACGTCCCCAGAAAGAGCCTGTTGGAGCTCTAAATTTAGGGCAAAATTTGGAGTCCTATATAGTGATAAAACCCTAAAAAATGGCCTCTTAAAATCCATGCCCAATAATTAATGATGGAGTACATGAAACGGGATAAAATATTACATTAATTTTCAATTAAAAAGTTGAGATATTATGGAAGGAAGCTCTGTGACAAGAACAATCAAAATTCTATGATCAAAGCCTTCAGAAAATGCTGGAATTTAGACCTGCTGCAAAGATGATGTCGATAGAGGTAGAAGATGGTCGAATTTTAAAAATCTAAAAAAGACCTAGTTCAGGAAATCAAATTTCCTATTTCCAATAAAAATCTTAGCTTTCCACGAGGTGTTTTGGTTTTTCAACCAAGCCAAAATCTGAAAGTTAGGTAGTTATTTTTTAGTTAGTTTATCATTTTTTCAAAACAATTTGTAATAAGGGTGTGTCTTTTCACCCTAAAGAGGTGTAAAAGCTACTCAAACATGTATATATACATAATGTAAAATGTAAAGGAAGACAAGACAATTAAGATTTTCATAGAATAGAATGTGATCACAACTGCAACATGGATTTTGGTGTACCAATTTTTCAATATCAATAAAAGATAAGTTGTTTTTGTTTTCCATCTGTGCATTGGTTTTCAATTCCCTCAACTAGTCCCTTGGATAAATCAATCTTGATTTCTTTATTGTGATCATTTAAAATGCTGTGTGATCTTATTGTATTTTGATTTATTAATTGGTCTTCTCATTTTGCATTGTTAAGAATCCTTTTGATTTGTGGCCAAAGTCAATTGGGCTCTCATTTGAGGAGTTAAATTCAATTAATTGTTTGTAATAGTTCACACACATTTGAATGAAAATCAAAGTGATGAGTTTTTTATGACTTGTCTTCAGAATTTGATGTATGTTTCAATATTTTGAAAATTGTCCTCTGAATCAAATCCTTCCAATTTTCTTTGAAATGCAAAACTGTCTCTAAGGTTGTACGTAGGGTTGAGGATTGGATTGACTCCATTGCCCAGGGTGAAACAGGCACTGGTCTTATTGATAAATGGAATTTGGTCATTTAATCATTTGTTGCTAGTTTTGGCATCCTATTCCTTTAATTTCATTTTACATATCCTGTCCGTTATCTTCTTTACAAAGCATTCAATTAGGTTTAGCATTACTTTCTAGCCTTAGTTTAGATTTCAAGCTATCTGACAATTAGGATATTAGGTTTATTTTCCTCCAAAGGATTGTTAACCCCCTTTGGAAAGATTTGCTTATGTTGTGCACATATTTGTGCAATTAGAAAGCATATTTGATTCAGGCCTACCAGCCTTGGCTAAATCAAGCCAGAATTGTAGAGGCACTTGTTTTGTGCCTGTCAGTTGGCCTCAAAATGGTCCAGCATTTTTTAGCACCAACAATGACCACAATAGGATTCTAGGCAAAAATCATCTCAGAGACACCAGGGATCTAAGCCCAAACAATGGTAGTCTTAGGGACATAGGCAGGATCAGAGGTCACAAGCCCCTTACACATAGCTAGCTAGGACTCAACAGTCCTCTAGGGGTGGATACAATGGATCTAGTAGGACTGGGGGTCAACAATAGTCTAGGCCTCAGGGAGTTAAGATACAAACATGTGGTCCTTGTTACACTTGTGGTGGTATGGGACACCTGGCTAGAGAGTGTCCACAGGGATAGTTAGTAGGAAGTTAGAGAGGAGCCACATTAGAGCTGATAGTAGGTGATTTGGGTAGATCTCATAGGGTATTTGTAGTGGTTGATAACTACCAGGCTAAGCATTAGGCCACAGTCATAGAGGCCACAAGTATGATTCAGGGTATCAATATTTCCATCTTGTTTAATTCATGAGCCAAAAAATCCTTTATATCCCCATATGTAGTGGAGCATTGTGGGCTGGTGGTAGTTAGACATGATGTTAGTTGGGAAGTTGAGCTAGCCTTAGGAGCTAGGGTGTCTGTTAGTTCCTTAGTTCATAGTTGCTAGATTCAGATTGGAGACTTAATCATGATGTCTGATCTCTACATTACCCCTCTAGGTTCTTATGATGTAGTCCTTCACATGGATTGGTTGTATGACCACAATGCCAAGGTGGATTGTCGATAGAAGAGGGTTGAGTGCGTTGATGATCATGGTACATCTATGGTGATATTTGGGGTACAGAGACCCATATCTCTTCGCATGATTTCTACCATGCAATTTAGGTGGTGCATGCCAAAGGGATGTTAGTTATTCACCATCACCATTAGTGATAGAGAGGAGGATTCAAAGGGGGAGGCCTTGCTTGAGGATTATCCTATCCTTCAGGAGTTTGTAGATGTATTTCCTTCTAAGCTACCTGGTATGCCACCACCTAGGGTAGTTGACTTCCATGTAGATCTTGTGCTAGGAGTTGAGCCAGTATCTAGAGCACCTTACAGGATGACCACACATGAGCTTAGTAAGCTCAAGATTCAGTTAGAAGAGCTCTTAGAGAAAGGGCATATTCAACCTAGTGTATCACCTTAGGGTGCACCAATGATTTTTGTGAGGAAGAATGATGGATCACTTAGGTTGTGCATTGATTATCGACAGTTGAATAAAGTAACAATTAAGAACCTATACCCACTCCCTAGGATCGATGATTTATATGATCAGTTGTAGGGTTCCTGAGTATTCTCAAAGATAAATCTGAAGTTGAGGTACCATCAACTACAGATAGTGGAGAGTGATATCCACAAGACTACTTTCTGTACGAGGTATGGTCACTATGAGTTCATAGTGGTGCTATTTGGTCTCATGAATGCTCTAGTTGTATTCATGAGCCTCATGAAAGGAGTATTTTGTATATTCTTGGATAAATTTGTGGTAGTGTTCTTTAATGACATTTTGATATATTCTCAAGATGAGGAGGAGCATGAGGAGCATCTGAGATAGATTTTAAAGTTCTTGAGAGAGAATTAGTTATTTGGTAGCTTGTCAAAGTGTGATCTCTTTAGAACCAAGGTGCATTATCTTGGTCATGTTATATCTAGTGATGGGATCTCTATGGACCCATCAAAGATTAGAGCCATTATGGATTGGCTAGCACCCACCAGTCATTGAGGTCAAAAGTTTTATGGGCTTAACAAGTTATTATAAAGTCTTTGTAGTAGGATTTTCTAGAGTAGCTCATCCCATCACTTCCCTTCAGAGAAAGGGGAAGAAGTATGAGTGGATAGAGAAGTGTGAGAGAGATTTCCAGGAGCTCAAGAGAGCCCTCACTAGTGCACTGATTCTAGCAGTGCCAGATCCTTCAGTAGATTTTGTTGTATGCATAGATGTGTCATTCGATGGTTTAGGAGTAGTTCTTATGCAGGATGGTTGACCTATAGATTTTGAGTCTAGGAAGCTAAAGACTCACAAGTTTAATTACCCTACTCATTACCTAGAGCTCATAGTGGTGGCTCATGCTTTAGTGAGATGGTGACATTGTCTTCTAGGTCATTGATTTGAGCTTCATTCAGATCACCAGAGCCTACAGTATATCTTTATGTAGCCTAATCTTAATACTAGGTAGAGGAGATGGATGGAGTTATTATGTGAGTATGATTTTGATGTCCATTACATCAATGGGAAAAAGAATATAGTTGCAGATGCCTTGAGTAGGAGATGACATGAGCTCTCATCTATGACTTCTAGTACAGATATGAGGGAGTGCATTTTTCATCATTTGCCAAAGGATGGGGTGTATGTGGAGGTTTGTTAGTTTATCCATTCTTAGAGACCTCTTGAGAGGAGATTCAAAGAGTGTTCATTGGATTTCGATGGCCTATTACACCATAAGGGATGCATCTATGTACCTTCTACGGGTGACTTGCGAGATTTTATTGTGCTTGAGGCTCACAAACCACCTTATGTAGCTCATCCAAGAGTTAAGAAGTTGCATGCTGATTTGAGATAATTATATCATTGGCCAGGCATGAGATTGTAGATTGCCATCATAGTTGCTAGATGCCTAGAGTGCTAGAGAGTGAAGGCCAAGCATAGTCATCCAAGTGGGCTCCTACAGCCACATGAGATACCAAAGTGGAAGTGGGATACTATCTCCATGGAATTTATTGTTTGTCTCCCTATGTCCTCTTATTATCATGATGCCATCATGGTGACATTCAACACATTGACCAAGGTCGCCCACTTCTCACCTATTTGTACCACATTCTTAGTGCTAACAGTGGCACAGGTGTTCTTGCGAGACATTGTCAGACTTCATGGAATTCCTTGTAAGATCATCTTAGATAGAGACTCACTTTTTACATCCTCCTTTTGGAGAGAGCTTTAGGTAGCCTTAGGCACTAGGCTGAATTTCAGTACAACATACTGTAATACGCCAAAAATGGGCTATAAGTTCATTAATCTCCTATATACACAATTCAAATGAAATCAACATCAAAGTCCTAACCTAAGGCACATCTAAACATCATCGAATCCTAATTGATTATCTTAAATTCTGCATCAGGGAATTTTCTTAGCAATATTCCTAATTATCTTAATTATCTTTAATTTAATGATTATTTGGCAATAAATCACATTTATCCTAAGTTTGATTAATTGAATATTTTCATATTTAATTAATTAGATTTAATATCTTGCCACTTAATTATGTAATTAAATTTAATTCTATCTCTTATTAATTATATTATTTAATTTTGACAATAAATCCAATATCTTATGAATAATTGATTAAATTTTTATTTAATTAATTAAAGCAAGTTGTCATTATTTAATAATATAGTTTTTAATAAAAGTTTGATAAAATAGTTAATTAACCCATAAATTAATTATTTTATTTCAAAAATCAATTAAGTTGAGAATAAATCACTTTATTTATTTATTAAATCATAATTATCCATGTGCACATTCAAGGACCAGTTAAACTCAAATTGGAAAATCAATGCAAGTTGTTAGCTTTTTGAAACTCAACATCTTTTTGAGTTTTAAAGTTGATCTAAACTTTTAATTCGAGTTGAACTGTGAATTTGCATGATTTTTGTGACTTAATTATCTATTATTTAAAAATAACTCAAAAATCAAGCTGAGTTATTTGAGTGATTTATGGCTTTTTTTCATGCACCTCCAAAGCCCTAGATTTTTATAAAACCAAGGCTCAGCTCTTCATAATTCATATCTCGCAAATTGCAAACTTACTCTACAGGAATCATAGCATATCAGATTTGGAGAATTTGCACAATTGGAGCTTGAAAGATAAATTTGAGGATTTGAAGCTTTGTGAGATCAATTTCAAATTCATAGCTTTCATATTATTGTTAGAATTTTCATTCTCATATCATGTCATTTCTAGATTAGCATTGCATATCAATTTTCATATTAGCATAGATTCATATTAGTATTCATCATATTATTGCATAAAAAATATCAAAAAAGTAGATTAATTGCATTCAATTCATATCTAGAACAATTACATTCAAATCCTTCATTTAGGTGTCGTCTAGGTCATTGATCTTGATAGCAGTCTAAGAACATTAATCTCGCACCTACTAGAAGGCAGTAAATCGCTTGGTTAAATTATATTTCAATTTTGCATGATTTGATTTTTGCTAACCTCTAATGTTTTACTGAAGTGTTGTGTCTACAGATCAGGTACAATTTTCACACACACATTTCTAGCACCCACCGTGGGGCCCTAAAATGGGCTTGCTTTCATTTCTATCAATCTTCTATCATTTCTCTATCAGAACTCCTCTGCTATTGCCTGTTCTGGTGGTATTCTCAATAGGACATTATTTTTTGTTTCTTTTTTTCTTGCAAAAAAGAATTTTTTTTTTTTTGGCACTTTTTCTATCAAAACTGTCCATACAACATGATTTTTAATTTCAGTCCGTACAGTTGTCATATAATTTTTCAGACTGTCGTATGAGTTTTTTCAAACTGTCATTTCATCACATACCCAGTGTCGTCTAGAAGCATACCCACTGTCGTATGAGTTTCAGCATCAGGTTTCAATTGTCGTATGGTAAGAGACCCACTATTGTACGAGTTTCGGCATCAGGTTTCAACTGTTGTATGGTAAGAGACCCACTGTCGTATGAGTTTCAACATCAAGTTTCAACTGTTTTATGGTAAGAGACTCACTATCATATGAGTTTTAGCATCAGGATTTGACTGTCGTATGGTAACAGACCCACTGTCGTATGAGTTTTAGCATCAGGTTTCAACAGTCGTATGGTAAGAGACCCACTGTCGTATGAGTTTTGGCATTAGGTTTCAACTATCGTATGGTAAGAGACCCACTGTCATATGAGTTTCAGCATCAGGATTTGACTGTTGTATGGTAAGAGACCCACTGTCATACAAGTTTTGGTATTAGGTTTTAACTGTCATTTCATTTTTGCAGGCAGTATGTCAGATTTGATTTTTGAATTTTGACTAACAGCTAATCTTAACAGTTGGAATTCTCTATTTTTGATTGACTCTTGTTGGTTTTGATTGGAAAAAGTGTAAAGTTTGCTAAAATCAGGTAAAAATCTACTAAGCGCGTTGCAAGGATCTCAGGTATTCCACTTGTGCTGATAATATTTTGATTTGGGCTTAAAATAAATCTCTCATGTGTCTAGCTTGGGTGATTCTTTTCATGCTTTTGTTTTACACACTTGCATAATTGATACTAGGTTGTGATCCCTTAAAGATTCATTAAGTAGTCTCAGATACTTGTGATTGATCTTGATTTCTATCTTAGGTTATTGGACTCGCTAATCTGTCGGCCCCTCATTCCACCCCGTGGTTGCAATCTTAGCGCCATAAAGGGGAGGGGTCAACAGGACAGAAGCGTTAAGTGTTCCACTTGGCAACCCTTTTGTGCTTTTAGGAACTCACTTGTTTTCTAAGTTGGGGACTCATTTTTAGCTTGTGTGAGGTGTTAAGTGTTCCACCTTGTGGACTCATCTCATATTCTCTTTAAGCATTAAGTGTTCCTCTTTCTACTTTTTGGATACTTTTGGTAGATTTGCTTTTGGAAACATACATCTATGCTCATAGTAATTAGGCCCTATGAACACTATTCATGATTCTTGAGAGATTGGATTCCCAGTGAAATCCTTCTTGATGACAAAATCCTTGAAGGTAGGGAGGATACTTAGTGCATTTCACATTCAACTCGGTTAGTGCATCTTCTCTTATTGATCGATACATTCTCTCCCCGGAGAGGTTGATAGATCATGTGGGGTTGACATCATGAGCTTTGGTGAATCAAAATTGGTTCATGCATCTTCCTTTATTGATTGATACATTCTCTCTCTGGAGAGGTTGATAGATCACGTGGGGTTGATATCATAGACCTTGGTGAGACAAACTTTGTCTTAGCGTGTCGGATTAATCTACTTGCTTTGTTTGGGTTAAAAGTGAAGAGGCATCAAAACCTTGGATCTGGAGCCAAGTCCCCTTGTGGTATACTATTGTGAGTCACCTTTAGAGAGGGTTAACTGTAGCGGACAATCCCTTCACAGGGCAAACTGCATTGACAGAACCTCAAGCGGTAATAGCCATTTTCACCATGGTAGTGAAAGCCGCTATATAAATGTCCTTGTGGAAGAAATCTCCATGGGTATGGTTCATTGTTGGGTTGTCAGGTCTCCCTAGCAGCTCCTGAAGATTAAGTTCTCGGACTGTGCCAAAACCCTGGTGCACTAGGATTGGAGTTCACCCCTTTGGATCATAAAAGTTGTAGAGTCAAACCATTACTAAAAACCCTAGCGAGGCCAAATTTTCATTTTATAGGGTATATGTGCATTATTGCAAAACATTTTTGGAACATACACAATTAGCGCTTCTAAGGATTAGAACGAATAAGTCACTTGATTGTTCATGAACAAGGTTGCTTTTGCCCTTGTTCATTGTTTTCAGACATGCTTGAAATCACTTGCTTGCTATTTTGCATGCTTGTTTATCTATCTGGTTATTGAAAATAGACAAATTTGTTACAATCCTCAAATTTGGACATTGAAATTTGCAAACAATCCAAATCTGCAAACTCAAAATTTTGCAAAAATTGACGTAAAATCCTTTCTGGAGTCAAAAATCATTTCAGGAAGTCAAAAGTCATATGAGTTTTTCCAAGTGTCATTTCATTACAACCCATTTGTTGTATGATTGAGTACCCAGTTTCGTATGAGTTTCCATGCCAGCAAATTCTCAAAGCCAAAATCTTGCAACTGTCGTGTGAGATTTTCAATTGTCGTATGAGATTTTCAACTATCGTTTCATTGATACCCAACTGTCATATGATAACCAACCTAGTGTCATACGAGTTTTGATGCCAGAAAATTCTAAGAGTCAAAATCTTGCTTGCAATTGTTGTACAAGTTTTGCAACTGTCCTTTCACAACATACCCATTGTCGTACGAGTCTGCAGAGTGTCGTTTGGGAAATTTTTGAAAGTTGTCAAAAAATTGTCAAAATTGTCAGATATTTAGCTTTTTCAACCTAATTTCAAAATCTATCGAACAAATCACTATGTCAAGAATAGAGAAATAGCTATTGAGAATTAGTACACATGTCTCAAAGAATCAATACACAAGAGGAAGAATCTCTAATCACCAATATGATGAAGCAGCTGCAAGCTATGCAAGTCCAGCTTGAAAAACTTGAGAAAGAAAAGGAACCTAAAGAGTTCTCCATGGAAACTCTATGCTCTTTTCCATTTGATAAAGACTTGTACATGTCACCATGCCCTCAGACAAAATGTGAGCAACGTGACAACCCTTATGATACCTCTTCCACAGAGAGTGACACATCAAGCTTTGGAGACTATGATGACTATGACAACACACAATGTAATGATACCTATGACACCTCTGTTCCTAAGAGTCCTCCTCGTCATGTGTTCCTACTTACTACAAATGGGCCATCACATTGGATAGATCGTGATGATGATCCATATGATTTTGATTTTGAAAGAGATTTTGATGGCTTTTGTGGACAATACCTTGATTATGATCCATCTACTACTGCTGAGGACTATAAAATGCATCATGCTAGCTTGAAGCATTAATATTATAAGAATCCTTCTCCTAAGGACTCTCCTGCTGAAAATAAAGATTATCTTCTCAAGCAAGATCATGTTAATGTTGAACGTTTGTCTAGCGATGGGTCCCTTCCATCCCCTACTTCCTCCAATACCTGTACATTTCCTAATGCTTCAGAGTTTTTCAAATCTTTCACAGAACCTTCATCCAACACAAGTCCCGATACTTTTCATGCGGTTCCCTATAGTTATCCTCCAGGGCTACCTCTTAAAAAAACTCAAGCTAACCTTCACCTGGCTGCCAATACTTTCAATGATGCTAAACCTAAAGAGCCTCAGCCTTTATACACTATAATGCCCACTTTAGCTAGTCCTCCACCATCTCTTCCAAGTCATCCATATAATCCCAACATGCTTCATTGTCCTTTGAAGTGGCTCCATGTCAAGAGGACTCTAAAAATGATGAAGAAAAGAACATAAAGAATGATCAAGATCAAGAACCCTCCATGTCATCCACTCCTTTTCACGATGTCTCTTATCTGCCTCAGGGTTCTTTTGATCCTATAGCCCCTTTTTCATGCATTCAACCATGTCTTAAGTCTTCTCCTAAGCAAGATCAAGCTACTACTTACACCATTGAGCTTATTGACAATCAAAATAACCTTACTACACTTATGCTTTCCAAAGATGATACTTCCGTTAAGGTTGGTAAAAATGGTGTTGTTACTTCCAATGTTAAGCCTATTGAAAATCAAAAGAAAAATTATGTGCTTGTGCTATCCAAAGATCCTTGTCAAGATCAAATTCTTCCATCTTCTTGTTCTACCACTCCATGTTCATTTCCACTTTCTACTCTTCCTAAGTCTTTGCAAGCTTTAAAAAATCCTATCAAAGAAGGTGCTCATATTCAAGATGTCCATGATTCTATTGCAAGTTCTAATGCTCACTCTAAAGATGTTGATATCCTTGGTTGTCAGATAGATGCTGATGAACTTATTGATTATCCTTTTGCATCTTCCACTTCCATCCTTGGACCTCTTCCACCACTACAAAGGGCTTCATGTCTGCCTTCCATCTTGGATCCTTATGTCCCTTCACTTTCCCCTCCTAACTCTCCTAATTTTCCATCTATCTTGGGTCCTTACATCCGTCCATCTCCTATCTTTCCTCAAGATCAACATAGATGCATACCCTTGAATCCTTTTCATCCATCCACCCATCTAAACCAGTCATATCCTCCTTCCACAAGTCCCAAGTCCTTTGGAAGTAACTTGAATGTTCAATACAAGAAAAAGAAGCAATACAAGAATCCATCAAAAAAAGATCACCATGTCTCCTCTAATAGACATGGAAACATAAAGTCAAAAGAAATATCTAAGAAAAAAACTACAAGACAAGTATGGGTTCCAAAATCCATCATTGAAGATATTCTCTCTAGATCATCAAAAGGAAATAAAAATCCTATGGCTATATGGATTCAAAAGTCTCTCTTGAAAGAGTCTGGTGTTGAGCAAAAAGTGAAATTGAAATTCAAGCTTCCAAAGGCTTCCACTTCATCTTCTTCCAAAAACATTCTTCCATTCCATGTGCCTAAACCACAACCTCTGCTATCCATTCACCATATTCCTTCACATATTCCTTCATTCACATTTCCTCCATCCTCTCACCACCCTTCAAGGTGTGTTTTGATGTTGATCTTGCCTTCCTTTCCATCTACCCTTTCACAATCCTTCCATTCATTATCCTTCTACCTTCTATCCTTTTTCCTCATTTGCCTATTCCTCCTATCTTCCAATCTCACTCACTTTACATAAAATCTTATCCTCCATTTTCCTCTTCCATCTTCCTTTTCCTATAAACATCTTTAAGCATATCATTTTGAATCCTTGGCATATCATGGTTCATCATTTCAAGGAGCATTATCTAAAAAGCTTGCCTTCTTCCAAAAAAAAATAAAAATTGAAAATGTGCCTTGGTAAAAATCTGGAAAGAGGTGCCTTGGTAGCAAAATTAAAGAGAAATAAATTCATCTTATGGTGAAAACCACTTCCTTGTGGTGCCTTGGATAAGTACCATGATGAAAACCTAGCAATCAGGCATCATGCATAGTTCTTCTACATATTTCATCCATTCCATCTTCTCTCTTTGATTTGACAATGTTGATCTATACACGAACATTTGGCTATTTTGTGAGCTATCTTATGATGATCTTGCTTTCATTCCCTTCCTATTTAGCCTTCATGTCTATTTTCCTCCATTCATTTTCACCTATCGCTATCCTTTTCCCCTGTGGTCTTGATCTAATAAAAGAAAAGAAAAAGAGTAAAACACGGTGCTACGAAGCCTCTTGACATGTCTACTCCTTTGGACTACATCCTATCCTACTTTGGCATTACACTTTTGTGACTTATCCTATGTTAGCCTTTCATTGCTTGTCCAAATGCGCTTTACATGACAATTTTTCCCTAGCTTGGGTATTCTTGAGGAGTTTGCCCTTGAAGATTTATCCCCTTCATTCTCCTTCATTCTCTTGTCTTCCATCTCTTCCACCAGCTTGTCATTCCCTCTTGTTCTCCAACTTGCTAGACATTGGGATTGCACGATATGATCTTTCTTGGGAGTTTGCAATGGAAAAAGATGCTATCAAGTATACCAAGTATCAAAACAAGTATCAGAACAAGTATCAGAACAAGTATTAGAACAAGTCTTAGAACAAGTGTCAGAACAAGTATCAGAATAAGTATCAGAACCAGTATCAGAACTAGTATCAAAAATAGTGTCAGAAAAAGTATCAGAACACCTACTGGGGCTACACCTTTCTCTTTAGTTTATGGTTCTGAAGTGGTACTACAGATTGAGGTTGAAATCCCATCACTAAGAATCAGAATGCATGGTCTAGTAACTGATGATGACTACAGAGTGTCTAGGTTGCAAGAACTTGAACTACTAGATGAGCGCAGACAAGCAGCGTATAATCATCTCAGAGTATATCAGAAGAGAATGTCTAGAGGCTACAACAAGAAAGTCAAACATAGAGAATTTCAGGTTGGTGATCTAGTCTTGAGAGAAAATCCTAAAAATCAATCCCATCGAGAACGCAAGGGGAAGTTTGAACCCAACTGGCTGGGTCCCTTTGTATCACTACTACTTTTGGCTCTGGTGCCTATCAACTCTCAACGACTGAAGGAGAATAGCTCCAAGAACCAGTCAACATTCTCCATTTGAAGAAATTCTACGCCTAAGGCATTCAGTCTATGGTAAAATGTCCTGAAAAAATTATAAAAATCAGAAAAAGTCCTGAAAAAATGAACATCTTGGTGAAAACCTAGCAATAGGCACCTTGATGATTCACAAAAAAATGGAAAATTATCAAAAGTACAAAAAAAATTGAAAAAATGAAAAATACAAAAAAATGAGAAAAAAAAAGAAAAAGTGCCTTGGTGAAAACCTAGAAACAGGCACCTTGGTAGCAAAAATAGAATCTCTGCCAAGATGGTGAAAACCCAACAAACAGGCACCACTTGTTTCAAAATGCTCCATCTATCAGTGCAATCTTGGTCTTTCCTAGCTTTCAGTTTTGCTTTAGTTTGTACATATCTCCCAGTTTGTTTTTGCATTTCCATTTTTCAATAAGTTGGTTTTTACACCACTCAGCTCAAGCATTTGTATCCTATCAATGCTTAACACTTGGGGGCAATCAATGTCATATCCTATGGTCTCCCATGTATCTTAGATGTGTCATATCCAGTCAGAGTCCTTTGAAGCTTCATTTGAGTCAGTCAAGTCTGTCTCGTCTCTAGAAAGGATTTTGCATCTACAACAACAATCAAACACAAACTGAAAATAATCTATGCTTTTCATGCTTTTATCTCCTTGTATGCTTACTGATTCACATTGAGATTTTTGTATATTGTGTCCCTTTGAGCTCTTTGATGATGTCCTTTATAGGATTTAGAGAGTGATGACTAGGGGCATAGTCTTTTCTTTATCTTCTACTTGTATGTGAAAATCTAACATCTTTAGAAATTCTGGATTGAAATGGTGTCCAACTGTAAGAGCCTCTATCTCGAATTGGATGGCCATGCGTACCTCGACCATTGATACCTGGAAAATTCAAGGAAGTTTGATCTAACTATTGTCTTTTTGAGTGAGTTCTTTTTCCTACTGTGAACCACGATCTTACCTAAGGATGTGAATGATAATGGGTCACTATAGGTAATTCACATTGGATTTAGAATGATCTCTTGGCTGTTTGATGTGTTTTTCATTTAAGGCATATTCAGGTCATCACGATGTTCATGTTTTGATGCTTATACAAATTGCTATATCAAAATGGACAAGATATTTAGGTCATCCTAGCATTTGTGCCTTGGTGCTTATATCTAATCCGACATTCCAAAAATAAAATCAATATTCATATATCCATGGTTGTTGACCAGTGGGTGTTGTATTGATTCTTGCGCATACAAATCGATATTCATATGTCTATGGTTTCATAGCTAGTGGGCATTGTATTGATATAACCGATTACCTAAAAGTTCAATGATGATAACAAATCGACATATGATCAGTGACTAGGTCCTATGTTTTAGGTTGCATTTCATTTTGCATGTCTCTTTGCATTTTGCATGTTGCATGATCTCACAATGGCTAAATGAACTTCAATGCTTAAATGATTCTTCAAATCAATTCTTCATATCCAATGAGAGCTGAATCTCACACAAAGGTTCCTCCAATGAAACAACAAGTAGAATCCTTTTTCAGGATCAAAATCAAAATCTAAGATCGTTCATATTGTCTACTGCTTGCACATTCGACCTTTGATCATCACAGAAATCTAGCATTCAACTTAACTAATTATCTTACATCAAACTGTCAAAATTTCAACTATGATCCACTCATGGTTTAACCTAGTCAACTATGGTTTAACCTAGTCAACTATGGTCTTTTGGGACCTTCCAACGATGTAGAATGTGTTCCCAGATGTGTTTAACCACTACTCAAATCAATTAACATGCTTCTAAACAATTTAACACTGACTTCTCTTGTCATATTTCAATTTTAATCCTGAAGGGGGCATGGTATTCCATATCATTCAAAGTCTATAAATCAATTTCTATCATATATTTCATCAGTGATCAAGAAAAACAATCACGTCTAGTTACTGATTCATCAAAAAAAAGACCTCATCGCTCGGGGCAAATCTATCATCACTTGGGGCATATCAGATTCATCAAGATCCATATCAATCTGGTATTCTCCTAATCTTGTAAACTGTATCAGTTTTTGCAACCATCAGATCATAATGTTCTTTCCTTGGTTCTTCGGCAACTGAAGGATTCAAATGTGATACCTGCTAGTTCTGCTAAGACAATCGAGTCTAGAACCGGTCACTCACTTCTTTGCAATCCTAAGGTTTGGAATCAGGCATTTTGACACTTTTTTGCAATCCTCAGTTCATTGTTACTACAGTGAACATTATCTTTGGTCATTCAGGACCTATTATCTTCATATCAAATCAATATCAATCAACTTCTGTCTCATATCAATTATCAATTTCAAACATTAGTTTCATATCTTTATCAAACACAGACTATCTTTGAACCACTGCGCTTCGCACAGTAATTCAAAGAGGGGCAAAATGTAATACCCCAAAAATGGGCTATAAGTTCATTAATCTCCTATATCAACAATTCAAATGAAATCGACATCAAAGTCCTAACCTAAGGCACATCTAAACATCATCGAATCCTAATTGATTATCTTAAATTCTGCATCGGGGAATATTCCTAGCAATATTCCTAATTATCTTAATTATCTTTAATTTAATGATTATTTGGTAATAAATCACATTTATCCTAAGTTTGATTAATTGAATATTTTCATATTTAATTAATTAGATTTAATATCTTGCCACTTAATTATGTAATTAAATTTAATTATATCTCTTATTAATTGTATTATTTAATTTTGACAATAAATCCAATATCTTATGAATAATTGATTAAATTTTTATTTAATTAATTAAAGCAAGTTGTCATTATTTAATAATATAGTTTTTAATAAAAGTTTGATAAAATAGTTAATTAACCCATAAATTAATTATTTTATTTCAAAAATCAGTTAAGTTGAGAATAAATCACTTTATTTATTTATTAAATCATAATTATCCATGTGCACATTCAAGGACCAGTTAAACTCAAATTGGAAAATCAATGCAAGTTGTTAGCTTTTTGAAACTCAACATCTTTTTGAGTTTTAAAGTTGATCTAAACTTTTAATTCGAGTTGAACTGTGCTTTTGCATGATTTTTGTGACTTAATTATCTATTATTTAAAAATAACTCAAAAATCAAGCTGAGTTATTTGAGTGATTTATGGCTTTTTCTCATGCACCTCCAAAGCCCTGGATTTCTACAAAACCAAGGCTCAGCTCTTCATAATTCATATCTCACAAATTGCAAACTTACTCTACAGGAATCATAGCATATTAGATTTGGAGAATTTGCACAATTAGAGCTTGAAAGATACATTTGAGGATGTGAAGCTTTGTGAGATCAATTTCAAATTCATAGCTTTCATATTATTGTTAGAATTTTCATTCTCATATCATATCATTTCTAGATTAGCATTGCATATCAATTTTCATATTAGCATAGATTCATATCAGTTTTCATCATATTATTGCATAGAAAATATAAAAAAAAATAGATTAATTGCATTCAATTCATATCTAGAACAATTGCATTCAAATCCTTCATTTAGGTGTCATCTAGGTCACTGATCTTGATAGCAATCTAAGAACATTAATCTCGCACCTACTAGAAGACAGTAAATCGCTTGGTTAAATTAGATTTCAATTTTGCACGATTTGATTTTTGCTAACCTCTAATGTTTTACTCAAGTGTTGTGTCTACAGATCAGGTACAATTTTCACAGACACACATACCACCCTTAGATAGATGGATAGACAAAGAGGGTTAATTAGGTTTTAGAAGACATGTTGTGCATGTACGTGATGGACCATCAGGTCAAGTAGAAGTAGTACCTTCATCTAGTTGAGTTTTCCTATAATAATGGGCATCATTCCTCTATAGGTATGCTGCCATATTAGGCCTTATATGGTAGGCCATGTAGGACACCACTAAGTTGGGATAGGATTGATGATAGAGTATCTATTGGACCTCAATTAGTCAAGGAGATGGAGCAATAGGTGGTTTTGATTAGATAGAATCTTAGAGAGGCTTAGGATAGACAGAAGAAGTATGCAAATGACAAAAGGGTTGATCAAGAGTCTATGGTTGGAGATAGGTTTTTATTGAGAGTTCACCCACATAAGAGTCCAATCCATTTTGGAAAGGGCTCTAAGTTAGCACCTCACTTTGCTAGACCTTTCGAGATCTTGGAGAGGATAGGACCAGTTGCTTATCATCTAGCATTTCCACCCAACTTGTCATGCATTCACAATGTGTTTCATGTATCTATGCTATGAAAATATATTTATGATGAGTCTGACATTATAGATTGGGATGTCTTGCAGGTGGAGTCGAACATACAGCTAGCCTTGGAGCCCATTCACATTTTAGACCAACTAGTGTAGGAGCACCTAGGAAATCCTCATAACCCTTAGTTTTGGCTTGTATATGAAATTAGCCAAGTCATAGTTGTGAGATTTCTTTTACATCTTAGAAGGTCATGTGGACTAGGTGAGTTAGTGTTAGAACTAGGGTCACCAATTAGTCATTGTAAGTTGTTTTGGTTAGTTTAGGCTTAGTAGTCTAAAGTTAGGATTTGAGTTATTAATGTGTCCTAAACACATGAGAGATGTAAAATAGATGCTTTAAGATCATAAATGATGTTATTTCATCAATTTATAGGGGTTAGAGGTCCTAAAAGATAGGATGATGGCATGAAAACAAAGATGCCAAATGTTGCTAAAAAGTTATCATGACAACATTTGCAATTTATTGCAAATGTTGCATGCAACTCGACAACATTGGATCCCCTAAAAGATAGGAGTGGAAAGCCAACTAAAATGGCCTAAAAAGATGGAGAATGGAATCTAAGACTCTTAGAGGCTTGAATCTTGAGGTAGAGGTTATTGTAACAAGTTTGTGAATAGCAAAAGTAGCTCTGCAATTCTATTTTGTGTGGATACCGAGCATCATAGTGTGACAGTGTTAACATATGGATTTAATTCTTTGAAATAGTGTTGGATTTGTGTTTTTGGAATATTTTTAAGTGTTTTTCATTCTTTTTGCAGGAATTTTTGAGTTGATTTAGTGTCTTGAATAAATAGATTAAGGTTTAGAGGGTTTCCTGGTCTTGTCCTGACCAGTTTGTCTTTCTATGGCTCCCCCATGAAATCTAGCCATGAGATCTTCCTAAGGATAGATTAATGTTTTAGGGGAGCCATTGGTCTATATATATTTAGAGTTAGGAGGTTGGGAGATTCAGGATACTATTTTTAATGCCAATCCCTAGGCGATCTTAGTGTACCCAGTTAGAGGCTTGACAATGAAGAATCTAAAGATTGCATGCAGGGGAATGAAGCACAGTATAGAACAAGTGTGGTTACAAATGGGATATGACTATATCATGTCATGTTAGGAGGATTGAGAACTTTCTAATCAATTTGAGTGAGTTTCAAATAAGTAATTAGTCTAGTCTTAGGAAATAGGCCTATTAGCCCTATTTGGCCTAGATAATAGGAAGTTTGTGTACGAAAGACCTAGGAGTCTAAAACCTTTTGAATCCTTCATAAAATCCAAAAGGGTACTTGAATGTGGGATTATTTTTTCAAGTTGTTTGGGAATTTTTGGTAGGAAACTGGAAAAAGACCCTGTCAAGGGCTACAAGGAATTAGGCTTGATTAGGCCTCCTCAAGACAAATTCTTGAACCCGGTAGAAAAGGGCTTGGAGATCCTTAAAGATGGATCCAAAGGGAACATATGGATTTTTTTCAATATTTTTGGCACCCCTGAAATTATTTTGAAGGTTTGTGTGAAGATGACACTTAGAGCCTTCTAAGTGTAGAAGAAAGCATTGAAGAACTAAAGGGTGTTTGTCCTTCAAGGTTAAGCACATGGAGTTAGACTCTTAGAGAAGAGTTATTCAAGGCCTTAGTTAATCATCTAAGCCTTTTGAGATCTTAGAGGAGACTAGGATCCTTGAAGAAGACAAGCAAGGTCTTCTTAGCAATTGTGCAAGCAAACCTAGAAGCTCATACATCATATTGGTATCAAATCTTGTTTTGATTAGGCTTGTGGTTGATGTTGCAACCTACTAAATTAGTAGGAGAGAATAAATCATTGGGATCAGTGGAAGAGAAAACCATGGTGACTAATTCTAAGTTTACCAAGAAGGTGGAGGAACAAGAAGAGGATAATAGGTTGCTAAGAGAAAGATTGTCTCAAATGGAGAAACTCTTGGGTGAAGTCCAAGGCAAGGCCGATAAGGTGAAGGATAAAATAGATTAGAAGGAAGAGAAAGAAGCAAGGGAAAATGAATTGGAATTGGAGGAGGAAGCTCCAACCCCTGAACCTGTTATTCCTAAAGAACCCTTCTTGAAGGCACTAAAGGCCTTGAGTGGCAATGCTTTGGAGGGTGTGCCACTTTTTAGTGGATAAATGGATCCAAATTTAGTCATGAATTGGATTGAAAATATAGAAAATCACTTTGAATATGATGGTATATCAGAGGCCCAAAAAGTAATAGTGGCCAAATCTAGGTTGAGAGGTTCAACACTCACCTGGTGGAAGTTTGCTCAAATTGAAAGAGAGAAAGAAGGAAAGAGTCCCATAGCTACATGGAAAGGCATGGTGACTAAGGTGAAGTAGACCTATTTACTTGATGACTATGAGGTTTAGCTACATAGAAGGAGACATAATCTTAGACAAAAAGATTTGGATGTCTAGGCATACACTGAAGAGTTCCAAAAATTAAGTTTAAGATCAAAAGTGGTAGAGGATGAAAGTATCAAACTAGCTAGGTATTTGAATGGTCTCAAGTGGTCTATACAAGAAGACATGATTTTTTTTAATTTCAAGACTATATGCCAATTTTATTAGATGACCTTGAAGATAAAGGAGAAAGGTAAAAGAAAATAAGAACAAACCTCCAAGGGAAGAGGTAGAGGAAGAGATAGTAGAGGGGAAAGAAGTGGATATGGTGGAAGGAGTTTAGAACCAAGGACTCAAGGAGAAGTCAAATATACTGAGCAACAAGAGGGAAGTTCTAGTAGAGGCAGTAGAGGGAGGAGCTCTAACTTTAGAGGAAGGAGTGGTGGATAAGGAAGAGGCAATTATTTTCCTAATATGAAATTCTATCACTGTAATCAAATGGGACACCCTGCCTATAGGTGTCTAGAGAAGGGTAGTACTTCTCAAGAAGGTGACAAAAGAAATAATTTGGTTCAAGAAGAGACCAATGCAGTAGTGAATCATCCTAAGGTACCATTAAATTCAGAGGAAGGAGAGAACCTCATGATGAGGAGAACCTTGATCAAAGATCTGGTTAAAGAAGAGCCAAGCCATAGGAGGTTCCTATTTAGGATTAAGTGTAAGATGATGGGAAAAGTGTGTAGAGTCATCATTGACTCAGGATCTATTGACAACATTCTATCAGAGGAAGCAATAAGCAAGTTGAAAATGACAAGGATACCCCACACTAGTCCTTACAAGGTCACATGACTGAATAAATGACATGTCCTAGTGAATGAGCAGGCTTGGGTGGAGTTCTCAATTGGAAGGTATAAAGATAAGGTCCTATGTGATGTATTACCTACAGATGCATGTCACTTTCTCCTAGGTACACCATGGCTTTCAAGAAGGATAATGTGACTTTAAAAATTCAGTCACTATTAGAGGATGTAGAGGTGAAGACAACAGGTCCTAATGTTCTCATTGTTGGTGAAAAAGAGTTCTTAGAAGATTTGGAAGAAGGTGAAGGAGTTGGTTTTCATTGGTGTTAACACCAAGGGAGATAGATGAAGGTAAGGAAACCAAGAAGCCAAAGTTACCTAAGGAGATACAAAGCATGCTGCAGACTTATGAAGGTATAGAAAGTGATGGAAAACCATCAAAATTACACCCTAAAAGAGCCATAAGTCATAGGATAGCCTTTATACTAGGAGCTACCCTTCCCAATAAGGTAGATTATAAGATGACCCCTCAACAAAATGAGGAGATTGCTAGGCAAATCGAAGAGCTTTTGAACCAAGGTCTTATTAGAAAGAGCATTAGCCCATGTGCCATAACCACTATCCTAGCACCTAAAAAGGGAGGAAATTGGAGACTTTGTACTAATTCAAGGGCCATAAATAGGATAACCATTAGGTATAGGTTCCCTATCCCTAGGATTGAAGACCTAATGGATTGTCTAGGTGAAGCTAAGTACTATAGAGAGATAGACTTAAAGAGTGGCTATGACCAAATAAGAATACATGAGGGAGATGAGTGGAAAATAGCCTTCAAAACCAATGAAGGTTTGTATGAATGGCTTGTCATGCCATTTAAACTATCCAATGCCCCCTCCACATTCATGAGGCTCATGAATTAAGTCCTCAAAGACTACATTGGAAATTTTTTTGTGGTATATCTTGATGATATATTGATTTATAGCAAGACAAAAGGTGAGCTCTGTTAGAAAGTAAAGTCCACCAAGATAACTAAGAGAGGGGGGGGGGGTGAATCAGTTATCAGATAATTATAACCTTTATCAACTTCAATAGAATTTAACCATGTAAGCAATATAATTACCAACCATAGAAAGATATTCATACACAATGACACAATAACACAAGATATGCTGACTAGGGAACCTCTTGATCAAAGAGTAAACCCCAGTGGGAATGATACCCACAAAAGATGCACTAATATGAATATTCCTTGTGAAAGGATGGAATCTTTTAGGAGTCTTATGAAATACACTTAGTACATATGAATCCTTGTTAGGAGATTTTGAATCCCTGTTAAAAGATTCTAACCCTGTTAAGAGTTATGGAAGACAGAAGGACCCACTACCCAAATAGCTTCAATGGCAAGATCACTGAACACACTATCCAAATGACCTCAATATTATTCAAAAAAATAATATCAAATATGTTACCTCCTCACTATGCCAAATTGCACTCACTGCTACACCAGATCTCAATTCTAGATCTTTGTACTTCGCATGTCTTCCTTTACAATTTTGCTTTCACAACTTCATTAGCTCTTTTCTTCACTTCATGCTTACATTCACATTCAACCATGATACAACCACATTCCACTAACATTAAACTTACATTAAAACAAGGAAAAATATTCCTTCCTTTATACCACACTCAAATAATTACAAATGAGTCAGCACACAATTACAAAATAAAAGTTTCCACACGCTACATCAAAATTACACAAAACTGTCAACTTCCAAATACAATAACTCTTCACTCATGTGACCTCAAAGTTTTCACTATCATACACATCACTATCAATGTATCTCAAACTTCCCTTTAACTGTGCAAAACCAGATTCCATCCTGATTAGGAGATATCATCCAATTTCCACAAACTGCTACTCAGGAACACCGCCTGAATACTGCTTCCACCAAAATGCTCATAACTTTCATGAATAAATGAATTACTATCTACACTATTAACCATAGTCATATAACATATCAAAGAATATAACCTCAACATCACATATCTCCAACTACAATATAACACGTGCACTAATCCAAACACTGTGTGCTTCTCTGCGAGTCTCTAGAAGATCTCTATGTTGACATCAATGACAATCATAGTCATGAATGCAACCAAAACTACTACAAAATGACTGCCAACATTCAAAATTCATTCCTAACAATCTCCCCCATTGGCATTGATGGCAACATAGATGAAAAACATCCAATGTTCCAAAAATCCAATACTGCAACACTGCTGCTCTGACAAACATTTCAAATCTTCTTCATCAATAAATCTTGCTTCATTTTCCTATTTAGTTCTCTCCAATATATGGTACATAGGATTTTTCATGTACACTTCTCCCCCATTGACATCAATGACAAAAATTTCATCACTATGTCAACAATAACTCCAATGTTAAAAGAGACTATTCAAAAAATACATTCACAAGAGTCCTCATGACTCAGCTCAAATACACATACTCCCCCATAGAGGAAGTACCAACATCCAATCCAAAAGAAAGATAGGGCTCATATACCACTAGATGGATGCAACCAACTGCATCATTACTCAAAAGTAGGCTGGGGCATAACCCCAAGCATACCTCTTAGATACTCAAATGTATCTTTAGGTAAAGGCTTTGTAAATATGTCTGCTATCTATTCCTTTGTGCTTATGTACTCCAGTCTGACTTCTTTCTCAGCAACATTCTCTCTTACAACATGATACTTGATTTCTATATGCTTTGTCTTGGAATGTAATATAGGGTTCTTAGACATACTAACTATGCTGGTGTTGTCACAATGCATGATGATGAGAGTCAATTATAACCTATTTAATGTCATATTTTAATCCTTTCCATACACTTTCCTACTTATTTCTTTATTACATTTCCATCCCATTTCAACCCATTTTACCATTATAACGTTGCATATAGTTTAATATAAATAAGTAGTGTTTAATATTGTTTTGGGATTAAAATATGGAAAATTCATTGTTGATTGCATTTTAGTAATCTTTATTATTATAGCATGTTTATTTGTGGCATAGATCTTCCTGTCACCTGTCAGTCGGGACTGCAACTTCCTGTCGCCTGCCAGTCAGGACTGCAACTTCCTGTCGCCTGCCAGTTGGGACTGCAACTTCCTGTTGCCTGCTAGTTGGCACTGTAACTTCCTGTCACATTTGGACGTGAACTATTATTCTTCCAGAATAAAATGTCTACTACTGCAATCTCATTGGAGAATATATGCTGGTTGGACACATGTATTACAATCTATATGGAGTTTAAACTACTTAATATCTACCTTTGTTTCCATCACACGATGACCTCCAGCCATGCAAGGGAAACAATAGCAAATAATCAAAGAAAAATTCTATTGCACATACTCACGTGGGAAAATTTATTAGTATTTAGTTTCCTATATTTATGTGGAGTTATAAATGTAATTTATGTGGCATTGTTTTGTTATATCTGCTTGGCTGTAAGCCAGCCACGTACATATTTTGTTTAGAGTTTGTTTTATAGCAATGATATATATATATGGTCAAATATCATAGCAAGGGGAAAGCAGGTTTTGAATATATAGATTTCTGTAAAAGGAACTGTTGTACGCAGGTCTGAAAAACATTATCTTGAAATAAATAAAAACATTAGTTTGTGCATGGTTGCAGCAGTGTAGAACCTGATCATTCTCCACTCACCTTGCAAACCAGAGAAAGGGCCCGCTCTTGGAATGTTTGGTGAGGTTATTAGTATTGTGAATTATTGTAGATTGTGTGTTGATAATTGTTGTAGCTTAAGTTTGGTTTATTTGATTTTTAATAGAATAAGGTTTCTCTCCAATTCAATAGTTAGTCTATATAAATAATTCTGCTGTTAGATTAATATCATAGCTGGGTAAGACAGATTATCATGTTCTCATTATTATATAAATTATTAATAATAACCAGCATATTTTGAATTTGCTATCATATTAAGAGATAAATCAATATAGCATTATCAGATTTATATTAGTAAACTATTATATTAGATTAGTTATATGCCTGGTGTTGGTATTGTTTCCTCTAGATTAGTTGAATTTGTGATTTGTTACATTTCTTATCCTCATAGTTGTTAATATTAATTTCTGTTTCTGCTGTTCCTGTCGCCAGGAAGTGACAGTTCCTGTCGCCAGAATTATTTTAGTTTGCTACAAATTTATTCTTGTGTGTTCTAGATGCATTCATAATCCCTCATCTCATAATTGACATCCCTTGATGGCATACTGCTCGGACACCTTTCGCAAGCTTACGCTCTCGGATTGACACGTATAGACCAGCCGAACTTCATCATTAAATTATTAATTCTTTTGTTATTATTTGCCCCAGTGTTGTCCTATCACATGACAACAGGCTCAACAAACTTAATTCCAATATCCTTCAGCATTTGCTTCATCCAAATTATCTGGTTACAATTGTTTTCTATTGCTACATGTTTTAATTCTGTTGTGCTCTATGAAATACAATTCTGCTTCTTTCTTAGCCAAGAAACCAGTCTTCCTCCAAGAAAAAAGGCTCCACCACTGGTGCTTTTCTTATCATCAACACTACCTCCCCAATCAGCATCTGTATATGCACATAGGGTAAAATCATCGAATTTTTCATACCACAATCCATAGTCCATTGTGCCTCTTAAATATCTCAGTATCCTCTTTACTACTGCATAATGTGATTCTCTAGGTTCAGCTTGAAATCTTGCTACAATTCCAACTGAATGTGCTATATCTGGTCTTGTGTGTGTCAAGTATTGCAATCCTCCAATCATGGATCTGTATTTCTTTTGCTCAACTGTCGGTGTTTCATCTGTGCTAGATAGTTTATGTCCTATAACCATAGGTGTTCCAACTGGTTTATAGTTTTCCATTCCAAATATTTTTAGAAAATCATTCAAGTACCTTGTCTGACTTATAAAGATACCATCATTATTCTATGTTATCTATAATCTTAAAAAGTATTTCATCTCACCAATCATACTCATTTCAAATTATATCTTCATTTCATCAGAAAATTTGTCACTAGCTTCATCTTCTCCTCCAAAAATAATGTCATCAACAATAATAACTATAATCAACAAACCATTTTCAATTTCTTTTGTGTACAGATTACTATTAGCTGTTCCTTTAGTAAATCCTAATTTTAACAAATACTTGTCCAATCTTGCATACCAAGTTCTAGGTGCTTGCTTTAGTCCATATAGTTCTTTCTTTATATAACATTTTTTTCCAAAAATTCTAGGATCAAACTTTCCAATATCATCTCTCTTTATATAACATTTGCTTCCAAAAATTCTAAAATACATAACTGAGGGTGCATGTCCAAACCATAATTCATAAGGTGCCTTATCTATGTCTGCTCTGATTTGTACTCTATTCATTGTATATACTATTGTATTCACTGCTTCTCTCTAGAATATCTTCACCAAGTCATTTTCAAATAACATAGCTCTTGCTGCTTCAGTCACTGACCTGTTTCTTCTTTCTGCAATACCATTTTGTTCAAGTGTTCTAGGGGTTGAAAACTATCTCTTAATACCATTCACTTCACAAAAGGTGTTAAAATCTTTAGAAGTAAATTCTCCACCTCTATCAAATCTCAAACATTTAATCTTCATTCCAGATTCATTCTCAACTTTATTCTTAATGATCTTAAATTTATCAAATGCTTTAGATTTTTCTTTAAGAAATGCAATCCACATCATTCTTGTAAAATCATCAACAAGAATCATAAAATACCTTTCTCCATAGAATCCTCTAGTCCTAGTAGGACCGCTCAAGTCTGTATGAACAATCTCCAACTTTTCTACCGATGTGAACTTCTTACTAGGAAATGAACTTCTCTTCTACTTAGCCATCACACATTCCTTGCAAATCATGTTAGTAGGCTTCATAATTTTAGGCAAATCTCTTACTACAAGTGTAGTACTCACTTTCACAATGTTATCAAAATTTATATGACAAAATCTTCTATGCCATAACCAACTGTCATCAATCTTAGTAATCAAGCATGTCATCTCAGTAGGATTCAATTGAAATACATTACTTCTGGTTCTAGATCTAGTTCCAATCAGATTTCCATCTTTATCCTTTATCACACAAGCTTTCTCAGTAAACCAAACTTGATATCCCTTATCCACTAATTGTCCAACACTCAAAAAATTATGTTTCAATCCATCCACAAAGTAAACATCATCAATATTAGTCTTTCCATCAAGAGTAATAGATCCTATACCTTTAATCAAACAAGGTGCATTGTTTCCAACTCTCACAACTCCTCCATCATAATTGTTAAACTTTATGAATTTTTTCATGTCTCCAGTCATATGATGTGAACAACCACTATCTATAATCTAATCATCTTTCTTTTCAACTTGGGAAACTAAGGATTTTTCTTCCTTAACATCAGTTTTAGGATTCTCTTCTTTAATTGCTACAAATCCTATTTCATCATTATTCTCAGTATCACTTTCACTCAAAGTTCTTTCTATACTAGCTTCAAGATCTTCATCATTAGCATAATAACATTCCTTAGATCTTCTAGGCTTGAAATTGTTTCTGTACTTTTTAACTCTCTTAGGACACTTAGATGCAAAATGACCATATTCTTAACAAGTCCAACATTTAAAAATTTTCTTACCGTCTAGTTCTCTTTTCACAAGCAAGGCAATACCTTCTTCAATCTTCTTGTCTTCTTCATTTCTAGATCTACTATTGGCATAATCTCCACTCACACTGGTACTTCTTGACAAAGTAGGATAGATACTAAGAGCACCAAATGCTATCTCCATTCTAGGTAAGTCTCTTGATCACCTTAGGTTCATTTCTATTGCTTCCAATCTTCCAAGAAGAGTCTCTCTTGAAAAGTTCATAGTACAAGGTATAACTTGTTCAATCATCTATGTTGTCTGCTTAAATGTTGGAGTCAATGTCGTCAGAATTTTCCATATCACTTCATTCTTTGTCTTTACTCCTCCACAAGATTTTATTCCTGTGACAATCTCTGACATTCTACCAATATAGCTTCTAACAGATTCATCTTCCATGATTCTTATATCTTCAAATGTACATATCCAATTATGTAATCTAGCTTTCTTTGCATGTTCATCACCTTCAAAAGTAGAGTGTAAAGCTTTCCAAATTTCATGAGATTTTGTTAAACATTTTACCTGACTATACTCATTCTCCAAAAGTGCTGTCAAAAGTGCTTCTCTTCAAGTATGTTACACATGAATAGATCTAGCTCATCTTTAGATCCTGTCTCAAGACTGTCTTTTTCAATGATAGTTTTATTGTTATTTGTAATCAACCAATAACCTGGTCCTAAACACAATAGATGTGTCTTCATATTCTCTTTCTAGCTATCAAAATTTACTCCATCAAACTTAGGGCTTTCTTTCCTAAAATTCACCATGGATCTCCTTAAGCTATTAAACTTTCCTTTCAAGGACCTGCCGCTCTGATACCAATTGTTAGAAAGTAAAGTCCACCAAGATAACTGAGAGGAGGGGGGGGGTGAATCATTTATCAGATAATTATAACCTTTATCAACTTCAACAACATTTAACCATGTAAGGAATATAATTACCAACCATAGAAAGATATTCATACACAATGACACAATAACACAAGATATGTTGACTAGGGAACCTCTTCATAAAAGAGTAAACCCTGGTGGGAATGATGCCCACAAAAGATGCACTAATATGAATATTCCTTGTGAAAGGATGGAATCTATTAAGAGTCTTATGAAATACATTCAGTACATATGAATTCTTGTTAGGAGATTTTGAATCCCTATTAAAAGATTCTAACCCTGTTAATAGTTATGGAAGACAGAAGGACCCACTACCCAAATAGCTTCAATGGCAAGAGCACTGAACACACTATCCAAATGACCTCAAGATTATTCAATAGAATAATATCAAATATGTTACCTCCTCACTATGCCAAACCACACTCACTTCTACACCAGATCTCAATTCTAGATCTCTATACTTCGCATGTCTTCCTTCACAATTTCGCTTTCACAACTTCATTAGCTCTTTTCTTCACTTCATGCTTACATTCACATTCAACCATGCTACAAACACATTCCACTAACATTAAAATAACATTAAAACAAGTAAAAACATTCCTTCCTTTATACCACACTCAAATAATTACAAATGAGTTGGCACACAATTACAAAATAAAAGTTTCCACTCGCTACATCAAAATTACACAAAACTGTCAGCTTCCAAATACAATAACTCTTCACTCATGTGACCTTGAATTTTGTGCTATCAAACATGTCACTATCAATGTGTCTCAAACTTCCCTTTAAGTACACAAAACTAGATTCCATCCCAATTAGGAGATATCATCCGATTTCCACAAACCACTACTAAGGAACACTGCCTAAATACTGCTTCCACCAAAATGCTCATAACTTTCATGAATAAATGAATTACTATCTGTGCTCTTAACCATAGTCATATAATATATCAAAGAATATAACCTCAGCATCACATATCTCCAACTACAATATAACATGTGCGCTAATCCAAACACTGTCTACTTCTCTGCGAGTCTCCAGAAGGTCACTGTGTTGACATCAATGACAATCATAGTCATGAATGCAACAACAACTGCTACAAAATGACTTCCAACATTAAACATTCATTCCTAACAAGCACCTCCAACATCTTGAGACTATTACCAAGAAGCTGCATGATGAGAAGTCGATGATCAACTTATAGAAGTGCGAGCTCATCAAGACAGAGCTGGTATACCTTGGGTTTGTTCTATCTCATGGAAAGCTGAAAATGGACAAGAGTAAAGTGGAAGCCATCCTCAATTGGCCTACTCCAAGAACAATAGAGGTAAGAATTTTTCATGGCCTTGCTCAATATTATAGGAAGTTTATAAGGCAATTCAGTGCTATTTATGCTCCTATGTTGGACACCATTAAAGGAGGCATGAAGAATAAATTTGTATTGAATGAGAAAGCTAAAAAGAGCTTTGAGATGTTGAAGGAAATGATTTCTTCACAACCTATTTTAGTTTTTCCAAGATTTGATAAGCTATTCACCATAGAGTGTGATGCAAGCAATGTGGCTATTGGAGCTGTTTTAAGCCAAGAGGGTAGACCAATGGCTTTTCATTCAGAGAAGTTGAGTGAAGCTAAGAAGAAGTATTCTTCTTATGATCTTGAAATGTATGCATTAGTTCAAGCCTTAAGGAAATGGAGGCACTATTTGCTTCCCAAGGAGTTCATAGTCTATTCAAACAATCAAGCTCTAAGTTTCTTGAACTCTCAAGAGAAGCTAAGTCATAAGAACATGAAGTGGGTTGAATACCTACAAGCTTACACATTTAACATCAAGCACAAGAAAGGAGTACTCAACAAGGTGGGAGATTCCTTGAGTAGGAGAACTCTCACTATACAAGAGATCCAATTGAAGAGCATGGGAATACATCACTTCAAAGATCTATATGCTGATGATGAAGACTTTGCAGACATTTATAAGGTATGTGCTGAATATAAGAATCATTTGCATAGTAAATATGTTGAATATACTTTGCAAAGTGATCTCTTATTTAAGGGAAATCAATTATGTGTCCCTAGAGGGTCTATTAGAGAGAATTTGATTCAGGAAAAGCACAATGGTGCATTGAGTGGTCACTTTGGGATCACTAAGCCACAAGAACTTGTTCAAAGGTTCTATTATTGGCCAAGAATGAACCTTGATGTTAGAAGGTATGTTGAGAATTGCATTGTACGTTAAAAGGCCAAAGAAACCTCTTCAAATGCAGGCCTATATCAACCACTACCTATTCCCACTAGGCCATGGGAATGTTTGAGCATGGACTTTGTAGTTAGGTTACCCAAGACAAGACAAGGAATGGATAGTGGTTATGTAGTTGTGGATAGATTCAGCAAGATGGCTCACTTTGTGCCATGTAAGACAACTAATGATGCCAGCCAAATAGCCTCTCTCTTCTTCAAAGAGATAGTAAGAATCCATGGGTTACCTTTGAGTAATATGTCAGATAGAGACACCAAGTTTATGAGTCACTTTTGGAAGACTCTTTCGAAAAGACTAGGTACTAATTTATCATTTGGATCTGCATACCATCCTTAAACTGATGGTCAGACCGAAGTGGTAAATAGAAGCCTTGGAAATCTATTAAGGTGCTTGACCAAAGAATATGGTCAATAATGGGATCAATTGATTGGATAGGCTAAGTATGCATATAATGACACTGTGAATAGGTTAACAAGGAATAGCCCCTTTGAAATTGTATATGGTCTACATCCTAGAGGATTCTATGAGCTAAGAGACATAAAGGATGGAGTGAAGGGAAGTGTATATGCTGATGATTTTGCTTATGCAATGCAAGAAATTCATGAAACAGTCAGGAAGACATTGACTGAGAACACTATGAAGCATAAGACTAAAGTTGATGAGAGTAGAAGAGAAATCCAATTCAATGTTGGAGACTTAGTGATGGTGCATCTAAACAAATCTAGACTACAAAAGGGAGTCCCTCAAAAGTTGCAAATGAGGAGGATAGGTCCCTTTCCTATCTTGGAAAAGTATGGGAACAATGCTTATAGAGTGGAGTTGCTAGAGGATGGTAGATTGTCCCCTATCTTCAATGTTGTAGACCTAGTTCCTTACAAAGGACCACCAAATGATATGGATCAAAGACTAAATGAAGTCATCCAAGATGTGGAAGAACTCAAACTACCTTCTCCAACAGTCAAACAAGCTAACAATATACTGGATACAGGAGTCTACAAAAAGACTAGGAAGAAGGACTACAAAGAACACTTGATCAAATGACATGGTCAATCTGATGCTAATGCAGTATGGATAAATGAAGCTAAATTTAAGAATATGGGGATTGATCCCACCTTACTCAATCCAAGGGTGGATTGAACTCTTTTGTTTAGGGGAGGATGGTGCAGGAGCACCTAGGCAATCCTCATAGCCCTTAGTTTTGGCTTCTATCTAAAATTAGCCAGGTTAGAGTTGTGAGTTTTCTTTTAGCCCTTAGAAGGTCATGTGGACTAGTGAGTTAGTGTTAGAACTAAGGTCACCAATTAGTCATTATTAGTTGTTTTGGTTAGTTTAGGCTTAGTAGTCTAAAGTTAGGATTTGAGTTATTAATGTGTCCTAAAAACATGAGAGATATAAAATATATGCTTGAAGGTCATAAATGATGTTAGTTCATCGATTTATAGGCATTAGAGGTCCTAAAAGATATGATGATGGCATGAAAGCAAATATGCCAAATGTTGCTAAAAAGTTGTCATGACAACATTTGCAATTTATTGCAAATGTTGCATACAACTCAACAACATTGGATCCCCTAAAAGATAGGAATGAGAAGCCAACTAACATGGCCTAAAAATATGGAGAATGGCATCTAAGACTCTCAGAGGCTTGAATCTCGAGATAGAGGTTATTGGAACAAGTTTGTGAATAGCAAAAGTAGCTCTGCAATTTTGTTTTGTGTGGATACCGAGCATCATAGTGTGATAGTGTTAACATATGGATTGAATGCTTTGAACTAGTGTTTGAATTGTGTTGGTGGAATAGTTTTAAGTGTTTTTCATTCTTTTTTTAGCAATTTTTGAGTTGATTTAGTGTCTTGAATAAATAGATTAAGGTTTAGAGGGTTTCCTGGTCCTTTCCTAACCAGTTTATCTTTCTATGGCTCCCCCATGAAATCTAGCCACGGGATCTTCCTAAGGATAGATGAATGTTTTATGGGAGGAATTGGTCTATATATATTTAGAGTTAGGAGGTTGGAAGAGTCAGGATACTATTTTTAATGCCAATCCTGAGGTGAGCTTAGTGTGCCCGATTAGAGGCTTGACAATGAAGAATCTAAAGATTGCATGCAAGGGAATGAAGCATAGTACAGAAAAAGTGTGGTTCCAGATGGGATATGACCATATCATGTCATGTTAGGAGGATTCAGAACTTGCTAATCCATTTGAGTGAGTTTCAAATAAGTAATTAGTCTAGTCCTAGGAAATAGGCCTATTAGCCCTATTTTCCCTAGATAATAGGAAGCCTATGTACGGAAGACCTAGGAGTCTAAAACCTTTTGAATCCTTCATAAAATACAAAAGGGTACTCAAATGTGGGATTATTTTTTGAAGTTGTTTGGGAAGTTTTGGTAGGAAATTGCAAAAAGACCCTGTTAAGGGCTACAAGGAATTAGGCCTGATTAGGCCTCCTCAAGACACATTTTTGAACCCGGTAGAAAAGGGCTTGGAGATCCTTAAATATGGATCCAAATGGAAACATATGGAATGTTTTCAATATGTTTGGCACCCTTGACATGAGTTTGAAGGTTTGTGTGAAAATGGCACTTAGACCCTTCTAAGTGTAGAAGAAAGCATTGAAGAACTAAAGGGTGTTTATCCTTCAAGGTTAAGCACAACGAGTTAGACTCTTAGAGAAGATTTAGTCAAGGCATTAGTTAATCATCTAAGCCTTTTGAGATCTTAGAGGTGATTAGGATCCTTGAAGAAGATAAGGAAGGTCTTCTTAGCAATTATGCAAGCAAACCTAGAAGCTCATACATCACCAACAAACCCTAGCACTTCGAGGCAGAGAGCTGGACCAGGTTAGGGTCCAGTGGGATTTTTATGATGAGGTCACAGCTTCATGGGAGGATCTAGCACATATGAGATCACAATACCCATACCTTTTTGATGAACTCCAGGAGGAAGTTCATGCTTGGAGGGGGAGGATGTGAGGCCTCACCTTGACCCATCATAGCATTATTGATCCATTCACATTCTGATACTTTATGATTTGATACGTTGATATACTTTTGATCATTCTAACAGAGACTCATGATATTATGTTTTATGATGATGATTAAATTATGCAAACTATATTTTGATGTGGATTAGAAACTAGAACACATGATTGATTTTGGTTATATATGCTTAGATATGTGATTTGATGAGAAAGATTTAATCATGATTAGATTTGATTATTTCATGGAGTATGCTCTACGTTAGGAAGTAGCATGGAAAATATGTCATGATGATTTATGAAGATACTATGTTTAAAACCTACCGAATGAAAATTGTAATTAGGAATTGAATTCTGTATATTGATTACTGTGGCTAATTATGAGTTGTATATATATATATATTTACATGTGACTTTATTACCTTGGACTACTGATGCTTGAGTTTAGTGTGCAGGAAAGAAAACCATGGAATTATTTACAGAATTGGGGCTGAACACATGTGAATTGAGTAAGCCAAGGTTTAATCCAATAAGGGATTAAAACCTCATTTTAATGTGATCTTTATTGTAAACGTAATTTGAATGTGTGTTAATAGTTTAAATTCATGTTGTTAATTGGACATGTCACTATGAATGTGATGTGTATTTTTTTTTGGTGTCACTTGACACTTGTATTGTCCATGTGGATGGTGACATGTCAATTAGGGTTTGGGTAAGAATAACCTAACCTTATATGGTATTATATTAATCCCACTTGCATGTAGGTGTCTTGTAGGGATCACATCAAGTTGGAACTCGGATTTGAACTTTAGAGGGGTCAAAAGTGACCCTAGAGTGCATTTTTGGCCAAAATTAGCTAACCCTAGGGGCGTACCTTGGGTTGGGGGATAGTGTTTACCTATGGGAAAGTCTAGATCACCATTATGGCCCTCCAAAAAGGCTACTTTTTAAAAGTGGCGAAAATGGAGATGGCCACATGCATTCTAACCTATCCCACACTATTTACTAAACCCACAATCAAGAGGGGGGACAAGAGGGAAGGCCAAGGACTCGGGGTCATGTCTCATTAATTGCTTGATCATGAGTAGGATTTTGGAGGTCTTTTCAGAGGGCTTGGAGAGACTTAGTGGGTGTTCACCCACTCTTTAATTTTAGAGACACTTGGGTTTGGAGAAAGGAAAAAAGTCACGGGAGAAAGGATAAGGGCTTTTCTCAACTACCTTCTTGCCATTTTCTTTGGACAAAGGTTGGTGATTCTTGCTATGAAGGAATGCTTATTACATTTTATTTTTGGTAATTTTTAGTGTTGAATGGATATGTGTAATCTTGTATGCAATGTTCTTAATGAATCCTTCCATTGTTGTGTTGGGTTGGGGATTGCATTTGGGTTTTGTATGATTCTTTGTTCTTTTGGTTTTGGGAGTGTTGTTTATGGGAGTTGAAGGCATCACTCACCCTTTGGGAAGGGGATTAGTAGTAGCCTTGGGTGAAGGGGTTAGTTGGGCTCTCCATTGTAGTGAGAGTCTCTTCTCTTGGAGAAGAGGGAGAATTTCATGGGGTATAGGCTCCATGAAGCCATGTAAATATTTGTATTTGAGAATGGAAATGACAAAAATTTGTATATGGAAGGAATGAAAATGTAGCCTTGGAAAGGCATGGAAAAATCTTGTTGGAAACTTGTATTTGTATGGCATTCTCCTCCTTGGAAAAGCCCACCTTCACCCTATATCAACGGGTTGTATAAATCTATTTGTGAAGCCATGGTTTGGGAGATTAATGTAGTTTTCTTATGTGTGTGTGTTGATCATTTGTTCTTGTATGCAAGCATTTAGCCCTTGGTTCTCCAAGCTTGGGGGTGGTCTCCTTGAGACCTTGGATGGGAGGTGAGCTCTCCATGGTTTTCTCTCTCATTTGCAGGTTTTTGGAGTCTATGCTCTTGTGGATAGATTTGGGAAGAATCCTCCATTGTGTTTTTATTGTGAAAATGATCTTTAGTGTTACATTTTTTAAACCGTTAGAATGGGAAAAGCCCTCCATTGTAGAAATGCATACTTTTAGTGTAAGGAAAAAAGAGATACTCTCCCCCCATTTAATTATTGTGAAGTTGTATATAGAAAAAAGTAATGGAGAGAATATTGTTCATTCTTCTTGTATCTCATATTTGTGGAATGCTACAAATTTGTATTTCATTATTGTAATAATGCAAGTTGGAAATCAATGAAAGGAATAGATTCATGGTTGAAATGAAAACAATGTCTTTTAGTTCTTAAAATGTAAAGTTTTATGTTGAAATTTCATATTTGGGAAATTTATGATGTTGTAATCTTGTTGTCATTATATTGTATGCTAACATAAAACTCAATAGAACATTCTCTTGATATTTTAAGTAATAGTGTTCTTGTTGAAAAATAATGGACTAAAATGGAGATTGATAACTTAGTTATGTAAATGTTAGTCAAGTTTATCTTTGATCATTTGGTCATTCTTTATAGATTGGTGTTTTAATATTCAATCAAATAAATAGATCAAATTCTATTACCTTTAGAAAAAAAAAAGATGAGACAAACAAGGAAAAAGCTTTGTGTAGAAAACAAGGAAAAAGTCTAAGTTTAAGGAAAGAAAAGACAAATAGAGGCCTACAGGTCTCTGGAAAATGTATGGCAAACAAAATCCCATACATTTCCAAAAAACATAGTCAATAAAATAATAGTATTCCTCTCCCCACAAAAAAAAAGAATAAACTAAAACTATAAGCCTATTCAACTATAAGTTAGTCAACTTGGGTGGGATCCACCTGGGTTGCCACCCAATAAGCCCTTTAAACAAAAAAAAAAGAAATATTATAAATCTACTTGCTCAAAAAAAATTATTAAATAAAAATTAGCTTTGCCAAAAAAAAGGAAAGCGTATGCTTTGCTTTTAAAAAAAGTAGGTTTGTGAGTTTTAAAAAATATATATTTATAAAATAAAAATAAATAAATAGATTAAAGTGATTTTGAGGGGGCCGTGGGCCCCACTCCCCACAGACCTTGGCCCGTGTGCACTGTCATGATAGGCCCTGCCATGGTAGGGAACCGTCTGCTATGATAGGTGATACACCTGTCGTGATAGGCGGTACCTGGCACGACAGGGTACCCTGCCGGCGACGGGTCCCGCCAGTCCCCTTTGGGGACTTTAAACTTTCTTTTTATTTTTAAATGATTTTTTTTAAAAGTGTTTTTTTAATTTAATTTTCTTTTAATTTGTTTTAATATAATTTAATTTATTATTAAATTTTTAGTCTATTTCAAAGTAAATTTTATTTATTAAATGTAATTAATTAAATTAAATTTTATTAAGTGTAACTTAATTTATTCAAGTGTAGCACTTCAATAATATTTATGTTTATTAATAATTTTATTATTACTTAAATAGCATGCTCATGTTATTTTAATAGAGTTGAAATGTGTAAATTTAACTCGGGAATATGTAGTTTAATTTTATAATAAGTTAAACTTTCTAGGCTCAATTTTAACCAGATTGGATATTACCTAATTAATCCGACCAAAGATGTATATAAGTAAGTTAATAAATTTGGTAATTATTAACACCTTTTTTTATCAAGACATTTGCATTGGATTCTTTGTTTCTTATGTAAGGAATTACTGCTTAAACCTCTTAATTATGAATAAATAGGTAGGTGGATAATTGTGTTCGTTCATTGCAAAATTAATCATATTGGATTTAGAACTATGATTTACCTATGTATATTCAGATTCTTATACTAAAGTAATTTAATAGTGGAGTTTTATACTGGTGGGTCTAACTTATACGAATCAAATGACAATAGTTATAAATTTAATCCGTTAGAACAACATTGTCAGGTTAACAGTTCTAAGCACCCAACTAGGGCTTAACGCTATAGATAAACTAAACCCTAGGTTATGGTTGGCCTATCTTTAGTCGACTTATTCTTCAAACGTTGAATATTATCATCAAACAACTAGTCAAAAAAAAAAATTGTTGCATTTTTGTTTGGTTTATTTTGGGCATGACATAAACATTGTTAATTGATGGAACCCAGCACATAAATATGCCATCTTTTTAAAATGGGACTATAAGAAAGATTATTAGGGCTTTAATAAATAGGTTAAGTAAAGTAAGTAATAGATTATATTTAACATTATTAAAATCTTTAATAAATAATCAAAAATTACAATATTAGATTTATTAATTTAAATATATTTAAAAAAATTAAACTACAAAAGTTATCTTCTAATCCATTATCAACAAAGGTGTACTTGGTACAAGAGAAATTATACAATATGATGATAACATGTACATAATGTCTTATAGAAGAAAAAGGAGGAGGTTTGAATGAAAGGAAAGTGGATTTCATCATGTTAATGCAAATAGGTAGGACCATGGAAGCCACTATAGTAGATTTAGTATAAGAAAGAACATGAATCTTATATAAAGACTTCAAAGGTCACTAATAATAAGAGGGAGAAGCATGATAAATACCCAAGGAAAATATTTTCTTGAATGACTCAAGGTTGTTTCATAAGCTTATATTCTTTGGATAGATATTAAAAATTGATAAAAGAATAGAAGTAGAATGGGGAAGAGAAACAATTATGAGGTTGATTTGTCAATTATTTACATGTTATACATATGGATTATCACATAAAAATTACTAATAGAATAAGCATATTATACAACCACTAGAGCGAAGTAATAATAGTAGGATGACAAAGAAAAATATTCATGTTCATCAAGAAACCCTCTTATATTAATGATTGGTCAATGATGTGTGTGTGTGTGTGTGTGATTTCATGTTTCTTTGAAGATTAATTAATTATAAATTAGATCATATAATAGTAGACATGAAAAACCAAGCCACAAAATGTAAATGGTTTAATATATTTTCTATATTAGGAATATAAGGGTATAAGCAAGGACCTAACAAAATATCATCTTAAATGTCCCAACATATCATAAATAGTAGATCGAATTTGATAAAATATTACCATATATTGTAAAATAATTCATAAAAATAAGATAAATCCATTATAGAGTTAACCTTCTCCTTTTTAGGGGCAATAGAAATAAAGGAAGTGTTGATTTGATTGTCCTAAATAACTCTTAGGCAAAAACAATGACATATTTTTTAATATTATTTTAAAAATAAAATAAAAAGAGGGAGGGAGTCCATCCCTCTATATAGATTTAAAGGCTCTAAAAGAGAAGGTAACAAATTTAACGTCCTCCTTTGTCATTTATCTAGTCATGACATCATTATCTTTCCCCATTAAAATGGGGATAAAAACCTAAATGATCTAAGAATATATAAGTTATGAGTTTGAGGATCTTCCATGAAGAGAGGTTTAAATAACTCAATACTAACTTTTTAAAAATCCTCTTCAAAGGTTACTTAACACCTTCCTCATTTATGAACTTAGATATGGTGCTCATTTTCTTGTGTTTAAGTGCATATTGCTAGAAATATTCTATATCTATATCATTTGATTTCAACAATTGAATTTTAAATTTACATTTCCAAAAAAACTTTCTCTTGAATAAATTTTAATCCAATATGATCACACCATTATTTCCTTAGTATAGATGGAAAGATCAATTTGACTTGCCACCATTTCTGATTGAACAACGTCAAGTTTATTAAAGGTTATTTTTTGATGCATTTTGAAAATTAACATATTCTAACTCTTACCCATACTTTTCACATGCTTGTAATTTTGAGCCAATATAAATATTATGCTCCCTTTGAAGTGACTATTTTTCATTATTCCACCAAGCATATGAAATTTGACTGAGTTTTTCATACTTGAACTAGGGAGGGGGGCTATTTTGTTTGAGCATCCTATCTCAATAATAAAGGGTTGTAACTATATTTGATCCATTGGAGGTAAATAAGGTTAAGGTCAACAATGATATTCTAAGATATTGACATAAGGAAATAGTAAAACTTTAATCGATTAAAGCTATTATCCATTCTTCTATTAGACAATATGAAAGGAAGCCCCTTCCACACCTACATCTGAAAGTATAACATTAGTAATGAATCTTGTCAAGTCAATTATACTACCAAAGAATTCTCCAATGCCTCTAGTTTCCCAAAATGAAAAAGGGGTGTGTTAAAATAAGAAACCATTAAATTTATTGATATTTAATTAGATAAATTATTGGGTCATCCCAAACACTTTTCTTTTTAACTCTATTATTAGTTGAATAAGCATTAGAAAGCATACATTCACCCTTGATATTTATGTTGAAGTATAAAACCTCTATTTTTTTTTGAAATAATCGATCACGTGTCCCTTCAAAAATCAATATCCCATGTAGTGGGAATTCCACTAGATTCACCCTCCATTGTGCTTATCAAATATTTTTCTCCAATGAAAATTTTATCAATAATTTGAGAGATGCTAGCTTATATTATTTTGTATATTGAATTAAAATTATATTCAATTTATTTTTGGTAATATAGATTTAAAGTAAAAACTACTTATGAGGATTCTTTATCCCCCTTAAATACCAAGATTAGATCTTCATTTTATAATTAACCTGGAGACAACCGTCTCCATAATTTTTTTATTTCTAGTAGAAAATTCCCTTTTAATCTCCATTACTCTTATCTCCCTATATAAAGAATGACTAGATCTATCATCAATTCTAACATCAATAATTTTATGTGCTCAATATTTTGTAAGATCTCTCTTTCCCTTTGTGAGTTATCAATCCACTAGAGTAGTATAATCATGAGGGAAGGGTTCATGAATATTTAATTCTTTGGGAGAAATATGGCATATAGACTAAGGGTTATGGAAATAGTCTACCTTAATTTTTTTATACTTGAACACATGAGTACTAGCCATTTTAGGAAAACGTTATTTGGTAGACTATATAAGAGATGAAACTTGAATCAAAATATTATTAGCATCATCCCCATTTTGCCTTGTTGTGGTTCCACAACTCACATCCTAGTTTGGCCACTTGGCCAAGGGCCCCCCTTCTTTTTGCGTATTTGTCCTTTCTAGTTCTTTAGGTTTTTGAGTTTAGTCCCCTGCTATGGAGTTTTTAGGGTGAAACCCCTGTTTGAAGAGTGTTTTAAGTTCTTTTCAACTTTAGGCCTTTCAGAGTTCTTTGGAGCCCTAGATGTCTGAAAAACTAAAATGTCAAAAGCATGTGTCACAAAGAGTAAGAGGAAAGTCCTTTTGGACTTTCGATGTTCAAAAAGTTGAGGACACATGACTCATGGGCTTCGCACTTTTGGCATTTGAAAGTGTGAAACCCAATGATTATGTCACCTTTTCCTAAGGTTTTATAAAAGCGATCGAGGGTTTTATTTTCTTCATTTCATAACTTTTTTGTTTTCAAGCTTTTGATCGGTATTTTTATAGCGAGTTTATTCTAGTGTTGTAGGTGCACATGTTCCCATTTTTCTCCTCCATGTTGGCTAAGATTCTATGCTCACCACACCACTCTTAATTTTGTCGTAGGGATCTTGATAGTGTCCTCCTTTCAAGGTTGTGTTTCATTGTTTTTCCCTTTTTGTCCTTTGTTTTTCTTCTTTTCTGGTTCTAGGGTTAGTTTAGAGTTTCGTCATGGGTTTTTATTTGTTTTTGGTGTTGTTAGCATCGTCATATTTAGGGTTTTTCTCTATTTCAATAATTGTTAGTTTAGGGTTTTGGATTTGTTTTTTTTCTTGTCTTAGTCCCCACTTTCTCAACCCTCGAAGGGTCGAAGGATCAAACCACAAATCTTCACAAAGAAAAGACTGAGTGCCTTTTGCATTTTCAAAGGTTTGGCCGAGTTGAATAATATCATTGTCTCCAAAACTCTACAAATATGATAATTTTCCCAACACCTAAGTCACTCTTCAAAGTTTCAAAGTTTTAGCCTCTGCAAAACTGATCCATCTCCAAAACGTCAAAACTTCACAACACCAAAGATAGAGAGGTCATAATTTTTTTGCATTTTTGGCCTCTCAACATTTGATAATCCGATCCATCTCCAAAACTCCAAATTCACTTTTTAGTCTTCCATCTATCTTTCTCTCTTTCACATTTTCTATGTATCTAATATTTCTACACATCTTTTACACACCAAAACACCAAAATCCTACAGTTCAACCCTCATGTTTTCGCCCTTTTAGCTTTTAAGAGGCCAGTGATTTCTTTAGTGTTCGCACCTATGAAACACTGAAAAAACAAAGTTAAACTTATTTTTTTGGTTTCAACTTCTAGGTTTGAGTCTCTCAGATCACTGAGATACTCTTACTTTTTTTTTTAAGCTATTTTGAGTAAGTGTTTGTTGATTAGTTGCATGTTTTCTTGTAGAATGTTAGAAAAGACAATCGTAATATCCATGAAGTTATTGTTCAAAGGATACTATTGGTACCAATAGAGACCCTGATATTTGAACTTTCAGGGTAGGGTCTTGAACCTCTTTGAACTAAGTTTAAAGAAATTCAAAGTGGATCAGTTTGCATAAGCAAGTTCACATGGTTTAGAGTTCGAGTTTGCAGAGCCATAGGTCAAGTTTCAATTTCAGATGTGCGCCATTGTCAGACTTGAAATGTGAATTAAAGATGCAGATTCAATTTTTCAATTTCAGACCCATAATCCAAAATGCAGATTTTGAGGTGTAATTGATCAATCCAGATTCAAGGTTTCAGTTTAGAGTTCAAGCTTGACATCACAATTTTAATGTCATGTGTCTTACATTGACATGTGTTAATTAATTAGCTCACATTATGTTGACAAATATTTTGTTTCAAATCTTTTTTAGATAAGATATCTTAGGTGATATTCTCATGTGATATAGACAATGGTGTTGGTGTATTGGTTGGCATTGTTAGTCTTCAAGGGGTACTTGTTGCAGGAGGACAAGTCAAGTTTTCAAGCTCCACTACATCTGTTGCACCTCTTCTTGGTCTTCATTCTGGAAGTGCTATGTTAGATGAAATCAATCATTCATCTTCGACAAGTAATACTTTGTTGCTATTTGCATTACAAAGGAATTTCAAGTGGCACCAAAGAGATTGATGACTGACACTGTCTATACAACATTGCTGGGAGCTGCACAACAAACTTAGCCATGGATGGGAAACTTGGAATTCTATCTTTGAAAGAGATAAAAGTGGGGAATGGATTGAATTTCTCTTGATAAAAAATGTGTCACAATGCTTGAGGCTCTATTGTTGGATGAATCTGGACTTGGTTATGGGCTTGCAATTGTAGGAGGATCTGGAATTGGAATGGGGGGAATTATTGCATTGCAGTAGTTGTTGGACAGTGACCAACCATTTCTAACAATGCTAAGAATGGTGCCTATTTCAATGAGGGAAGATGATATAGGAGAAACATTAGGTCAGTCAATGAGCTCTAGCACAAGGAAAAACACAATAGAGGGTGTTCATTGGCTCATAAATTAGAATTCAACTCTAGAAAATAGTAACTGTATGACAAAATGAAAACCACGATCAACACTACTTTGGAGTGTACTCAATCTAGTTTTGACCATGCCAATATCAGAGTCAAGAAGACAAAGAGTCCTTGTATCTGGGTGCATTCTTTATGCCGAGATAAGGTACGTAGTTTCTGCAAATAGGAGACCCCTTCACGAGAAATACCTAGAGAAAATATTACCTCCTTTTATTGCCCTTCTTAGACATTGGAGACCACTTCTATCTAGTATTCATGAGCTTACTGGTCTAGATGGTTTCAATCCTCTTGTTGTAGATGATCGTGCATTGGCAACATATGCACTCCCCCTTGAGGCTGCTTTAGCTTTCATATCTCCTAGTTGGGCTGCCGTATTTTCTTCTCCTCCAGCTACAATGGTAGCCACTGGTGTGAGTGGTGAGGTGATGCCATCTAAAAACAAATAAATGAAATGTGAGAATTCAGTATTTGAACATAAAACATCAAAGTTACCTAGCTTTTATAGCTTCTAGATGGCCCATGATTCACCAAGAAGATCTCAACTCTATTGTGGGAGGAGTAAGAGTAGGTGGCTTTGCTACGCTATGAACCCAACCTTTAAGACATCATGCTTTGAAGCAACAGAGATGGCTTCCTCTCCCACTCTGAGAGCTTTCACCTACACTGCTCTCTACAGATTGGACATTGTGAACATGAAGAAGTCATATCGTAATCATGATTCACAAACTTGTGGAAAATGTTGAGGTTAAACCTCCAAGCATGGTGGAGCTATGAAGTCATAGCCCAAGACAACATGATCTTCCTATGAAAATTGACCCCCATGAGACAAAAAGAAACCAATGATATATAATGGATAAAAACTAGTGAAAGTGACACCGAACTATTTGACAGAATGCTCAAGCTCAATAAGCATATGGAGTTCACATCATAGAAATAATGAACCAAGGCCAAGTGGAATTTTGTCTTCATTGGTCACCACTCCAAGCACTCCAATTACCAAAATGGTTGATGGAACTATAGTGATACATTTGTTAAGGTTCAAAGCAATGGTTTGGAGAATCAGAACCCAAGCCAAGAATTGAATGTCAAGTGAAGAATTCAGTGGAATAACAATATTGCTCAACACAACTTTAGTAAGGAATCAATATCACCTCCTGATATGATCCAATTCAAGAGTTTGAAGCCACAATTCAATGGAGAAAGCCTTCTAGTGAGCCTGTGAGTTTCCAACAACAGTGCATGGGAGAAATATAAAGCAACAATTTTAGAATTTTTCATTAGAATCATCATTAACATGGGAGAATTAATACAATCATGTATTTCTCAATGGTAAGAATATCGCTATTAGTATTCTTTAGACCAGGTCATTCATTGAAACCCATGAACTTCTTCCAAGGAATGGATTTCCAATAGCAAAGCATATGGACTCGGTATACCTTAGTAAATAGCTAGTCATAAAGGCATCCTAGATTTTTGGCCACTCAAATGAAATGTGGATGTGATCAAATAGGTATAGAGAACATGGTTTTTATGTAGATAAATCAATTGATTGGAAGAAAGATAGTTACACCAAGCAAGGACATATTAGATTTATAATCATAAGGATGGAGCTTTAGATGCACTAAGACATCCCATGTGTATCTTGAAGTCTAATTTGGAAGTAATTTTCTTAAAGATACAGAAAGTATTTCAAAACAAAGGGGAGTATTCTTTGTTTTCAATTATGGTAAATTGGTGGTGGGCCCCGACTTCAAAATTTTTAAGTTGTTCAATAGTGTTTTGCGTTTCCTTGTTTTTTAAAGTGAAATGTGAAAATTATTCCACTTTTCCATTTTAAAAGAATCAGTTACTAATAACTGAAAAGAATCAACGACAAGGGGGAAGATAAATAGACTATAGAAAGACAAAGTGAGGGTTCTAGATTCCACCTTACCTTGGAGACTTGGATCTATAGGGGGGAGTTAGTTTTTTCTATTTGTAGTGGTAGGGAGAAAGGCATGTTTTTCTTTCAGTGATTTGTGAATGTAGAAATAGAGGATTTGTAGTATCTTTTTTGTAGATTCAGAAGAATAAAGTTTTTGTGTATTAGATCTTTGAGTCCAGATGCTTTCTTTGTTGTTGATATTAATCTATGAATTAATTCAATTCCCTCTAAAAATTATTCTATTTCATTCAATCACAGATGTGTTTATCATTTGGACTTTGAGCCAAAGTTATTTATGTATTTGGAAGAATTGATGTCTTTTTCTTTCTACATTCTTTGTAACATTAGGGCTGAGTAAATGGTCTTTGTATCATTTAATTTTCATTTTCATTTGTTTAGTCCCTTCACATCTACTCTATGTTTATGGATAGATGTTCATTTACCTTTCTTTGCTTTTGGGTTAAAAGCAATACAGTTTGTAGTTTAAACGAATTCATTGCAAATCTTGCATGGGAAGGTGTACCCAGATAGTTCAAAGGGAACTTATGCTTTTCAATAGAGAAGTGACCCAAATATTGGTGCTAGTTGAGTCTTCTTTTTTAGGCTTCTTAGGGTCATTTTGCAAGTGTTTTCTTGGAAGACAAATTTGTTCACCAATAGATTTTTGGTGACTCTTCTGGGGAACTGGAATCAAATTCTAGTGCTACATTTATTTCCTCAATTTGTATATTATATATGTATATGAAAGCTTGGAAACTCTACTAATTCATCATGTAGACCAGAAATATCATGATCAAGAAAAGGCCCAATCCTGCTTTTATGGAGATTTATCCAATGCATGAAAAAGTGTTGAGAAAGTTCTTGTACAGTTTCAAAGAAAGTGTCTCTTGGGTTGTCAGAGAAAATATCAGTCTGGAAGATGATCATGCAAGCACTCTTTATTGGAGAAGTCTCTATGCATGATTCCACAAACTCAAGGATCTGAAGGAGTATGAAGAAAAGGTGGCAAGGCTGAAGGTAGAGCTGACAGTTGATGATGAAGAACCTCCGGTAATATCATCTTATTTTATCTCTCGCAATTATGAGTCTTTATTGATCATGATGGAACTCAAGAAATCATGGATAAAGATGATAAAGGTGCATCTAAATCTTTATTTCCTCCTAATTTTGAAAGTTTCAGATTCGAAAGTGATGATAGTCATCTTGCTTCAAAAATTCCTATTAATTTAAAGTTTGATAGTGTTATGTTACTAGAGTTTGAAAGTTTTGTTTTTAATGAGAAGTTTGAAAGTAATCTATCCCATTGTGAAATCAGTGGTCAGGCCATTGAGAAATCTTGTCAATCTGAAAATGAAATTTGTGGTTGTGATGGGGTAAAGATATATTTGGCTAAAACATCTCATGCTGAAATTATGTTTGAAAAAAAGAGGTATGGAGCTGATTTCCAACCTATTGGTGACTCAACTGGTGTGTTGAAGGATGTCCTTCTCAATGAAGAAGAAAACATTATACACAAATTTCTATCATTGATCAAATCAGATCATTCCTCTCAGAATGATTCAGAGAAAAAAAAATAGAATGCAATGCATGCTTGATGACGGTTTGATTCTTGAAAGAAGTGGAGAAGACATCTATTTGGGAATTGATTCTATGTTGGATGAAGCATCTCTCTATTTGCAAACTGATCATGATACTAAAAGTCATATGAAAAAGGTGAGTCTTGATGATAGTATTTTTGGATATCGTGCACCCTTTCTTGAAGAAATTTCTATAGTTCATTCATTTTAGTATGAAATGAAATCTGGCCTAATGAATGTTGAAGATCAATCCTTGGATGAAAAAGAATGCTATGATGAATTATGGCTATTTGGGAAGGAGTGTTTTGTTAGCATATTTATATGTGACTTTAGCTTGAGGTTCAGCTTTCAAGAAATTGCTAGTAGGTAATCGTTTGGAGCTGCTCCAATGAGACATGACTTGCTATTGTGGAAAGGCACCTATTTCTCCCAACCGGTAAATGGATTCACATGACTTTTCCTTGCTTCCAATTCCTGTGGTAGGCTTTCTTCCTACCTTTGTATATTTTTTAAATATTCTTTTGGTGTGCGTAGTGTTAGTTGGAATAATGTACAAGCTTCACGCTTGCTGGTGGTTTAGGTGTTTTGGTTTTGCACTTATCTTAGTGTCTTAGTGACTCTATTCACCCAATGGATAAGGAACTTATCTTTTCCCAGAGATTGCTGGAGTTCTTTGTTATTGTGCCAAAAATAGTCCCATAGTTAGAGCCAATGTTGGTACCCATATAGACCTCAGTATTTGAACTTTCGGTGTAGGGTCTTGAACCTCTTTGAACTAAGTTCAAAGCAATTCAAAGTGGTTTAGTTTGCATAAGAAAGTTCACTGGTTCACATGGTTTAGAGTTTGAGTTTGTAGAGCCATAGGTCAAGTTTCAATTTCAAATGTGTGCCATTATTAGACTTGAAATGTGAATTCAAGATGCAGATTATATTTTTCAATTTCAGACCCATAGTCCAAAATGCAAATTTTGAGGTGTAATTGATTAGTCTAGATTCAAGGGTCTAGTTTAGAGTTCAAGCTTGACATCACAATTTTAATGTCATTGTCTTACATTGACATGTGTTAATTAATTGGCTCGTATTATGTTGACAAAGATTTTGTTTCAAATCTTTGTTAGATAAGATATCTCAGGTGATATTCTCATGTGATATAGACAATGGTGTTGGTGTATTGGTTGGCATTGTTAGTCTTCAAGGGGCACTTGTTGTAGGAGGACAAGTAAATTTTTCAAGCTCCACTACATCTATTGCACCTCTTCCTAGTGTTCATTTTGGAAGTGCTATGTTAGATGAAATCAATCATTCATCTTTGGCAAGTAATACTTTGTTGCTATTTGCATTACAAAGGAATTTCAAGTGGCACCAAAGAGATTGATGACTGACACTGTCTATATAGCATTGCTGGGAGCTGCACAACAAACTTAGTTGTGGATGGGAAACCTAGAATTCTATCTTTGAAAGAGATGAAAGTGGGGAATGGATTGAATTTCTCTTGATAAAAAATGTGTCACAATGCTTGAGGCTCTATTGTTGGATGAATCTGGACCTAGTTATGGGCTTGCAATTGTAGGAGGATTTGGAATTGGAATGGTGGGGATGATTGCATTGCAGTAGTTGTTGGATAGTGACCAACCATTTCTAAGAATGCTAAGAATGGTTCATGTTTCAATGAGGGAAGATGATATAGGAGAAACATTGGGTTGGTCAATGAGCTCTAGCACAATGGAAAACACAACAAAGGGTGTTCATTGGCTCATAAAGTAGAATTCAACTCTGGAAAATAGTAATTGTCTGACAAAATGAAAACCATGATCAACAATACTTTGGAGTGTACTCAATCCAGTTTTAACCATGCCAATATTGGAGTCAAGAAGATAGAGATTCCTTGTATCTAGGTGCATTCTTTATGCTGAGATAAGGCACACAGTTTCTACAAATAGGAGACCCCTTTGTGAGCAATAGCTAGAGACAATATTACCTCCTTTTATTGCCCTTCTCAGATGTTGGAGGACACTTCTATCTAGTATTCATGAGCTGACTAGTCCAGATGGTTTCAATCCTCTTGTTGTAGATGATCATGCATTAGTAGCATATGCACTCCCCCTTGAGGCTACTTTAGCTTTCATATCTCCTAGTTGGGCTGCCGCATTTGCTTCTCCTCTAGCTACAATGGCAGCCTTTGGTGCGAGTGGTGAGGTGATGCCATCTAAAAATAGATAAATGAAATGTGAGAATTCAATATTTGAACATAAAACATCAAAGTTACCTAGCTTTTATAGCTTCTAGATGGCCCCTGATTCACCAAGAAGATCTCAACTCTGTTGTGGGAGGAGCAAGAGTGAGTGGCTTTGCTATGCTATGAACCCAACCTTTGAGACATCATGCTTTGAAGTAGCAGAGATGGCTTCCTCTCCCACTCTGAGAGCTTTCACCTACACTGCTCTCTACAGATTGGACATCATGAACATGAAGAAGTCATATCATAATCATGATTCAAAAACTTGTGGAAAATGTCAAGGTCAAACCTCCAAGCTTGGTGGAGCTATGAAGTCATAGCCCAAGACAACATGATCTTCCAATCAAAATTGACTCCCATGAGACAAAAAGAACCCAATGATATACATTGGATAAAAAATAGTGAAAGTGACACCGAACTATTTGACAGAATGCTCGAGCTTGATAAGCATATGGAGTTCACGTGATAGAAATAAGGAACCAAGGCCAAGTGGAATTGTGTCTTCATTGGTTGCCACTCCAAGCACTCCAATTATCAAAATGGTTGATGGAACCACAGTGATACATTTGTTAAGGTTAAAAGCAATGGCTTGGAGAATCAGAACTCAAGCCAAGAATTGAATGTCAAGTGAAGAATTCAGTGGAATAACAATATTGCTTGACACATCTCTAGTAAGGAATCAAGCTCACCTCTTGATATGATCCAATTCAAGAGTTTGAAGCCACAATTCGATGGAGAAAGCCTACTAGTGAGTCCATGAGTTTCCAACAATAGTGCATGGGAGAAATATAAAGCAATGATTTCAGAATTTTTCATTAGAATCATCACTAACGCAGGAGAGTTAATACAATCATGTATTTCTCAATGGTAAGAATATCAATATTAGTATTCTTTAGACTAGGTCATTCATTGAAACCTATGAACTTCTTCCAAGGAATGGATTTAGGTGTCTTAGTGACTCTATTCACCCAATTGATAAGGCACTTATCTTTTCCCAGAGATTGCTGGAGTTCTTTGTTATTGTACCAAAAATAGTCCCATAGTTAGAGCCAATGTTGGTACCCATATAGACCTCAGTATTTGAACTTTCGGTGTAGGGTCTTGAACCTCTTTGAACTAAGTTCAAAGCAATTCAAAGTGGTTCAGTTTGCATAAGAAAGTTCACTGGTTCACATGGTTTAGAGTTTGAGTTTGTAGAGCCATAGGTCAAGTTTCAATTTCAAATGTGTGCCATTATCAGACTTGAAATGTGAATTCAAGATGCAGATTCAATTTTTCAATTTCAGACTCTATTCACTCTATTCAAGTATGGTAAATTGGTGGTGAGCCCCGACTTCAAAATCTTTAAGTTGTTCAATAGTGTTTTGCATTTCCCTTTTTTTTTAATGTGAAATGTGAAAATTATTCCACTTTTCCATTTTAAAAGAATCAGTTACTAATAACTAAAAAGAATCAATGACAAGGGAGAAGATAAATAGACTACATAAAGACAAAGTGAGGGTTTTAGATTCTGCCTTACCCTAAAGACTTGGAGCTACAGGGGGGAGTTAGTTTTTTCTATTTGTAGTGGTAGGGAGAAAGGCATGTTTTTATTTCGGTGATTTGTGAATGTTGAAATAGAGGATCTGCAGTATCTTTTTTGTAGATTCAGAGGAATAAAGTTTTTGTGTATTGGATCTTTGAGTTCAGATGCTTTCTTTGTTGTTTATATTAATCTGTGAATTAATTCAATTCCCTCTAAAAATTATTTTGTTTCATTCAATCCCAGATGTTTTTATCATTTGGACTTTGAGCCAAAGTTATTTATGTATTTGGAAGAATTTATCCGTCTTTTTCTTTCTACATAATTTCTAACGTTAGGGTTGAATAAATAGTCTTTGTATTATTTATTTTTTGTTTTCATTTGTTTAATCCCTTCACATCTACTCTATGTTTATGGATAGATGTTCATTTACCTTTCTTTTCTTTTGGGTTAAAAGCAATACAGTTTGTAGTTTAATTGAATTCATTGCAAATCTTGCACAGGGAGCTATCCCTGGATAATTTAGAGGGTGATGATGCTTTTCAATAGCAAAGTGACCCAGCTATTGGTGCTAGTTGAGTATTCTTGTTTAGGCTTCTTAGGGTCATTTTGCAGGTGTTTCCTTGGAAGAAAAATTTGTTCACCAACAGATACCATGCTCCTTCAAAGTTTGGAAACCTTCACAACAAAATCACATATATCGACATAGGAAATAAGGACTAGAATGATTTTCTCATAAGATGTGCCAATCGAAATGGAAGATCAGTTGACTACACTTCTCTAATGTTTTCAAGCTTGGTCAATGTTGTAGCACATCCTGTATCAATCTTATCTTCAGATCAGATCATAACCCTCACATAAAACTATATTCCTAATGAGAGGCTAGTAAAGAATAAAATAGGAGATGTTATCCTTGATCTCAAGCCAAACAACATTGAAGATGTCTCTCACTTACCCAAAGGTGTCAATTCTATGCATTCTCCATTGACAAGGGTCTATAATGGCTCAACAATAATAATCAATTGGCTTACAAAATTGTCAATAAGGAGCACCTAATGCACCCCCTACCAAATAACAATATTGACATGATAGACATGAGAAGGGGATATTTGAAAGATGTCATCCAAGCTACAGTAACTATGATGAGAAGATTATAGAGGCTTCCCCAATCTATCCAACTTGAATCTTGGATGAAATTTTTTTTGATTGAAGGGATATATTTGATTGGGCCACCATTCTAAGTAATTATATTGATGAGAATTTAACTGTAGTCAAGAACAATTCCTAGTTTTACATGACTTCATACATTGTCTATCTACCTGTCGCTAGGGTAGAATACCCCAGTTTAGTGTAAAGGGGAGCTATGGGCCAACCTAATGCATGGTCATTCACTGTATACACACATCTTATGAGAAAATAAAAAATGAATGAAGATATCATGGAGAAAATGATTGTTATTGACACTTTTGTCTTCGCAATCATCCGTTCAATTGAGGGAGATTATGCGAAAAGACTCCTAGAGGAGGCTTTCACATACATTATATGTATTTTAAGGATTTAACATACATTAGAGTGGAAGGATGCACTCTTACACCAAAGAAGCTTCCAAGATACTTGTCAAACATAATAATTCTTTTAGGGATGGCTAGGCAACTTTCTGACACCTATGAGCATATTAAACACAAGAAGAAACACTGGTGTGACTTTCCCATTCCCATTGACCCCCACTCTTTGCAAGACATGAAAGTGTGGAAGTCTTTGGCCTTAGAATGGGATGAATGCCCCTTGCAACCATTCAATTTAATCAGAACTAAGTTTGACCCCATAGGAACTTACAACCACAATATGGGAAGGCATTATGTTCATGAGCCTCATATTGAAGATCGTTGGATGAACTGCACATATGACTATGAGGACATGATTGGGGACTATTTTTGAATTTCTCTTGAGCTCGCACAAGATTCCCTACTCCTTCAAATTCCACCTAAAGTATGGGATGCAAATACTGAAGATGTTTTGGATCCTCTCTACAATCAGGATAAGATATATATAAGGTCCATACTAAATACAAAGGTAGCTAAGGAAGAAAATTATGATATATATTTTTAATCTAGGCATGTAGTAAAAATTACTAAGGATTGGATTAGATGGTCATTCAAAATGGATCTCGTGCCAATGAAGAAACATCATGACCCACTTTCTAAAGGGGAGAAGATGAAGGGAGAGAAATTAATGACGCCCAAGTTCAAAGGGGCAACTCCTCAAAATCCTTAGGTTGTTTACAAACATGATGGAACAAAATTTTAGGGTTCAACCTGAAGGAAAAAATGGATAAGATAATAATGCTAGGGAGTATTACTACACCTACTACTCAGTCCTAATATCCAAGGGAAAATATCTACCTTAGGAAGTTCCCCAAAAATAAAATTCATAGGAGCTAGAGCTACACATACAGAGAAGGGGAAGGTGTATAAGAGAAATAAATCATCCTTGGAAAGGAGAAAATGGGTTCGAACAATGCACACCAAAAGAAGAGTTTGAGAATATAACATTCCAATTGATGTTGGCATAGATGCATAGGATGAGAAAATGTATCCTCAGGATTCCCTTGGTCCTAATTAATTTTATGTTTCTAATTTTGAGGACATCCTTGGATTCAAGGATCAAATGGTAGAACAACTTGTACCAACTGTAGAGGAAAATATTGAAGAACAAGTGTCATTCACTTTTTATCCTCCACTATCCTAATTCACTACCCCCACTACTAAACAAACAATGGAAGAACCAACTATTGAAAAAGAGCCAGATCCACAAATGCCTCCACCCAATAGAGAATCAATAGAAGTTGAAGAGGGTGGTACTTAGGATCTCCCAGACATATAGATAAGGGAAGAATAGGGAGGGGAGTTAACCACAAGAAACCCCACTTGGTAAGGAGAGTGAAGTTGACACCACAATAGAACAATCTAAATCCCAACTTACTACACCAACTCCTCCACCATCTTTTCATCCTTCTCCTTCACCTTCAGTTCAACTTCCTACACCAACTCCTCCACTAGTTCAAATTCTTAATCCTTTGCCTTTCACTCCCATGTTTTCTTCTAATCCAATCATAGAGGATGTGGAAGACCAACAAGATCTTGAGGAGTCAGAAAGGGAAGAGATTACTCTTCCTCATGAGGATGTACTATAAGAACCCATTATTATTATAGAACAACCAAAGGAAGAAAAAGAGAGAGATGAAAGATGAAGAAAATTTAGAATAAAGAGAAACTCTGGAGAAAGAATAAGAAAGGGAAGAGGTAGAATCTCAAATATAAAGAGAAATTATGTCTATTTTGATATATCCATATGAGCCAATCACTGCATTTGCCAAGCCCACCTTGCTCACCAAGGAAATACAACCAAGGATAAGGGTATACACTGAGGAAGAGGACACCAACATGGTTGTTTTAGGTCATAATTTCTATCAGGGAGAATCTAGCACCATGGAAAGAACAATTTATTATGTTACTCATGACCATAGAGGCATGTGGAAGGTGTAGGTAGCCGTACCAATGATTAATGCTAGCATTGCAGAGATAACTCCCGAAGACTTTAATTTTGATGAGGTTGATTTGCATGAACCTACAAGGGAGGGGAGTAAAAATTTGGCTATGCTTGGTTTAAAACATGCCTTGCGATTTATGGATAAAGATGAAGAGAAAATTAGGATATTAAAAGGGAAAAATGAAGCCATGAAGAGATTCATTATGAAAATAACAGGTCCCATTGACCTAAATAATTTGAAAGCCTCATTATAGGTTATCCTAGAGAAGAGATTTGCAGCAAAATTGCCAACGGATATATCACATTCTTTCAGTCATGTGTGTTCAAACTTGAAGGCATATTTTGAAGAGTTCAGGAAGACCATTATCTGAGAAATTTTGAGGCCATTCAGAGTTATTCTTCAAGAGGTCACCAAATTTGTAGACATGATAGGAAACAAGGAAGGATTGGATATGTAGATTGAAAAATGGAGAAGGGATCTTAGGGACCTGAAAATAATAAAGAAGCAGTGCTTCCAAGTTTTGGTTAAGGTTTATGAAGGGTCAAAACTTGATAATTTTTAGACCTGGTTCAAGGACATAGGTCAAATGATTAAAGTTTTTCAAAAATGTCTAAATAAAGTGAGTAAGAATGAAGATGAAGTAATGACATGGGTCAAAGAGATACATTAATTCTTTGAGGGCATTGACCTTGATTTGTTTGAAGATGAAGATAACCATATAAAGTGCCCAATAAAGAGAATTGTGCAACATTTCATGGCAATTATGGCTGGTATAAAAATGAAGGAGGACCTCCAACATATTTTCTATCAAAGGGAGGATATACAAAGGATACTAGATCGAGAGGAGGAGATTAAATCTTTCGCTATGAAATTGGTCACCTTTAGGGAGAAGAAAAAACAACACCTTAATGATATTCAAGTAGCAGACTTCTAAGAAGTGTAAGAGATAGTGGAAAGACTTTGCAGGGTGCATCCATAAATCCTTCTGAATGACTAAGTGCTCAGTTTTAACTTATTCAAATTTTACAGTAAGAAAATTTTGACAGTTAGCCATTTTTCCCAATTCAGTTTTTTGGTCTTTCAGACTCTGAAAGTCCAAAAATTCTAGGAGTTGTAAGGGTTGCATTTAGTCATCTTTTTAGCTTGTCTTTTTCAAAGTTAGGGTGACTTAGAGCTCTCCCCTATCTAGGCAACTCGGTAAGTGGTGAGACCTTCGGTGTTTCTCTAAACCCAAAGCAGGCTTAGGAGAGTGCTCTACACCTTTAGAAGATCCTATAACAAATATAAATCCACTATCCTCACTGGAGGATCCAGTGTCTTTACCTAGCTTTTATTCCCCCAGGATTGGTTGTTACTCATTTTCTTCTTTGACCGAGTGAGTTCGATTGATGCTTAGTGTTTATGTTAACCAAGTGGGCTCGGTAGCTTTACCAAGTAGTTTCTTGATGTTTGGTAATCCCTATTGTGAGGTGCCCTTACTGGTTCAAACTTGAAATGGAACCTTCATATTCAAAAATGGGATGGAAAGGTTCCATGATCACTAAATGTCTACTATGGGAGTGATTTCCATACCTTACAGGATTTGGACAACAAGTTCTCAGTTTTAGGCCTTGTTGGGCTTATAGCCTTTTGAACGAGGTTCTAAGGGCTTAGTTTGAGATTCTTACAAGGAACCTAAAAAAAACATAGTATATGTAGACGCCCTTTAAAGACTTGTACCAAACCTCCATATCACAAGATCTCAAACAATAAGGACAATACCTAACAATCCCTGGTCCACTAGTCCTAATAGGGCTAATTGACTCTATTTTTTAAGGGAATGTTTACCAGTCGATTGTCCAAGGAAAACCACCACTTGCAATGGTATTAGGAATCCCAAAGAGACAACAATTTGTCATCAAATTTCTTTTATCCACCCCTGAAGTGCTATTGTCACCTCACTCTTCCATATTATGTACCAAGCACATAGAGATGCTTGGCCTAGAGGCTACAAGAAGACTTCTTAAAATAATCCCCTTTCTCCTATGCTATTAAGGATCTAGAATAAATTGGCCCTACTTTCATTTCCCCACTTTGGATGGGAATCCCATGGAGGAAAATCAAGTTAGGGCATTATTTGTTTAAAACCCTAGTTCAGGAGGGTTTCCTGAAAACCTGGTAAACTGATTCTTCTATCTCTCGACTCTGATCCTCAAACTAACTCAAATAAAAAGAATGGGAGTCCTAACTCATGTCAAATGTTGGATCAAAAAATATTCTTCTTTGCACTTTCATACCAATCTGTACACATATTGTTTACAATACAGAACATAGAGAAAAAAATAGGGATTTTTATTGATTGAATGCAAAAATTACAAAGAGTTTCATCAGTCTCATCTTCCACCCACCTAAAAGGGATATATGAAGACCTCCCCTAATGGATCCAACCATTTTTCAAAGGTTGTGACTATTGGGCGGTTATTTTACAAGTCGGTAGCAACTTTTCAAAGAAGTTGTTGAGCAACATTTCTTGCATTTTGCAACTTTTGCAAAATGTTGCATTCTTCCTCCTAATGAGCCTATAGGACTAAACCTTGGATCTTAATGATCCAAAACCTTATTGAAACAACTCAAAAGACACCTAGGAAAATTTAAACTCCTAAATGTTCCTTTGGACCATATTAAAAACCCATGGTTTATAACCACACTGAGGGTGACTAGGTCTTACAAATTGGCTTATTAAAAGACCCTAGAAGTATAGGTGTTGTGAACAGTGGAGGGGGTGCTCCTACACCATACTCCCTTGTTTTGAAAACTCAAGTCCCACTTGAGAGCAGTTCTTAAATTGATGTTCCATACTTGTTGATACACTCCTCACTCATCCATGTAGCATCAATGTCCGGTAACCCCTTCCATTTAACCAAGTAGTCTTTGTAGGTCTTCTTCCTGGTTTTCTTGAAAACTTTAGAGCCTAAAATATTTTCCAATTGTAATGGTTGGCTTGGTGGTAAGTCCTTTATCCATTCTTCCTATTTATCTTCAGTGTCCTACAAAGTGTTTTTAGATCTTGCATGACCCTTAAAAGGAGTGAGATCACAAATGTTAAAGATAGGAGAAATAGAAATAGTAGGGGGTAAATAAATTTCATAAGCATTATCCCAAAATTTATGAAGTATTTGACATGGACCGATCTTTCTCATATGCAATTTGGTGTGTCCCCTAGGTAGTCTTGCCTTATTCAAGTATGCCCATACTTGATCTCCTTCTTTGAAAGTAACATGTATTTTCTTCTTATCTGCTTGTTCTTTGTACTTTGTAGTATTCTAACTCAATGTATCTCAAACTTTATCATGGATCTGTTTGATCCATGCAGACAATTCTTGTCCTAATGCACTAACTTTAAATTTAGTCGGTAACTCTCTCAATTCCATAACTCCTCTGGGATGAAGGCCATAATTCACTTGTAATGGTGTCTTCCCTATTGACCTGTTCACTAAATCATTGAAAGAAAATTATTCTTGAGGAAGGATAGCATACCAAGTCTACCCATATTGTTTTGTTAGAAACCTTAGAAGGTTTCCTAATGATCTATTTACAACTTTAGTCTACCCATCTATCTGCGGATGGTATGCAGAACTAAATGATAGGTTTGACCCCAAATTTTTCCAAAGGGTTCTCCAAAAGTACCCTTGGAATTTCACATCTCTGTCTGAGGTAATGGATGTTGGAAATCCTTGAATTTTAACCACTTCTTTAAAGAACAAGTTCGTAATATGTGAAACATCATTAGAAACTTTACAAGGAACAAAGTGTGTCATTTTGCTAAATCTGTCAACTATAACAAAGATACTATCAAATCCTTGTTTAGTTATCAGAAGTTCTAAGACAAAATCCATACTCACACTATCACTTGGCTTTGTTGGAATAGGGAGTCATGGATAGAGACCTTAATTGGTCCTAACTCCTTTATCTCTTTGACAAATAGTGCATGTCTCAAAAAAATTTCTGACATCAGTTGGTAACTGGGGCCAATGATAGTTTCTCCTTACAAGGTGAAGTATTATATTTATGCCAAAATGACCCCCAAATGTACCATAATGCTTCTCTCTGATTAGGTTTTCTCTCATGGAGCATTTAGGAATATAGAATTGACCTCCTTTGAAAAAAAGGCTATTCTGCAATAAATATTTTGAATAAGTAGTATTATATGCATTTGATAGAGTAGAGAAAACCTCATAGATATCACCAAATTCTAAATCATCCTTGTATAGGTGCTTGAGTGAATCAATTCCTATGCTTTGTACCTACACTTCTTCAACCAAAATCACTCTTCTACTGAGAGCATCTGCAACTTTTTTTTACGTTCCTTTCTTATGCTTTATGGAAAATGTGAATTCTTGGAGTTGTTCAACCCATTTCATGTGCCTTCAACTTAATTTATCTTGACTGTTGAGAAAACTTAAAGCATGATTATTTGTAAAGACAATAAATTCATTAGGAAGAAAGTTGTGACTCCATTTCTTGAGGGCTTGAACCATAGCATAGAGTTTGAAGTCATATAAATTGTATTTCTTCTTTTCTTCACTCAATTTTTTAGAAAAGAAAGCCACTGGTCTTCCATCCTAACTAAGGACTGTGCCTATGGCTAAATTTCTAGCATCGGCCTCCACTATGAGCAATTTGTCAAAGGTAGGTAGTGCCAAAATGGGATATTGTGTTTCTCTCTCCTTCAAATACTTAAAAGTTTCATCTATTTTTATTGTCCACTGGAATTTGGTTTTTCTACCACACTGGATGGTATCAAGGAAAGGTGTACAAATGTGACTAAATTTTTGGATAAACTTCCTATAAAAGGGAGCCAATCCATGAAAGCTCCTGAATTCTCCTGGAGTCTTTGGTTTGGACCAATTGATGATAGCCTCTACCTTTTCAAGATCCATTTTTAAGGTGCCCTTTGAGATAACAAAACCCAAGAATATCAACTCTTGTTGCATGAATGTTCATTTTTCCAAGTTGATAGACAATTTCTTCTCATGTAATCTTTGGAGAGCTTGTTCCAAATGTCTCATGTGCTCTTCTATAGTCCCACTAAAGATTAGCATGTCATCTAAATAGACCACCACAAACTTTCCAATGAAACCTTGAAGCACTTCATTCATTAATATCATGAAGGTGCTAGGAGCATTGCTAAGGCCAAATGGAATCACAAGCCATTCATATAATCCCTTAGTGCTTTTAAATGCAGTTTTCCACTCATCTCCTCACCTTATTTTTATCTAATGGTAACTTGATTTAAGGTCAATTTTTGAGAAATAACATGCTCCTCCAAGTTTTTCTAGTATCTCCTTAATCCTAGGTATGGGGAATCTATATCTGATTATTATTTTGTTTATTTCCCTAGAGTCAGTGCATAGCCTCCAGTTGCCATCCTTTTTAGGGGCCAAAACACTCAGGATTGCACAATGACTGAGTCTCTTTTGTATGACTCCTTTTGTCAAAAATTCAATGATTTTTCTAGTGACTTCAGCATTCTGATCAGGAGTGAGTTTGTAAGCAACCTTGTTGAGTAGGGAAGCACCTGGGATGAAATCTACTTGGTGATAGATGTCCCTCAATGGTGGGAGTTCAACTGGTGTGTCTCCTACAATTATTCCTTTATATTTCTATAGTAGACTATCTACCTCCTTTGATACTTTATTGTGCACTATTGTCTCCTTAGGTTTAAGGACTAGGGCATATCCTACCTCAGAATCTTGAATACTATTGATCATCTCTTGTTCTCCTATAAGCACGACTAATTGTTCTTTTGGTTTTTCTTGTTGTGGATCACAAAGAGGGAGCAAGTTGTACTTGTGACCATTTTGAATAATTTGGTATTTGTTTGTGATTCCATCATGTTAAGCCTATAGATCATACTGGCATGGATGTCATAACAAAAGGTGGCATACATCCATATCTATGACATCACAAAGGACTCTATCCTTATAGTCTTTTAAGGAGAAATCTACCCAAACTTGTTCATTTACGAGGGTCTATTGCCCTTTTTTCAACCAAGATACATGGGATGGGTTTGGGTGGGGTATCTTTTCCAGTTTCAATTTATCTAGAGAAGCAGAATCAATTACTAACTTGCATACCTTTCCATTGCTTTTGTAGTTGGTCCTGAAGAGATTCTTCCTTTGAGGAGGCTCCACCAGTACTAGTGCTTGGATTAAGGTCCTCTTCATCATAAGGGATACACCTTAATCTCCTATACAATCTCTCACACTATCAACATCATCTTCTTGCACTAGGCTAGCTCTTCTTTCACCTTGGTTATTTTGCTTGTCTCTATTCAGACACCTATTGGTATAGTGCCTTGTCTAATTATAGTTATAACACCTGATTTTTCCATTGTTTCTTCCTCCATTTATTCCTCTACCATTTCCTCTTCTTCCTCTATATCCATCTCTTAAACTTCTTTCCCCTTGGATGTTCTCCTTATTAGATTCTCCTTGTGGTCTATTGTTCTATCCTCTTCCTCCAAAATTTCCTCTACCTCTTTCACTCTTAGCTTTTCCTCCACCACTCTATTCATTCCTCCTTCTGAACTTTTCTTCACTTTTCAATGCCAATTGATAGCATTGGTTCATAGTGGTAGGGCTTTTCAAACTAAGTTCATCCTAAATTGAGACCCTTAGGCCTTGTGTATACTGAGAAAGCTTCACACATTCTATTTCAGTAAGCTTGGATTTCATCACCAATCTCTGAAATTCTTCAGTATAATAAGAGATATCCATCTCTTTCTCTCTTAGACTCATTCTTCTTTCTTGAAGTTGGACTTCATAATCTTTAGGGACATAGATTTACCTAAGAAGGGCCCCCATCTTCTTCCAAGTGGTGACTGGATTGTTTCCATTCTTCACCCTATCATCTTGAGTGAAGTTCCACCATGTGAGTGCAGAGCCTCTGAGCATTGAATTAGCAATCTTCACCCTTTGATTCTCAAGGATGTCTTAACAATCAAGGAAACTATTTAGGGCATCCACCCAATCCATTGCAGCATCTGGGTCCATCTTCCCATTGTATGTAGGCAACTCAAGCTTGGCATCCATGGTTCTCCTCTCCATAGACTTTAGAATCTTCATAAGTAGCCTATGGTCTATAGGACATTATTCTTCCTCTTTCTCAAGGGGTTCTTCATCACTCCCTTCTTCAACATCATCAAATTTTCCACTACTTGTCTTTTGAAGCTCTTCCCTAAGCCTATCCATTTCTTGCCTCATCTGCTGCATCTTGATGTCTCCTCATTCATCACGTTGTGTCCTTTTCTCTCTTAGGTATCCTACTATCTATGCATTGGTCATCCTTGATGACAATCTTCCTTCATCTTATCCTTCCATGGTGCTGGTATATCTTACTCTAAGGATCTTAGAAGCTCTGATACCACTTGATGCAGAGCTCTCCCCTATCTAGGCAACTCGGTAAGTGGTGAGACCTTCGGTGTTTCTCTAAATTCAAACTGGGCTTAAGAAGGTTCTCTAAACCTTCAGAAGATCCTATAACAAACATAAATCCACTATCCTCACTGGAGGATTCAGTGTCTTTACCTAGCTTTTAATCCCTAAGGCTCAGTTGTTATTTGGTTTCTTCTTTAACCAAGTGAGCTCGGTTGATGCTCAGTGCTTATGTTAACCGAGTGGCCTTGGTAGCTTTACCGAGTAGTTTCTTGATGCTTGGTAATGCCTATTGTGAGGTGCCTTTATTGGTTTAAACTTGAAATGGGAACCTTCATATTGAGAAAGGGGATGGAAAGGTTCCATGATCACTAAATGTCTACTATGGGAGTGATTTCCACACCTTACAGGATTTGGAAAAAGTTCTCGATTTTAGGCCTTGTGGGGCTTGTAGCCTTTTGAGAGAGGTTCTAAGGGCTTAGTTCTAGATTCTTAAAAGGAACCTAAAAGACACATAGTATATTTGGACACCCTTTTTAGACTTGTACCAAAATTCCAGATCGCAAGATCTCAAACAATAAGGACAATACCTAACAATCCCTAGTCCACTAGTCCTAATAGGGCTAATTAACTCGGTTATTTAAGGGAATGTTTACTAGTCAATTGTCCAAGGAAAACCACCAATTTCAATGGTGTTAGGAATCCCAAAGAGAAAAAAATATGTCATTAGATTTCTTTTATCCACCCCCGAAGTTTTGCTATCACTTCACTCTTCCATATTCTATACTAAGCACATAGAGCCTGCAAGTAGACTTCTCAAAATAATCCCCTTTCTCCTACTCTCCTAAGGATATAAAATACATTGACCCTACTTGAATTTCCCCACTTTTCATGGGAATCCCATGAAGTAAAAGTAAGTTAGGGCATTATTTATTTAAAACCCTTGTTCAAGAGGGTTTCCTGAAAACCTGGTAAACTGATTCTTCTATCTCTCGACTCCAATATTCAAACTAACTTGAATCAAAATAATGGGAGTCCTAACTCATGTTAGATGCCCAATACAAAAATATTATTCTTTTTACTTCCGTACCAATCCGTATACGTATTGTTTACAGTCCATAACGTAGAGAAAAAATTAGGGATTTTTATTGATTGAATGCAAAAATTACATAGAGTTACATCATTCTCATCTTCCACCCACCTAAAAGGGCTATATGAAGACCTTCCCCACTAGATCCAACCATTTTTCAAAGGTTTTGACCATTGGGGAGTTGTTTTACAAGTCGGTAGCAACTTTTCAAAGAAGTTGTCGAGCAACATTTCTTGCATTTTGCAACTTTTGCAAAATGTTGCATTCTTGTTCCTAATGAGCCTATAGGCCTAAGCCTTGGATCCTAATGATCCAAAACCTTTTTGAAACAACTCAAAAGACACCTAGGAAAATCTAAACTCCTAAATGTTCCTTTAGACCATAGTCAAAAACTGACAGTTTATAACCACACTGAGGGTGACTAGGTCTTACAAGTTGGCTTATTAAAAGACCCTAGAAGTATAGGTGTTGTGAAGAGTGGAGGGGGTGCTCTTGCACCATACTCCCTTGTTTTAAAAACTCAAGTCCCACTTGAGATCATATCTTGAATCAATGTTCCATGCTTGTTGATACACTCCTCACTCATCCATGTAGCGTCAATATCTGGTAACCCCTTCCATTTAATCAAGTAGTCTTTGTAGGTCTTCTTCCTGGTTTGCTTGACAACTTTAGAATCCAAAATATTTTCCAATTATAATGGTTGGCTTGGTAGTAAGTCCTTTATCCATTCTTCCTATTTATCTTCAGTATCTTGCAAAGTCTTTTTAGATCCTGCATCACCCTTAAAAGGAGTGACATCACAAATGTTAAAGATAGAGAAATAGAAATAGTAGGGGGTAAAGAAATTTTATAAGCATTATCCCCAAATTTATGAAGTATTTGATAGGGACTGATATTTCTCATCTACAATTTGGTGTGTCCCCTAGGTATTCTTTCATTATTCAAGTATGCCCATACTTGATCTCCTTCTTTGAAAGTAACATGTCTTTTCTTCTTATCCACCTGTTCTTTGTACTTCACAGTATTCTACCTCAATGTATCTCAAACTTTATCATGGATTTGTTTGATCCATGCAAACAATTCTTCTACTTGTGCACTGACTTTAAAGTCAGTCGGTAACTATCTCAATTCCATATCTCCTCTGGGATGTAGGCCATATCTCCTCTAGGATGTAGGCCATAATTCTCTTGGAATGGTGTCTTCCCTGTTGACTTGTTCACCAAATCATTGAAAGAAAATTATTCTTGAGGAAGGATAGCATCCCAAGTTAGCCCATATTGTTTTTTTTGAAATCTTAGAAGGTTGCCTAATGATCTATTTACAACTTCAGTCTGCCCATCTATCTGCAGAACTGAATGACAGGTTTGTCCCTAACTTTTTCCAAAGGGTTCTCCAAAAGTGCCCTTGTAATTTCACATTTGTGTCTGAGATAATTGATGTTGGAAATCCTTGAATTCTAACCACATATTTAAAGAAAAAGTTAGCAATATGTGAAGCATCATTAGAAACTTTACAAGGAACAAAGTGTTCCATTTTGCTAAATCTGTCAACTATAACAAAGATACTATCAAATCCTTGTTTAGTTCTCAGAAGTCCTAAGACAAAATCCAGACTCATTCTATCCCATGGCTTTGTTGGAATAGGGAGTGGTTGATAGAGACCTTGATTGGTCCTGACTCCTTTAGCTCTTTGACAAATAGTGCATGTCTCAAACAAATTTTTGACATCAGTGGGTAACCAGAGCCAATGATAGTTTCTCCTTACAAGTTTAAGTATTTTATCTATGCCAAAATGACTTCCTAATGTACCACAATGCTTCTCTCTGATCATGTTTTCTCTCATGGATTATTTAGGAATACAAAGTTGACCTCCTTTGAACAAAAGGCCATTTTGCAATAAATATTTTGAATAAGTAGTATTATATGCATCTGATAGAGTAGATAAAACCTCATAGATATCACCGAAGCCTAAATCATCCTTGTATAGGTGCTTGAGGGAATCAATTCCTATGCTTTGTACCTACACTTCTTCAACCAATATCACTCTTCTACTGAGAGAATCTGCAACTTTTTTTGAAGTTCCTTTCTTATGTTTTATGGAAAATGTGAATGGTTGGAGTTGTTCAAACCATTTCATGTGCCTGCAACTTCGCTTATCTTGACTGTTTAAAAAATTGAAAGCATGATTATCTATAAAGATAATAAATTAGTTAGGAAGAAAGTAGTACCTCCATTTGTTGGAAAAATGGTCAGTGCTCCCCTCGGGATTTGTGACATGGTTTAATAGCCTCCTGTGTCTTCTATAAGTCTAGTGGTTGTATCAAGCATTAACAAGTTGATCTTTTGGTGCAATGACAACTACTACTTGTAACAAGTGGTATCAGAACTTGGTCACAGGTTAGAATCCTTAAACCCTCAGGTAACACTAAGGGGGAGATTGTTGGAAAAATGGTCAGTGCTCCCCTCAGGATTTGTGACATGGTTTAATAGCCTCCTGTGTCTTCTATAAGTCTAGTGGTTGTATCGGGCATTAACAGGTCAATCTTTTGGTGCAATGACAACTACTACTTGTAAAAAGCATAAAGTTCCAAGTCATATGTACTATATTTCCTCTTTGCTTCATTCAATTTTTTAGAAAAGAAAGCCACTGGTCTTCCATCCTGACTAAGGATTGCACCTATGGCTAGATTGCTAGCATCAGTCTCCACTATGAACAATTTGTTGAAGGTAGGTAGTGCCAAAATGGGATATTGTTAGGGTAATCTTTAAGAAACCCCCACTTCAAAAAAGTTGTAGAAAAGTGGTGAAAGTTAGAAAGAAAAAAAAAATGATTGGAAATTTTTTTTTCTTTTCAAACAAAAAAAATAATCTCAATTGGCGATTCAATCATGCTCCCTAAAACTATGTGGAAACTTTTGGCAAATCATTGATGCTCCCTAAAACTATCTGAAAAATCTTGGAAAATTATGTTTTTGTTTCAGAACTACCAAAATATATATTGGCAAATAAAAATCAGTACTTACATTATAAAAAGTATAAATTGGTGAATATTCAAAACATAGTGATAGGACTATGTGTCAAGTTGGGTGCTACATGTCATTTATTGATGACCAGTTTGTGAGGACATTTTGCTTAGCTTCGGTAGGATAAAAGGAGGGTCGATGGATAATGGTTATGAAGATACACAATGGTCATGTTGATGGTGTGTGTGACTTCGGCTGTTATGTTGGCAGTTTAGAGTTGTAGGCCATGAAGATACGCAAAGGTCAAGTAAGTTTGTGGTTGAAAATTTGGCATTTGCATAGCTTCATCATAGTTTGTGGTGACTGGTGACAGTGTGTGTAGCTTCGGTAGGCTAAAAGGAGGGTCGATGCTGATAGTTACAAAGATATGTAATGGCCAAGTTGATGGTGTGTGTGACTTTGGTGGTTATGCTGGCAGTTTGCAATTGAAGACCACAAAGATACGCAAAGGATAGGTTGATAGTGTGCGTAGCTTCGGCAAGCTAAAAGGAGGGTCGATGCTGACAGTTACAAAGATACGTAATGGTCAGGTTGACAGTGTGCATAGCTTTGACAGGCTAAAAGGAGGGTCGATGCTGACAATTACAAAGATACGTAAAGGTTAGGTTGACAACATGTGTGACTTTGGTAGTTATGCTAGCAGTTTGCAGTTGAAGGTCACGAAGATATGAAAAGGATAGGTTGATAGTGTGCGTGACTTTAGAAGTTATGATTGCAGCTAAGATATGGGGGTTCTGAGGCCACTTTGGCAGTCTGCATAACTTAGCCATGAAGTTACAATGACATTGAACACTAAAGTACAATTAATGAGACTTAACAATGAGAAGATTTTGATTAGACATTAAAAAGGTTAATTTGTACAAGATCTCAGCTATGAATCATAAACATTCATTATCTTTCTTTTGGGAGCCAATTCACATTACATGAAACATTCCTTCATAATTTAATGCGGCTACCAAGTTGTCAGTTCAAAATTTAAAATCGCAACTAGGATATGGTGGTTCTGAGGTAATGCTGGTAGTTTGCATAACTTGAGTGGTACATAATCCAGGCCAAGATTTTGATTAGACATTAAAAAGGATAATTTTATGGGATATGAGTTTTGATTCATCAACATTCATTATTCTTCTTTTCGACTTCGGAGCCAACTACCAAGTTACGCAGGATACAATGTCTACAATTTTTCTTTACCGATATTCATTAATTTCCTTTTCCTAGGAAAGCCACCTTACGTGAAACATTCCTTCAAAATTTATTGCAGCTGTAAATTTGGTGATTATTTTCTTTATATACTCCTTGGTAGTGGAATTGCAAAACATGGGCGCTTTCTAAATTTCTAAATTTGGACTCTTGGATGACATAATGGGTCTTCTAGTAGTTAAGGGATCATCAAATGAGAACCCATAACTTGTTATCCAACCAAATTTGGATATGGAGGAGGAGACTCAGTAGGATGTCCTCAGTCATCTTATGTCTATAGCATGAGATCATGCTACCAGTTATGCTAGATACCAAAGCGACATGTTCAAACTTGAAGTAGAACATGACAACGCAGAGATGTGTGCCATTTTTTATGATCATGGCTTTGACCAGGAGGCATTCCAGGAGGAGATGAATTAGATGATCCAGTTATTTTTTGGTCTATGAATTGACTAATCTTTTTTTCTTTGTTGATCTTATGAAAATTTTTGTTACTTATAAGTTGTAATTATTTGTAAATACAAAATAATTGAATGTACTTTTCATTTTGGTTTTTGAAACAGTTGGAAGCTTGTCGCTTCTCCTTCTGGGGAAACCACAACCATTCAGTGAATCAATGATTTAGTTACCAATATTATGTATATTGTATAATGGTTTTTGAATAATAATAGCAATAGTACCAATTTTTGCATCATTAACAATAATATTGTAGTCTGTAATACTGTATACAAATGAAACATTGAGAAATTAGAAGATTCTTTTTCAAATAGTGTTACTATTTTTAGTTTTACGTGTTATTTTCTAATACTATAAATTTCTATAGTCAATACACTAAATTATAATATACTATTATAGGAGTGTATGCTTGCCCTTAACCTCCACACATACTGCCAAAATTTGTCCCAGAAAGATTGGCAATAGTAGAATTCATGTGGCAGCTTATCATAATGGATAGAGAGCACTTAGGCCCTAAAAGACATAAGGGAACCTTTCTAACAAGGAGGTTTCAAATAGGGGATTTCTCTATAGGTAAAGATGTTATGGACCAAATCCATCCATTCCTTAGATAATTCAGATTTCCCTCTAGTAAAGCAAGGATGTATGACCCTGAAGACTTCATTAGAGTAGCATTGAGAGAAATGAGGAATCACAATTTGGCTCTAAATCAACCTATGGAAGATGAGGATGTTATTAAAAATGTTTTTAATCAAGATATATGTGAAGAGAGAACCTTTAAATGGAAAAATATTATAAGGGTAGAGGAACAATTGAAAAAGGCAGACCCTACCTTCCCTAGTTTCTTTCTTGATCTCCAATACATGCTAAGAATTAACATGTGTATAGAGAATTATGAAGAGATTATGTCTAAATTGCCAGACATCCCTGAGGAGAAGGAGGAGGATAGAATAAACCCTAAGGAAGTTGAACTTGATGTGGTGTTTATGGTAGAAACATAACAAGTTGAGCTATCGACATCTGAGAAAGGGCCATCAAAGAAATAAAAGTTGATGAATGTACCACAAAAGGCAAGGCAAAAGGCACTACAAATCCTGCGAGGTAATAGCCATTACTTTGCTGACTTAAGACAAAAAATTTTGACATCAATGGAAGATGAGGGAGAAAAGGCCCTAGATGAGTTACAATAAGCTGCAACTAGATTGGATGATAGGGTCATCCAAGCTAAAGAGTTTATAGATGATGATGAATTCATAAAGTCCGATGAGTTTAAAATTTTTCTCTTTAAAGTTAAGCATGGTGAATTAAAACTATCTTTGAAACTAGGGGAACCATAGGAAAAAAATGTTCAAATGATTGAAAAATTATAGGCCTATGATCCCAACAATGAAACATTAACTACGAAGGAGGCAAGAGATCTTGTAAAGAGAAGTGGCATGTTGTTGATCCCTAGATGGGACTTGGAGTCCTCATTCCTAATTAACCAAATCAAGAGGCAAGATAATGTTGTAGCTTATGAATCTTTTAGCCCTGATGGACTATAGAGGGGTTCTAGATTCAATATGGACACTAAGATACTAGTAGTATGGTGTGTGTGTGTTAGGAATAGTCCCAAGAGATAACTAAGAGGGGGGGGGTTGAATCAGTTATCTACAAGATTCAATTCTTTATCCAATTAAGTATACCTAAACATAAAGCATAAACACAATGAAAGAACACATAAACACAACACCAATATTTTGGTTATGGGGAAACTCAAATAGGTAAAAACCCTGGTGGGACTTGATACCCACTAATATTATGTACTAGTGTATAATGATCCTTGTTAGAAGATCCTTTACCCTGTTAGGAGTAGCTTTGCAATATATTAAGTACAGTAGACCTAGTCAAGGGTCAGACCCTGTTAGGAGTCTTTTACAATTGTCCCTATTAGGGGAGAGGACACACTGTCTGAGAGCTCACTTCTCAAATGGGCAAAGGCTACAACCATCTGAATAAAAAATATACACTATATCTAGATCTTGGTGAACTATGCTTTGACCTGCTATCTGGATCAATTCCAATGTATAGAACAAATACTTTACTTGGTCACATAGACCTTCCTCTAATGGTTCTACACTTTGCACACTCTGTTCTACTCTTCAACTATGACAAATGACTGGGCCTATAAATATCTTTCCTCTAAATGATATAATCAAGTTAGCCTATTAGAACCACCTTGAAATCATATTAGAGAAACCATAATAAACTTATATACCATTCTATTGACTCTACTATGTACACAACATATTCTGGGACCTGTCCAAATAAGATAATTGTAGACACACACTACACACTGTCAGCTCTACCAAAACAACTGTAACTTTCTCCACAAGATTCATTACTTCATGCACTCTTAACTAAAAATCAATAACTCTTCACTAAGCTTAACTCCAACGGCACATACCCCAAAGATAGGTACAACTCAAGAACCAATAAAATCTTTGTCAACTCCTCTGAATAAACACAAGAAACTACTACTGGTGAATAGCGACTGCATAACTCAACTTCTACTAAATATCTGACTATGCATCCATAACTAAAACATCACTAACATGTCTTTAACATATATCCAAGAGTGCAAGGCTCCATGATAACTATATGAACAACCATACACAAAACACTACCTGTAACTCTATCAGGAACACTGCTAACACAAGCTGCTATATAACTATCTGTATTAATGGTTAACCTCTTTGCCCATGATATCATGTTCATGCTACATATACTAAAATCTTACTACATAAGACTTCCACACATGCTACTTTCCATATGTTGTCATCAATGACAAACATACAGTCAGTACTGGCCTGCTGGAAAATCTCCAACAATATCCCCCTTTGGCATTGATGGAAACATGTGGAATGAAAAACCACCACCAACCCAAATGAAAATTCATTTTATAACATTCTCCATTTCCTCAACAAAACTCCCCCAAAGATGAATCCTCAATCTGTTGAACTGAACTACTGTCATAACTAAATACTGCTCCCCCTTAGTGTATTACTCCTATTTTACTCCTCTTTTTCATGACTCTATATTACTCCTCCTTTGACATCAATGGAAAAGGATGCCATTAATTTTAAGAACTGGTACTACTCCTGAAGTAGAGTAGTCAACCTTCCATCAGTCCCTGAGGACTGATGCCTTTCTTCTAAGCAGAATCAGGGAAGGAAATTACTCCCAACTTCTCCCTGAGATACTCAAAAGTATCCTTAGGCAAGGGCTTTGTGAATATGTCTGCCAATTGATCTTTAGTATTCACATAGTCCAGCTTAACTTCTTTCTCTACCACTTTCTCTCTTAGGAAGTGATACTTGATCTTAATGTGCTTTGTCTTTACATGCATCATAGGGTTCTTCGACATATTGATAGTGCTAGTGTTATCACAGTGAATAAAAATAGTATAATCAATTTGAATTCCAAAATCTTTTATCATCTATTTGATCCAAACAATTGTAGAACAATTCAATGATGCTGCAACATACTCCACTTCTGCTATTGACTAAGAAATACAATTTTCTTTCTTTCTTTTCCTAGTGACAAGTCTATCACCAAGAAACATTAATCCACCTGATATACTCTTTCTGTCATCAACACATCCTGCCCAATCTGCATCAGTGTACACATGAAGCTCAACATTTTCTGAATCAGGATACCATAGACCATAGTCTATAGTGCCTTGTAAGTATCTAAATATCCTCTTTACTGCCATGAGGTAACTTTTTTTGGGTTCTACTGCAAAGCTTCCAAGTATGCCAACTGCATTGGAAATATCAAGTCTAGTTTGAGTAAGATAGATAAGTTTCCCAATCATAGACTTATACAAAGTTATATCTACTATTGGTGAGTCATCTTCTTTTGTAAGCTTGCATCCAGTAATCATAGGAGTCCCTACTGGCTTGCAATCATCCATCTTGAATTTCTTTAATATTTCATTCACATAATTGGACTGATTAATGAATATACCTTTCTCTGTCTGTTGCACATTCAATCTCAAAAAGTACTTGAGAGGACCGATCATACTCATCTAAAATTCATTCTTCTTTTCCTTGGCAAATTCAGCACTAAGTTTGACATTACCTCTAAAGATAATGTCATCAACAAATATAGCTACAATTAGTAAACCTTCACATGTCTCTTTAATGAATAGATTACAATCTATTGCTCCCTTCTTGAATCTAATCTTTGTTAAGTATCCATCTAGTCTCTCACACCATGCTTTAGGGGCTTTCTTAAGTCCATAAAGGGCCTTCTTCAATTTCCACACCATTTCAGGTCTATCTAATAAGGTGAATCCTTCTGGCTACTCAATGTATACTTCTTCTTTCAAATCACCATTTAGAAATGCTCACTTGACATCCATCTGATAAACTTTAAAGTTTTTGATTGTAGCATAAGCTAGAAACAACTTAATAGATTCTAATTTACTCACAGATGCAAATGTATCTAAATAGTCAATGCCTTCTCTTTGTACATAACCTTTACATACTAATTTACTTTGTTTCTTACTACTATACCATCTTCATTCATCTTGTTTCTGAATATCCACTTTGTTCCAATCACATTCTTATCACTAGGTCTTGGGACCAGTTACCAAGTGTCATTCTTAATAATCTGATCAAGTTCTTCTTTCATAGCATCATGCCAATCTGAATCATTACAAGCATCTTCAACACTTAAAAGTTCAATCTGAGATAGTAAACATACCGCTTCACTGTTAACTGAGTTCTTTTCTTGTGATCTTGTTAAGACTTTTCCGCTCTGATCTCTAATGATGTCTTTCTTGGAATGGTTTCTAGATGTAAACTTTGCAACCTTAGTTGATGTTGACTCATAAGCCTTAGGAGTGCGTGTGTGAAAATTGTACCTGATCTGTAGACACAACACTTAGTAAAATATTAGAGGTTAGCTATAATCAAAATCGTGCAAAATTGAAAACTATGTAACCAAGCAATTTACTGCCTTCTAATAGGTGCGAGATTGATGTTCTCATATTGTAATCGAGATCAGTGACCTAGACGACACCTAAATGAAGTATTTGAATGCAATTGATGGATATGAAATTGAATGCAATTAAGCTATTTTTTTTATATTTTCTATGCAATAAGAATAATAAAAACTGATATGCTATGAATGCTATTGAAAATTGATATGAAATGAATGCTAAATGATCTAACAATGAAGATTCTAACAATGATATGAAAACTATGAAATTCTATGCTAAGATATAAAAACTATGCAATTGAAATTGATCTCACAAAGCTTTGAATTCGCAAGTTGATTCTTTCAAGCTCCAATTGTGCAAATTCTCCAGCGTGATTGTGCTATGATTCCTGTAGAGTAAGTTTGCAATTTGCGAGATGATTGAGAGATGAATTATGATGAGCTGAGCCTTGTTTTTATAGAAATCTAGGGCTTTGGAGCTGCATGAGAAAAAGCCATAAATCACTCAAATAACTCAAGTTGATTTTTGAGTTATTTTTAAATAACAGATAATTAACTCACAAAAACATGCAAAAGCTAAGTTTTAACTCAAAATAGAGTTTAGCTTTAATTGATAATTGATAGTTGTCTGCTTTTATGATTGTGCATGTTTTATTTATGAATTAATTTAATAATAAAGTGATTTATTCTCAACTTAATTGCTTTTAAAAATAAAACAATTGATTTATGGGTTAATCAATTATTTAATCAAATTTTTATTAAAAACTATATTATTAAATAATGACAACTTGCTTTAATTAATTAAATAAAAAATTAATCAATTATTCATAGGATATTTGGATTTATTGTCAAAATTAAATAATACAATTAATAATAGATAGAATTAAATTTAATTACACAATTAAGTGGCAAGATATTAAATCTAATTAATTAAATATGAAAATATTCAATTAATCAAACTTTAGGATAAATGTGATTTATTGCCAAATAATTATAAAATTAAAGATAATTATGATGATTAGGAATATTACTAAGAATATTCCCCAATGCAGAATTTAAGATAATCAATTATGATTCGATGATGTTTAGATGTGCCTTAGATTAGGACTTTGATGTCGATTTCATTTGAATTAAAGATGTAGGAGATTAATGAACTTATAGCCCATTTTTGGGGTATTACATTTTGCCCCTCTTTGAATTACTGTGTGAAGCGTAGTGGTTCAAAGATAGTTTGTGTTTGATAAAGATATGAAACTGATTCAAAAGATAAACCGATCTCAAGATAGAAACCGATTGAAAGATATTGAGATAGGAGTTGATTGATATTGAATTTGATATGAAGATAATAGGTCCTGAATGACCAAAGATAATGTTCACTATAACAACAAATGAACCTATGATTGCGAAAAAGTGTCAAAATGCCTGATTCTAAACCTTAGGATTGATAAGAAGTGAGTGACCCGTTCTAGACTCGATTGTCTTAGCAGAACTAGCAAGTATCACATCCGAATCCTTCAGTTGCCGAAGAACCAAGGAAAGAACACTATGATCTAATGGTTGCAAAAATTGATACAGTTTACAGGATTAGGAGAATACCAGATTGATATGGATTTGGATGAATCTGATATGCCCCAAGTGATGATAGATTTTCCCCAAGTGATGAGGACTTTTGATGAATCAGTAACTAGATGTGATTGTTTGTCTTGATCACTGATGAAAGATATTGATAGATTTGATCGATAGAATTTGATTTACAGACTTTGAATGATATGCCATACCATGCCCCCTTCGGGATTAAAATTGAAATCTGACAAGAAAAGTTAGTGTTGATAGTTTAGAAGCATGTTAATTGATTTGAGAAGTGGTTAAACACATTCGAGAATGCATTCTACATCATTTAGAGGTCCTGGAGACTAAGTTTGACTAGGCTTAATCATGAGTTGACCATGGTTGACCAAGTTGAAATTTTGATAGTTTGATGTTTAGATAATCAGTTAAGTTGAATACTGGATTTCTATGATGATAGAAGGTCGAATATGCAAGCAATTAATAATATGAATGATCTCAAATTTGAATTTTGATCCCAAAAAAGGATTCTACTTGTTGTTTCATTGGAGGAACCTTTGTGTGGGATTTAGCTCTTGTTATATTGGAAGAGGTGATTGGAGAATTGTTTAAGCATTGAAGTTTATTTAGTCATTGTGAGATCATGCAACATGCAAAATGCAAAGAAGCATGCAATATGAAATGCAACCTAAGACCTAGGACCTAGTCAGTGATCATGTATCGATTTGTTATCATCATTGAACTTTTAGGTAACTGGATAAATCAATACAATGCCCACCAGCTATGAAACCATAGACATATGAATATCGATTTGTATGCACAAGAATCAATACAACACCCACTGGTTATACAACCATGGACATATGAATATTGATTTTTTTTCAGAATGTTGGATCAGATATAAGCACCAAGGCACAAACGCTAGGATGACCTGAATATCATGTCCATTTTGATATAGCAATTTGTACAAGCATCAAAATAGAAATGTCACGATGACCTGAGTACGCCTTGCATTGCAAACACATCAAACTGTCAAGAGATCATACTAAATCCAATGTGAATTACCCATAGTGACCCTTTATCGTTGACATCCTTAGGCAAGATCGTGTTTCACAGTAGGAGAAAGAACTCACTCAAAAAGACAATAGTTAGATCAAACTTCTTTGAATTTTCTGGGTATCAATGGTCGAGGTACGCATGACCATCCAATTCGAGATAGAGGCTCTTACAGTCAGACACCATTTCAATCCAGAATTTCCAAAGTTGTTAGATTGTCACATACAAGTAAAAGACAAAGAAAAGATTATGCCCCCAGTCATCACTCTCTAAATCCTATAAAGGACATCATCAAAGAGCTTGAAGGGACACAATATGCAGAAATCTCAATGTGAATCAGTAAGCATATAAGGAGATAAAAGCATGAAAAGCATAGATCATTTTCAGTTTGATGTTTGATGTTGATTGCATTGTTGTAGAGGCAAAATCCTTTCTGGAGATGGGATTGACTAACTAACCCATCTTGAAGCTTCAAAGGACTCTGATTGGCTATGACACATCTCAGATACACCGAAGACCATAGGATATGACATTGATTGCCCCCAAGTGTTAAGCATTGATAGGATACAAACGCTTGAGCTGAGGGGTGTACAAACTGACCCATTGAAAACTGGAAATGCAAAAACAAACCGGGAGATATGTACAAACTAAAGCAAGACTGAAAGCTGGGAAAGACCAAGATTGTGCTGATAGATGGAGCATTTTGAACAAGTGGCGCCCGTTTGTCGGGTTTTCACCATCTTGGGGTAAGACCACAAAGCTGTGTCACGTTTCAGGACAACGTATCAGCATAATTGAATTTGAGTATTTCTAACTAAAATTATTTTTTGTCAAACATATGGTCTAGCTAGATTCATTCTAGCTAAGTTAGATAAGTTCTTCACCTTTTCCAATTGGAAATATCTATTAAATGCATGTTTTATAACAATTACTAAAGAAATAAAATTATTTCAAAAAAGCGACGTTTCAATAACTCTTACTCTTTTTAATGATATTTTTTTACAAATATAAAAATATCCTTTTTTAGAGCACAAAGTCAAGATTATTATCATATAATTTTTATAGTATTTTAATTAGATCTAATATATTATAATTTCAAAATACTATAAGTAGGTATTTTAACATTTGAGAACAAGATGCTTCAAAAATAGAAAAAAATAGTAAAGCTTATCAAAAAAATTGAAAATTTATATTTAACACTAGTGGAGAGAGTTATCTTCAAAAGTGTGTAATTTATTTTCTGAATGGTGTAGATTTGATAGGGGAAATTTGATGCGAGATGAAAACTATCGATTTCAGGTATGTTCGACTTTGAGTAGTTATAACAGAGAAAATATACATTGAAAACTAATTTTTCTTCTTTTTTGCACTAGCTATACATTTTATCTATGACATATTTTGAAATCAAAGAAAAAAGAGATTATTTGCATATACTTTTTTGGTGCGGACAAGACCCTCATTTTTCAACATTTTTCAACAAGTAAAAAATGGACTTAAAAAATTTATAAACCATGTGAATTCTTGTTCAAAAAAAATTTAAAAAATTATAGCCATAAACTTCATCCACTTTTACACATTTCATTAGTTTACATCATCTCCAAATTTTAAACATAAATGCCATTTTTATGTCATTAAAGTTAAAATTTTTGTGTGTTGTTGACCTTTTCCTTTATAAAAGTGTGACACAGCTTTGTACTTTTACCCCTTGGCAGAGATTCTATTTTTGCTACCAAGGCGCCTATTTCCAAGTTTTCACCAAGGCACTTTTTCTTCTTTTTCATTTTTTTTTGTATTTTTCATTTTTTCAATTTTTTTGAATTTTTGATATTTTTTTTATTTTTTTGCGAATCATCAAGGCGCCTATTGCTAGGTTTTCACCAAGATGTTCATTTTTTTAGGACTTTTTCTGATTTTTAAGATTTTTTTAGGACATTTTACCAAGTACTGAATGCCTTAGGCATAGAATTTCTTCATATGGAGAATGTTGATTGGTTCTCGGAGCTGTTCTCCTTTAGTCGTTGAGAGTTGATAGGCACCAGAGCCAAAAGTAGTAGTGATTACAAAGGGACCCAGCCAGTTGGGTTCAAACTTCCCCTTGCATTCTCGATGGGATTGATTTTTAGGATTTTCTGTCAAGACTAGATCACCAACCTAAAATTTTTTGTGTCTGACTGTCTTGTTGTAGCCTCGAGACATTCTTTTCTGATACACTCTGAGATGATCATACGTTGCTTGCCTGTGCTCATCTAGTAATTCAAGTTCTTGTAACCTAGACACTCTGTAGTCTTCATCAGTGACAAGTCCATGCATTCTGATTCTGAGTGATGGGATTTCAACCTCAATAGGCAGTACCACTTCAGACCCATAAACTAAAGCAAAAGGTGTAGCCCCAGTAGGTGTTCTGATACTTGTTCTGTTACTTGTTCTGATACTGGTTCTGATACTTGTTCTAATATTGATTCTGATACTTGTTCTGATATTGGTTCTAATACTTGTCCTAATACTGGTTCTGATACTTGTTCTGATACTTTTTCTGATACTCGGTATACTTGATAGCATCTTTTTCCATTGCAAACTCCCAAGAAAGATTATATCATGCAGTCCCAATGTCTAGCAAGGTGGAGAACAAGAGGCATTGGCAAGTTGGTGGAAGAGATGGAAGACACAAGAATGAAGAAGAATGAAGGGAAGAAATCCTCAAGGGAAAACTCCTCAAGAATACCCAAGCTAGGGAAAAATTGTCATGTAAAGTGCATTTGGACAAGCAATGAAAGACTAGCATAGGATAAGTCACAAAAGTGTAATGCCAAAGAAGGACAGGATGTAGTCCAAAGGAGTAGCCATGTCAAGAGGTTTCAAAGCATCATATTTTACTCTTTCTTTCTTTTTTTATTAGATCAAGACCAAAGAGGAAAAGGATAGCGATAGGCGAAAATGAATGGAGGAAGATGGATATGAATGCTAAACATGGAAGGAATGAAAGCAAGATCATCATAAGACAACTCACAAAATAGCCAAATGTTCATGTATAGGTCAACCTTGTCAAGATCAAAGAAAGAAGATGAAATGGATGAAATATGTAGAAGAACTACGCATGATGCCTGATTGCCAGGTTTTCATCATGGTACTTATCCAAGGCACCACAAGGGAGTGGTTTTCACCATAGAATGAATTTATTTCTCTTTACTTTTGCTACCAAGGTGCCTGTTTCTAGGTTTTCACCAAGGCACATTTTCAATTTTATTTTATTTTTGAATTTTTGGAAGAAGGCAAACTTTTTAGATAGTGCTCCTTGAAAGGATAAACCATGATATGCCAAGGATTCAAAATGATATGCTCAAAGATGCTGATAGGGAAAGGAATATGGAGGAGGAAAATGGAGGATAGGGTTTTATGTAAAGCGAGTGAGGATGGAAGATAGGAGGAATAGGCAAATGAGAAAAAATGATAGAAGGTAGAAGGATAATGCATGGAAAGATTGTGAAAGGGTAGATGGAAAGGAAGGCAAGCTCAACATCAACACATACCTTGAAGGGTGGCGAGAGGGTGGAGGAAATTTGAATGAGGGAATATGTGAAGGAATATGGTGAATGGATAGCAGAGGTTGTGGTTTAGGCACATGGAATGGAAGAATATTTTTGGAGGGAGATGAAGTGGAAGCCTTTGGAAGCTTGAATGTCAATTTCACTTTTTGCTCAACACTAGACTCTTTCAAGAGAGACTTTGGAATCCATATAGCCGTAGGCTTTTTATTTCCTTTTGATGATCTAGAGATAATATCTTCAATGATGGATTTTGGAACCCATACTTGTCTTCTAGTTTTTTTCTTAGATATCTCTTTTGACTTTATGCCTCCATGTCGTTTAGAGGAGACATGGTGATTTTCTTTTTTTGATGGATTCTTGTATTGCTTCTTTTTCTTGTATTGAACATTCAAGTTACTTCCAAAAGACTTGGCACTTGTGGAAGAAGGAGGAGATGACTGGTTTAGATGGGTGGGTGGATGAAAAGGATTCAAGGGTATGCATCTATGTTGATCTTGAGGAAAGATAGGAGATGGAGGTATGTAAGGACCCAAGATGGATGGAGAATTAGGAAAGTTAGGAGGGGAAAGTGAAGGGACATAAGGACCCAAGATGGAAGGAAGACGTGAAGCCCTTTGTAGTGGTGGAAGAGGTCCAAGGATGGAAGTGGAAGACACAAAAGGATAATCAATAAGTTCATCAGCATCTATATGACAACCAAGGATATCAGCATCTTTAGACTGAGCATTAGAATTTTCAATAGAATTGTGGACATCTTGAATATGAGCACCTTCTTTGATAGGATTGTTCAAAGCTTGCAAAGACTTAGGAAGAGTAGAAAGTGGAAGCGAACATGGAGTGGTAGAACAAGAAGATGGAAGACTTTGATCTTGACAAGGATCTTTGGATAGCACAAGCACATAATTTTTCTTTTGATTTTCAATAGGCTTAACATTCGAAGTATCAACACCATTTTTAACAACCTTAATGGAAGTATCATCTTTGGAAATTGGAAGTGGGGTAAGGTTATTTTGATTTTCAATAAGCTCAATAGTGTAAGTAGTAGCTTGATCTTGCTTAGGAGAAGACTTAAGACATGGTGGAATGCATGAAAAAGAGGGTACAAGATCAAAAGAACCATGGAATAGATAAGAGACATTGGGAAAAGGAGTGGATGACATGGAGGGTTCTTGATCTTGATCTTTCTTTATGTTCTTTTCTTTATCATTTTTAGAGTACTCTTGACATGGAGCCACTTCTAAGGACAAGGAAGCATGTTGGGATTGTATGGATGGCTTTGGAAGAGATGGTGGAGGACTAGCTAAAGTAGGCATTGTAGCGTATGAAGGCTTAGGCTCTTTAGGTTTATCATTATTGAAAGTATTTGCAGCCAAGTGAATGATAGCTTGAGTTTCTTTAAGAGGTAGCCCTGGAGGATAACTATAGGGAACCACATGAAAAGTATCAGGGCTTGTATCAGATGAAGGTTCTGTGAAAGATTTGAAAGACTCAGAAGCTTTAGGAAATGTACGGGTATTGGAGGAAGTAGGGGATGGAAGGGAACCATCACAAGACAAAGGTCCAACATTAACATGATCTTTCTTGAGAGTGTAATCTTTATTTTCAGCCTGAGAGTTCTTAGAGGAGAGATCCTTATAGTATTGATGTTTCAAGCTAGCACGATGTATTTTATAGTCCTCAGCAGTAGTAGATGGATCATCATCAAGGTATTGTCCACAAAAGCCATCAAAGTCTCTTTCAAAATCAGAATCATATGGATCACCATCACGATCTATCCAATGTGATGGCCCATTTGTAGTAAGCAGGAATGAACGATGAGGAGGACTCTTAGGAACAGAGGTGTCATAGGTATCATTACATCATCTATCATCATAGTCATCATAGTCTCGAAAGCTAGATGTGTCACTCTGTGGAAGAGGCATCATAAGGATTGTCACGTTGCTCATATTTTGTCTGGGGGCATGGTGACATGTACAAGTCTTTATCAAATGGAAAAGAGTATAGAGATTCCATGGAGAACTCTTTAGATTCCTTCTCTTTCTTAAGATTGTTAAGTTCAACTTGCATAGCTTGCAGCTGCTTCATCATAGTGGCAATCAGAATTTCTTCCTCATGTGTACTAATTTTTTGAGACATGTATACTGATTCTCAATAACTACTGCTCTATTCCTGACACAATGATATTTTTGACAGATTTTGGAACTAGGCTGGAAACATTGGATATCTTGCAATTTGACAATTTCTGACAACTCTCTCAAATTTTTCCAAATGACACTCTACAGACTCGTATGACACTAGGTAGTCTATGAAATGACAGTTGCTAAACTCGTACGACAGTTGGGTAGCAATGAAATGATAGTTGACAAAACTCATACGACAATTGCAAGATTTTGACTCTGAGAATTTGCTGGTAGGAAAACTCGTACGACACTGGGTTCTTTACCATACGACAGATGGGAAGTATTGAAATGACACTTGACAAAACTCATATGACTTTTGACCTCCTAAAATGACTTTTGACTCCAGAAAGATTTTACATCAATTTTTGCAAAATTTAAGTTCTTCAGTTTTGGAGTGTTTGCAAATTGTACTGTCCAGATTTTGAAGGTTATACTAGATTTGATCATTTTTAATAGCCAAGTAGATAAACAAACATGCAGAACAGCAAGCAAGTGATTCCAAGCACATCTGAAAATAATGAACAACGGCAAAAGCAACCTTGCGCATGAACAATCAAGTGACCAAATTGTGCTAATCCCTGAGAGTACTAATTATGTATGTTCTAAAAAGTTTTGCAATAACACACATATACCTAAGAATGAAAAATTGGCCTCTCTAGGGTTTTTAGTAATGGTTTGACTCTGCAACTTTTATGATTCAAAGGGGTGAACTCCAATCCCAGCACACCAGGGTTTTGACACAGTCTAAGAACTTAATCTTCAAGAGCTACTAGGGAGATCTGACAACCCAATAATGAACCATACCCGTGGAGATTTCTTCCACAAGGACATTTATATAGCGGCTGTCACTACCATGGTGAAAATGGGTATTATCGCTTGAGGTTCCATCAACACAGTTTTCCCTGTGAAGGGATTGTCTGCTACGGTTAACCCTCTCTAAAGGTGACTCATAGATTTATACCACAAGGGGACTTGGCTCCAGATTCAAGGTTTTGATACCTCTTCACTTTTAACCCAAACAAAGCAAGCAGATTAATCCGACATGCTAAGATAAAGTTTTGTTCCACCAAGGTCTGTGATATCAACTCCACGTGATCTATCAACCTCTCCAGGAAGAGAATGTATCAATCAATCAGAGAAGATGCACTAACCAATTTTGATTCACCAAAGCTCATGATGTCAACCCCACGTGATCTATCAACCTCTCCTGGGAGAGAATGTATCGATCAATAAGAGAAGACACACTAACCAAGTTGAATGTGAAATGCACTAAGTATCCTCCCTACCTACAAGGATTCTGTCGTCAAGAAAGATTTCTCTAGGAATCCAATCTCTCAAGAATCATGAATAGTGTTCATAGGGCCTAATTACTATGTGAGCACAGATGTATGTTTCCAAAAGCAAATCTACCAAAAGTACCCAAAAAGTAGAAAGAGGAACACTTAACATTTAAAGTGAATATGAGATGAGTCCACAAGGTGGAACACTTAACACCTCACACAAGCTAAAAATGAGTCCCCAACTTAGAAAACAAGTGAGTTCCTAAAAGCACAAAAGGTTTGCCAAGTGGAACACTTAACGCTTCTATCCTGTTGACCCCTCCCTTTTATGGCGCTGAGATTGCAACCACGGGGTGGAAATGAGGGGCTGGTGGATTAGCGAGTCCAATAACCCAAGATAGCAATCAAGATCAATCACAAATATTTTAAGACTACTTAATGAATCCTTAAGGGTTCACAACCTAGTATCAATTATGCAAGTGTGTAGAAATAGATCAAAAGCATGAAAAGATGCACACAAGCTTGACATATAAGAGATTTATTTTAAGTCCAAATTGAAATATTTTCAGAATAAGGAGAATATCTCATGATCCTCACAACGTGCTTAGTAGATTCTATCTGATTTTTAGCAATTTTTGTTGAGCTTTTCCATGCAAGCAAGTGACGAACTCTCCAACAAGCAAACGAGCAAACAAGATATGCAAAATATATTCAACTTATGAAAACCATAGGGTTAGCTCTAAAAATCAATTTTTAGGAGAAATAATAACCATAAGTTAATCCAAATGATAACTCGTATCATGCATTGAATCATATGAAAAATAAGTGCATACCCATCATAAAATTTTAATTTTTTTGCACTACATTTGACCTAGTCAACAAGATCTAATTTTTTTGATATGATTTTGCCCACAAAAATAGAAATTTAGAATAGAGACCCCTATTAAAAAATAGAGAGATTTCCAAAAATGCAAAAATTTTAGAAAAATCTCTTCATTTGTGCCCTAGAGACCCATTTTATCAAAATAGACTAGTTTTTGCAAATTGACTATTTGAGCTAATAAATTGTATCCAAATTTAAAACATAAATAATAGACCCCCTGTATAATTTGAAGAGCTTTTTGAAAATGTAAAAATTTTAGAAAAATATGCTGATTTGCGTCAGATATTAATTTTTTATGAAAAATCAAAACAAAATTATTAAAAATTCAAAATAATTTATAAAATTATGAATTATTTTTCAAAGCTTTCCTAATATGTCTCCAACCTGAAAAAAAAATTTCAGACCAAAAATCCAAGCCGTTTGGGAGATAAAATTAAATCTTTGAAACTTTAGGGTTTTAGCTCCGAGAATCAAAATCAGCATGCAAAGGTGGGTTGCCCCACGGTGGGTGCCAGAAATGTGTGTGTGAAAATTGTACCTGATCTATAGACACAATACTCAGTAAAACATTAGAGGTTAGCAATAATCAAAATCATGCAAAATTGAAAACTATGTAACCAAGCAATTTACTGCCTTCTAATAGGTGCGAGATTGATGTTCTCAAATTGTAATTGAGATTAGTGACCTAGATGACATCTAAATGAATGATTTGAATGCAATTGATAGATATGAAATTGAATGCAATTAAGCTATTTTTTTTATATTTTCTATGCAATAAGAATGATAAAAACTGATATGCTATGAATGCTATTGAAAACTGATATGAAATAAATGCTAAATGATATAACAACTAAGATTCTAACAATGATATGAAAACTATGAAATTCTATACTAAGATATAAAAACTATGCAATTGAAATTGATCTCAAAAAGCTTTGAATTCGCAAGTTGATTCTTTCAAGCTCCAATTGTACAAATTCTCCAGCGTGATTGTGCTATGATTCCTGTAGAGTAAGTTTGCAATTTGCGAGATGATTGAGAGATGATTGAGAGATGAATTATGATGAGCTGAGCCTTGTTTTTATAAAAATCTAGGGCTTTGGAGCTGCATGAGAAAAAGTCATAAATCACTCAAATAACTCAAGTTGATTTTTGAGTTATTTTTAAATAACAGATAATTAACTCACAAAAGCATGCAAAAGCTAAGTTTTAACTCAAAATAGAGTTTAGTTTTAATTGATAATTGATAGTTGTCTGCTTTTATGATTGTGCATATTTTATTTATGAATTAATTTAATAATAAAGTGATTTATTCTCAACTTAACTACTTTTAAAAATAAAACAATTGATTTATGGGTTAATCAATTATTTAATCAAATTTTTATTAAAAACTATATTATTAAATATTGACAACTTGCTTTAATTAATTAAATAAAAATTTAATCAATTATTCATAGGATATTTGGATTTATTGTCAAAATTAAATAATACAAGTAATAATAGATAGAATTAAATTTAATTACACAATTAAGTGGCAAGATATTAAATCTAATTAATTAAATATGAAAATATTCAATTAATCAAACTTTAGGATAAATGTGATTTATTGCCAAATAATTATAAAATTAAAGATAATTATGATGATTAGGAATATTACTAAGAATATTCCCCGATGCAGAATTTAAGATAATCAATTATGATTCGATGATGTTTAGATGTGCCTTAGATTAGGACTTTGATGTTGATTTCATTCGAATTGAAGATGTAGGAGATTAATGAACTTATAGCCCATTTTTGAGGTATTACAAGGAGTTTCTTCCTCACTTGTCTCAGGGTCATTGAATAACACATCAATGTTGTCAAACATTTCTTCAATAACTGTCTCACTAGAAGAGGGTCTGGGTTCTTCTTCAATCATAGGTGTGTAATCATGATATCTTTCTTGAACCATGAACTTTTCATTAATCTTAACATGAGCATTTTCAATGATCTTTTTCAATCTTAAATTGAAACATCTATAAGTTTTACTTTTAGTAGAGTAACCAAGGAAAATACCTTCATCCCTTCTTGCATCAAACTTGCCTACTACTTCATCTTTCTTGATGTAGCACTTGCTTCCAAATATTCTAAAGTATTTTTCTGTGGGAACATTACCAAACCATAGCTCATATGGTGTTTTGTTAGTGTCAGGCCTTAAATAAACTCTATTGATGGTGTAGACTGTTGTATTGACTGCATCTCTCCAATAGGTGTGTGCAACTTTTCCTTCAATCATGATGGTGCCCGCTCTATCAAGAATGATCTTGTTCCTTATCTTTGCAATCCCATTCTGCTCAAGCTTTCTAGGTGCACTTAACTATCTCTTTATGCCATGTTCTTCGTAGTACTCATAGAATCTATCAGAGGTGAATTCTCCTCCTCTATCCAATCTCAAACATTTTATCTTTAGTTTAGATTCATTCTCAACCTTAGCTTTGAATATTTTGATCTTCTCAAATTTTTCTGACTTATCTTTCAAGAATGCAACCCACATCATCCTAGTATAATCATCAAAAAACAAAATGAAATACCTTTCACCATAGTATGATCTTGTTTGAGTTGGTCCACATAGGTCTGTATGAATTAGATCCAACTTATTCTCTGCTAAATTGTGCTTGCTCTTGAATGAATTCCTCACATGCTTTCCCATCACACATTCCTTGCATGTAGTATCAACTGGCTTTGCTATGCTAGGTAGATCTCTTACAGCTTTAACATTTCTTATCTTCACTATGTTATAAAAATTGATATGACATAGTCTTTCATGCCACAACCAACTGTCATCAACTTTAGCAACAAAACAACTTGCTTCTGAATTGAGTTGAAAAACATTACCTCTTGTCTTTGAGCCTAATGCAATCATAACACCATCCTTGTTGTTAATGATGCATTTGTCATCTTTGAATTCCAACTGATAGCCTTTTCCAAGTAACTGTCCAACACTGAGAAGGTTATGTTTCAAACCATTAACATAGAAAACATCATTAGTACTATTCTTTCCATTAAAAGTGATGGCTCCTCTACCAACTATGGGTTTAGAAGTGTTGTCTCCAAATCTAACCATACCACAATTGTATTTGTCCAGATGAACAAATCTACCTTTATCACATATCATGTGATGTGAACAACCACTATCTATAATCCAGTCTGTCCTTATATCTGCTTGGGATATCAATGCTAGATCTTGATTCACTTTCTCATCTTTAGGAACTAACTTACTATTCATTTTGTCTACAATAGAAATGAATCCAATTTCTTCTTCACCTAATCCATCATTTGAAATTCCATCTCTAACAAAGAAACATTCCTTAGAGTACTTAGTCTTGTAATCCTTTTTGAACTTTCTAGCTTTAGTAGGACACTTAGATGCAAAGTGACCGATCTTATTACATGAAAAGCACTTGAATGGTAATTGACCTTCATATTTTCCTTTTCCTTTCTTTTCTCTTTTAGCAATCATAGCAATAAAATCATCTAAAGTTTTCTCTTCATCGTCATCATCAAAATTACCAAAAGTTTTTGCAAATTTCTTACCATGAACTGATGCTTTGAAGGCTATCTCACCTTTTGGTTATGTCTTCAATCTTGAAATCTCAAAAGCTGAGATTTTTTTGATCAAGGTCTCTCTCTTGAAATTAGATGTAAGCTGCATGGTCTCATCCAGGATGTTGATCTTGTTTTCATATTCTGGAGTGAGAGTAGTCATCAACTTGTCCATGATGTCTTCTTCTGAGATCTCTCCACCATTGTTCTTGATTCCAACAACTGCTTCATTGATCCTTTGATTATAATCTCTGATGTTTTCTTCAGGCAACATCTCTAATGCATTGTATCTTTTCTTCCATCTTTTTTTGCGTGCATCTTTTGCTTGTTTGTCACCTTCAAACATGTCTTCTAGGTGCTTCCATATCTTATGGGTAGTGTCTACTTTCTTTATCTCTGAAAATTCACTATCAGATAGGGTGTTGATAAGAGCTTCTTTAGCTATAGCATTCTAATGAAACAATTCCTTCTTTATATTAGTAGCATCATCATTTCCAAGATCTTCTAGGGTAGGAATCTTGGCTACTTGGATAGTTACATCAAAAAATTCAAACCCAAGGCACTGAAAATGAGTCACTATCTTGTTCTTCCAATCAAGATAATTCTCTCCATCAAACTTAGGACTTTCTTTCCTGAAGTATACCATTCGATCAACCTCAAGTTGTTAAACTTTCTCTCTGAGGCACTTGGCTCTGATACCAATTGTTAGGAATAGTCCCAAGAGATAACTGAGAGGAGGCGGGGTGAATCAGTTATCTACAAGATTCAATTCTTTATCCAATTAAGTATACTTAAACATAAAGCATAAACACAATGAAAGAACACATAAACACAACACCAATATTTTGGTTACGGGGAAACCCAAATAGGTAAAAACCTCGGTGGGACTTGATACCCACTAATATTTTGTACTAGTGTATAATGATCCTTGTTAGAAGATCCTTTACCTTGTTAGGGGTAACTTTACAATATATTAAGTATAGTAGACCTGGTCAAGGGTCAGACCCTGTTAGGATTCTTTTACAATTTTCCCTGTTAGGGGAGAGGACGCACTATCTGAGAGCTCACTGCTCAAATGGGTGAAGGCTACAACCTTCTGAATAACATATACACACTATATCTCAATCTTGGTGAACTGCACTGTGACCTTCTATCTAGATCAATTCAATGGATAGCAAAAATACTTTACTTGGTCACATAGGCCTTCCTCTGATGGTTCTACACTTCACACACTCTGCTATGCTCTTTTTAATCAACCATGAACCGTACTTCAGCAATCACAAATGACTGCCTATAAATATCTTTCCTCTAAATGATATAATCAAGTTGGCCTATTAGAACCACCTTTAAATCATATTAGAGAAACCATAACAAACTTATATAAACATTCTGTCAGCTCTACTATACACGCAACACATTCTGGGACCTATCCAAATAAGATAATTATAGATGCATGCTACACACTGTCGACTCTACCAAAACAACTGTAACTTTCTCCATAAGCTGAATTACTTCATGTGTTCTTAACCAAACATCAATAACTCTTCACTAAGCTTAACTCCAAGTGCCCATACCCCAAAGATAGGAGCAACTCAAGAACCAATAAAATCTCTGTCTATGCATCCATAACTAAAACATCACTAACATGTATTTAACATATATGCAAGAGTGCAAGGCTCCATGATAACTATATGAACAACCATACATAGAACACTACATGTAACTCTGTTAGGAACACTGCTGACACAAGCTGCTATATAAATGTCTATACTAACAGTTAACATCTGTGCCCATGATATCACTTCCATGCTACATATACTGAAATCTTACTACATAAGACTTCCATGCATGCTAATTTCCATATGTTGTCATCAATGACAAACATATAGTCAGTATTGGCCTGCTGGCAAATCTCTAACAGTGTGGCCCCATAATCTAATAAGCCTAGATTGGTTGACATCCAAGACAGCACAGGGTAGCCAATTAATATGGAGGTTGCGAGACACTATAGAATTAGAGATAGAAAATCTCCTACATCATGCATCCTCCATGAATAAAGTAGTAGTTGAGGACTTAGAGAATAGGCTAGCCAGGACATTCAGAGATTATGTGGCAACTAGAAAAATGTTTGAAGAGGAGCTGAAGAAGAATTTTTTCCTAGATAAGACTGTGAAGGAGCTAAGAGATGAAATAAATACTCTAAAAAATCATTCTAGGCCATTTAAAAAGGTCTGTGATGCTAGGGTCCAAATTGAGAATGAGGGGGGCTTAGCTCTAGAACATGCAACAAAAAAGATAATAATGGACGTTGATCAGCTTGAGCCTGTTGATACTAGAATTTCTAAAAAGGAGACTTTGAAGAAGGTGCTATTGCATAGAGTAAACATTTTAAAGGTAAGTCTCAAATCCTTCATAGTAGTTTCATTTCTTTGTAGGGGATAGAATATCAATGTTCTAATGCCTTGTTTGTACTAACCCCATTATTTAATACTTGGGGCCCATACTTGCAATGATTTGATAGGTTAGTTTTACTAATGGGAAAAAAAATGGAGTTACCTGACAAAATAATTGATGTTAAGGAGATGGTCTTATTAGTAAAGGATTTGTATGCATTTTTCACTGGCAAGTTGCAAAATGTTCAGGCAAAGCTTAAGGTTTTTGCTGAAGAGTCTGAAGAATATATCCCTACTATTGTGGACATAGAGGGACACTTGAAGGAATGGTAGGAGTGGGTTGATTCTTTCAACCAAATTTTGGAATGTAGCAAGGTGGCTTCTTATTTTGTTGGTGATGCTGACATTTCAACTTTTTATGAAGTTGTGGATGAATTGTACAAGCAGGAGACTGACATGAATAAGTTTGTTGTTGAATCTCAAGCCATAATAGATGCCAAGTGGAACAAATGCCTTGAAGACTTGGATACAGTTAGAGAGATAACTTGGCCATCAAAGAGGGAAATTGTGGTGTGGGAAAAAATTCAAGAGATTCAAGCCTTGGTCTTGCCACATTGACATGGATGATGGAAGTAGTTGAGACAATTATAGTATTAGATGAAGAGACAATAGAGGGAGGTCAATTAATTCCAATAGGGTATCTTATGTTTGGGGTTCACCTGTTGTGGATACACCTTTGGTGCAAATCAAGACTAATTCTGAAGAATCCAGGTTGCTAGCTGTCACTCTAATAACTGTTTCCAAATTTGTTTAATTTTCCAAATGCCAATGTTAGTTTTTATTTTCTAATCATTGACATTGATGTATAAATTTCAAGGAAGTTTTAGTTAATACAAATATACAAGTATATTTTGTAATTTTCTGATAGATCATAGAAGTCTGAGACTTCAAGTCTCTATCCTCTCACCTCTGAGTCTGGTTACCGGTACTGTGATCATTGATTCTTTCATTTGAAATTTTGATGTATAAATTTCAAGGAAGTTAAATTTAATACATGGATATTTTGTAATTTTTAATTTTTCTGTCATTGTGCCTGTGTAATTTTGTAAAGAGCTCATTGGCTCAAGTCAAGAATCTCAATTCTAATTCCTGAATCCTAAAGATCTCAGTTGCAATTTATTTAAAATTGAATGTATAATTGTATATTATGTATAATCTCAATGCCAATGGTCATATTATTATATTAATATTTTCTTTTAGAAATTAGGAAATTAGGAATTAAGTAAAATTTAAATGGTTTTGATTCAAGGAATTAAGGAATTAAGTAAATACTTAGTATTAGGAAATTAGGAAATTGACAAATAATATATTGATAAATAATAAATTGACTAATGAGTATGAACTATGAAAAATAATAAATAGACAAATGACAATTTCTAAGAAATTAGGAAGCTTTGACCATGTTGGTAGTATTTTTAGTTTTCACAATTGCTTTGAGAATTTCCTAGAATTTTCCTCCCCAAGGCCTAAATTTTGATCAAAATATTAAAACCCTAAGTGCTAGGTTGAGATATGCTCTAAAAATCCAATAAACCCTAGAAAGGTTCAGATCGGTTATATTTCATCATTACTTTTTCAAGTCACTTAAAAGAACCTTTAAGCATGTGCGCTTTACTATCCCCGACTAGTCGCTTAGTCTCCTGATATTTTCCTCATATTCCTTTTAGTTTGGTGATGTTCCGAAGTAACACTGGGTTGTTTCATAACTTCTCAATGTTTAAGTGGTTAGGATGCTAATAGGTTCCAAACTTTCAAGGGACTCCTAACTAACAATGTGCGTAACTTTGGAATTAAAGAGATAGTTAGTCAAAAGTGATAGTGTGTAATAGTGTTGAAAGTGACAGTTAGTTGCATGCTATGTGCAAAGCGCGGAGGAATGGACTGTGACATGTGTCAATGAATGGATTAATATTTGATACTTTGTCAGGAATAGTTGGTTTATGGAGCTTCATGAGGGTTTGTTGGCCATTGGTGTTGGCGGTTATGAAGCTGTGATGAAGCATTTGGTAGAAAGGCATAAATTTGGAAAGGTTAATCAGTTACAAGATTAAACGATTGAGAGGTTATGAAAGGCTTTGTGCGGGACTTCCCAAGGTTACATGAGAGTGGAGATGTTAAGAAGACCGTTAGTCTGTAACCGTAACTTTGGAAGGGTTCGAAAGGCCTCTAATTTGTATGTAGTGAAGTTGAGACAGGGCTAGATGAACTATTTACGTAACTTCAGAACTAGGCCAGCTTAAGTTTTGAATCTTATTCTTGATTCTTGAAGTTGAAACTTGAAGTAACATGGCTGCATGACTATGAGGCATTGAGGGCCAAGGTATTTACACTTTATAGTGATGAAAAAAGGACATTAATAATTATATGAATTCAAATTAAAAATTACAAAAATCAAAATTCAAATTACAAAAATCATGAACAATACTTATTACTTGTAGCTGAATATGAGTCAAATTGTCAATAATAAATATTCAAAATCAAGTCCATTATCAATTTATCTAACAAGTACAATAATAAGTATATAGTGCACAAAATTATAAATACATATTAACTGAATGCTAATTCTAAATCACTTCACTCTTCACTCAGTTTCAGTGAGCAGTCTGCCACTTCTATATCCCACATGGAATCTAGCTCCTGAAATTGACTACTACTACTAGCAAGAGGTTCTTCTTCATTCTGAGTTGGGTATTCAAAATAAAAAAATTCTTCATCTTCATTCTGAGTCTGGGACCAAGATCCATCGTTTGTCTCAAAACCACCATGTTTTGAAGTGTTCAAAAGCCCTTGTCTTTCACGCAGGGAATTCCAAATTGCCAATGCCCTATCATAAGGAAAGTCTTTAACATTGTACTGAGTTACAAACAACCTCAAGAAAGTTTCCAAATTTTTGTCTAGTTTATTTCTGATCTTTGATTTAAAAAACCCCAATGCCTTGAAAACTCTTTCATCTTCCACCAACCCCAATATCATTGTTTGACATAAATTAGCAAGTTTGAAATATTCTAATATTGAATCACAAAATACTTCACTCTTCTCTATCCTTTTCCAAAGCCTGGTTATTGCACCAGGTTCAAATGGATTCTCCAAGTTTTTTAACTACAATTTCATACATGATGCAAATTGTCTACATTATTTTTTAAGATTAGCTGAATCTAGAATTCCATCAATTTGTTGTCCATTATAGTCTGCATGTTTTGAAAACTCTCTGATCAATTCATCAATTTTTTTATGAAACATATGAGCATCAATTTGTCTATCTCTGACATTTTTCCAAAAATGAGGAAACACACAACCCATGGCTTCAAGAATTTCTTCTCGAGGGAATCTTTCATGAATCTCACTTGAAAGTTGGTAGGAAATTGGCTTCAAATTCTCACTAATAGATTTAACAAACCTGTCAAAATCAGCCCTTTTAACTGGAAGTAGACTGCCTCGCTTTCCCGTCTTAGATTGGTGCATTGGTATTTCATATCCTTTCACAAACAGACATAAATCATTTTTTGCATTGAATTGTAAAAAATTCTTAGCATGATTCAAATCTGTAATTATTTGCCACCTAAAAAAAATTGGTCTTTGAAGTGTTATCATATCTTAGTATAAATTATCTAAGGCAAGGCATGTCATTTTATGTAAATCTGAGTACTCATGGATATACATAGTCCTGTCTTGTGCTTTCTTGACAAGTTTGTTCATTAAATCTAGCATGGGGAGAAGACTGGCTAAAGTTAACAGAGTCTCTATATCACTTAACTTATGTAACAAATCAAGAGCTTTGTCTACTGTGAGGCGTTTCTCATATATTACTCTGATCAAGGATTGATATTCTATTAGAACTCTTTCTACTGGTCCATGCAAAGAGATCCATTTGGTCTCAACATCCTTGAGAAGCTTGTTTCCTGGTGTTACTCCCTCTGAGAAAATATTAAATTTTGCAAAACATTTAGGACTTATGCAGAAGTAAGAGTATATGTCGCGAACTAGATCTTCAACTTTTGACACTCTAGGAAAATCGCTTACAATGTTATATGCTAAATTGATTCAATGGGCCATGCAATGTATACCAAGCATGTAAGGTGCAATACTAGTTTGTAATCTTGCACAGAGACCATTCCTTTGGCCTTGCATTGCTGCAGCTCCATCAGCTCCAACACACACTAACATCTTTCCAATTGTCAAACCATCCATACCAGCAACTTCATTCAAAGCATTCTTCACTTCAAAATATAAGTTTTTTACTCTTGAATTGCCCCTCATTTTATGAACACATAGTAGATAAGCTTGGCAAACATGTTCTTTTACTATATACACATGCATACAGACCCAAGTAGTGTTATCTACTATAGTAACTTCATCTATGGATAATGAAATGAATCTGGATTGTTTTACTTTCTCCTGTAAATTTTTCTTTTCCAGCTCAGAAAGATAGTTTGCCATTTTCCATCCAACATTTGTTGACCAATGTGACATAGGATAGTGAGGGACTTTCAAAAAAGATAATAAATTACCATATTCTGAGAAGTATCTCATAGGATGCCTTATGGACATAATATGAAAAACAACACTCATCTGAATGGTCTTTTCCAAGTTTGCTTCATTAGCTCCATGTTTAAACCCAACCTTGATTGGATTTTCACTACTAGAAATTATTTCCATTCTCTTGTTATGCTCTTCATATTCTATGGCATACTTAACATAAAGACATTCTTCCTTTGATTTCCATCTCACTACTGATATTTCTTGTTTGTCTATGGTCTATTTTTCATAAACCTTACCAATATACTTTTCCATAGTGTCAAGATTTAGCTACAACTTCTTCTGTCTTTTATTTTTCTAGGTACAAATATTACACCTACATTTTGTTGGTTTTTCATCATTGCTTAGGACTAGTTCAATGAACTAGTACTTTGCTACCCAATCAACATTAAAATTTCTTATCATTTCCCACTCCTGCCCCATTTTTACTTCCCTTTTTCTTTTCTTCCTACCAACATCGTTATTATCTTCATTGCTAGCACCTTCTTCCAACTGGTTCTGCGTATCCCTTATAACATCTTCTCTCATGCCACCATTGTTATCCTCATTTGATGCATTTTCATTTTCATTTAACTCAATGACAACCTCATCTTGTGGTATTGGTACTGGTGAGCTACTATGAATGGCTTTTGGACTTGCAATTGCAAATGTTGATGGAGAAGAAACATTTCCAACTCCAAAGAAAGCCTTTATGGTAGTATCTTTAAGTTTTGGGCATTTTGATGGCCTCCCAGGCCCTTCACTTCATTGAGGAGTCTTACCCTGCCCTTCCCTACCCTGCAGAGTCTTACCCTTGTCTAGCTTTCCAATCTCTTCACTGCCCTAAGCATAGTGAGAAGTCTGAGTCGCAACCTCCCTTGATATCTAAATCCCTTTAGCAGTAGTAGCTTGAGGATACTCAATCTCAGGATAGTCACCCTTGTCCGACATCTTCACCCAATGACCTCTCACTAGTCACTAGGATTCTAGCCTCTAGGAATTAACATTAATAGCAATACTATGAAATGTGAACAAATAATTGCTTACCTTTGTCCTACTTCCTCTGAATTTTGACTCTCTGAAATGCTGAATCCTTTATTTACTATTGCAAGATTATTATTTGTAAATCTGGCCCTCCGGCTCCAAAAATTTATAATGACACATGATAAGACTACTTTTAAGTTTTATAAATTTTATTTGAATGTATATCAATCCATGATTCCAAATTTCCAAATTTTTTTAAAAAAAAATTCCTGGGCTTTTAGCGAAAATGTGCTGACCTGATCAATGCTATTTTTGGTGAAAAATTAGAAATATGTGGTGGTCGATAAAATAATTAATTAACAGGTTGATGAAATACGTTGTGGTTAATAAAACAATTAATTAATGGGTGGCAAAATAGGTTGTGGTTAAGATAAAAATATAAACCATTTGGGTATTTTAAATTTTATATGCAATTCATAATTAATATCATTGGCGAATAAGAGACCATTAAAAGAACCACATCAGATTAGTTATAGGCAAATATAATGGTCAAAATCATCAAATGGAAAATCTAATTGGTGATTCCAATTAATATTTAGCAGTTACCATGTCAAGATTGGGCGAATAAGGGCCAGCCTGTACCTTGGAGATTCGCCAATTTCATCAAACGTATTCCCTAGAATTCACCAAAGGGTGAATATTCACCACTAAAAATTATGCTAGATATTGTGCTACTCTCTCCTTCAAATACTTAAAAGCTTCATCTTCTTGTGTTGTCCACTGGAATTTTTTTTTTCTACCACCCTTGATGGTATCAAGTAAAGGTGTACAAATGTGACTAAATTTTTTGATAAACTTCCTATAAAAGGTAGCCAATCCATGAAAGCTCATGCATTCTCCTAGAGTATTTGGTATGGCCTAATTGATGATAGCCTCTACCTTTTTAGGATCCATTTTTAAAGTGCCTTTTGAGATAACAAAACCCAAGAATATCAACTCTTGTTGCATGAATGCACATTTTTCCAGGTTGGTAAACAATTTCTTCTCATGTAGTGTTTGGAGAACTTGTTCCAAATGTCTCATGTACGCTTCCATAGTCCCACTAATGATTAGGATGTCATCTAAATAGACCATCACAAACTTTCCTATGAGATCTTGAAGCACTTAATTCATTAATCTCATGAAGGTGCTAGGAGCATTGCTAAGTCCAAATGGAATCACAAGCTATTCATATAATCCATGAGTGGTTTTAAAAGTTGTTTTCTACTCAACTCCCTACCTTATTCTTATCTGATTGTAACCAGATTTAAGGTCAATTTTTTTGAAATAACATGCTCCTCCAAGTTGGTCTAGTAAATCCTCAATCTTGGGTATGGGGAATCTGTATCTGATTGTTATTTTGTTTATTTCCTCATAGTTAGTGTATAGTCTCCATTTTCCATCCTTATTAGGGGCCAAAACACTTAGGACTCCACAAGGGCTGAGACTCTTTCGTATGAGCCCTTTTGTCAACAATTCACTAATTTGTCTAGTGACTTCAGCATTCTAATCAGGAGTGATTTTGTAAGCTGCCTTGTTGCATAGGGAAGCACCTAGGATGAAATCTATTCAGTGACAAATGTCCCTCAATGGTGGGAGTTCATCTGGTGTCTCCTACAACTATTCCTTTGTATTTCTACAGCAGACTGTCTACTTCCTTTGATACTTCATTGTGCACTATTTTCTCCTTAGGTTTAAGGACTAGGCATATCCTACCTCAGAATCTTGAACAGTGTTGATCATTTCTTGTTCTCTTGCAAGCATGACTATCTGTTCTTTTCATTTTTCTTGTCAAGGATCAGGAAGAGGGAGCAGGTTGTACTTGTGACCATTTTGAATAATTTGGTATTTGTTTGTGACTCCATCACGTTTAGCTTGTAGATCATACTGCCATGGACATCCTAACAAAAGGTGACATACATCCATATCTACAACATCATAAAGGACTCTATCCTTATCATCTTTTATGGAGAAATCTACCCAAACTTGTTCATTTATGAGGGTCTACTTCATTATTATGGAGAAATCTACCCAAACTAGGGATCATTTCTTGTTCTCTTTCAAGAGTATTATGGAGAAATCTACCCAAACTAGGGACTGAATAGAAAACTATCATATGAAGAAATATTGAAATGGCGATATCAAAGTTCCTTACAAGCAATCCACATATCAAAATCTAGTTGTAGGATTAAAAAAAAAAAGACAAGATAAAAAAGTTCATAGGCCCATACAAGACACCCACAAAAATATAGACCATCAATTTATAGAACCCTTGCAAGATATCCCAAGGAATGACAGGTAGTGAAAACTAGATAGATAGACCAAAGCACATAACCATATGATGCCTCACCTGTTTGAGGTAAGCCAAACTTGGTCCAATTATCTTAACAATGGTACATATCCATCCAAGTGCAGCAACCTTCAAAGATTTGTAGTGGTAAAGAGAATCCCCATATTTTATCAACCTAACATAGTCTTTGGCCACTTTGGCAATGAGATTGCGAGCAATATTGATTTGGCCAAGGGCCAACTTGTAGTGATCTTTATCATATAAAACATTTAGTAGATCTCCATAAAATGGATGCACATCATCTTGGTGGGGGAAATCATCTTAGCAAATACATCTGAAGCAGTAGCAGAAGCAGCAATAGCAACAAATACATCACTGACACTTTTTGGGCATATTTCATTGACTCCTCAAAATGAGCAGCCTTTATTTTAGCTACCTCATCACTATCATCCTCATCCATTGCCTCGAGGTTCTCACTTCTTTTTCTTTCATGTACAATATCCTGTAAAAGTGTAGAGGAAAGAGAACATGACAAATTGAAATAATAAGACACAAGTTGAGGAAAATTGAATCAAAAAATATAAAATTCTAACAAACCAGTTAAAAAAAAACCATTAACAAATTCATAACCAAATCTAGTTTGCAAAAGCTACCGCAATTGAAACTCACCTTCTCAATGTTTTTTCTAATAGCATACTTGCAAGCCCACTAAAAAATCTGTGTACTATCGGCTCCATTGAATCCTTGGGTATAACAGGCCAATGCCATTAGGTATAATGAAAACTATTTTCTTGGTTGTCATACCATCCATCTTCGTCAAAAACTAGTTAAGGACTCTATCTACAGCACCACTAGTATCCCCAACACTGCTTCCATGCTGTAAACATGAAAACCAATTATGCATCACTAGTCAGAGCCTATCTCTCAAATAGTTTAAACAAAATGAAAAAACCCACAATTTCATGCAGAGCAAAGTAGATGGATTGCTAGAGCCCGCTGACAAATCTCTGTAATATCTCATCAATAAATATAATGGACGAGGCATTCTTCTTAGAGTCCTCAAAAGCCTTCTAGAAATTGCTCTCACTTTCTCAAACCAACTTTGACATGATCTCAAGTCCATTGATATAGAAAAAGAAGGCACCGGTTTCATTTTCCACTGCCCTAGCAATAAAGTTTTCCTAGAACCAGGAGGCCCATAGAGCAGAATACCCTTTGGGGGCTTTAAGCCAATAGATTTGAATAGTTGTGGGCATCGAAGAGGAAGCTCTACCAATTCACAAATCACCAGTCAGAATTAGTTGAACTAGAATTTCTTTGTTATAGAATTGATTTAGTATAGAATATTTTCCAGCAGGATTTTTTTTAAAAAAGAAAGGTTTTCATAGCATTATCTACCACTTGAGAAAAAGTTTCCATAGCTAAATTTCCTTGCCACAATTAATATTTCTCTAAAGACTTACAAGTTAGTAAGTCCTCAGCTAAAGGGATGATAAACTAAATAAAGTTTCAAACATATGAACAGATAAAACTCATACAAGAAAAAGCCAGAGCCAAATTGAATAGCATTGGCTATTTGTCAGTGGAAGGTCCCTGCTAGAATAGACACATTTGTCACTTCATTAAGATGCCAATTTTGTACTAAGTTTCCTAATAGTATAAGTCATCGTCATCTTTATTATCTGTTGTAGCAAATACATCTGAACCACTAGCAGAAGCACTAGAAAATCAAAATTCAGAACCAAAGCCTTGAGATTGTTGTAGTGTTTGTGCAAAGGTTTGATACTTCTGAATATCAGCATCACTGACACTTCTTCAAGCATATTTCATTGACTCCTCAAAATGAGTAGCCTTTATTTCAGCTACCTCATCACTATCATCCTCATCCATTGCCTTGGGGTTCTCACTTCTTTTTCTTTCACGTTCAATATTATCTTGTAAAAGTGAAGAGGAAAGAGAACATGAAAAATTGAAATAATAAGATACAAGTTGAGGAAAATTGAATAAAAAAATGTAAAATTCTAACAAACCAATTCAAAAAAAACCATTAAGAAATTCATAACCAAATCTAGTTTGCAAAAGCCGCCACAATTGAAACTCACATTCTCAATATTTTCTCTAATAGAATACTTGCAAGCCCACTGACAAATCTTTGTAATATCTCATCAATAAATATAATGGATGGGGCATTCTTCTCAGCCTCCTCAAAAGCCTTCTAGAGATTTCTTTCACTTTCTCCAGCCAACTTTGACATGATCTCAGCTCCATTGGTACAGAAAAAGAAAGCACCGGTTTCATTTGCCACTACCCTAGCAATTAAAGTTTTCCCAGAACTAGGAGGCCCATAGAGAAGAATACCCTTTGGGGGCTTCACACCAATAGATTTGAAGAGTTGTGGGTGTCTAAGAGGAAGCTCTACCAATTCACAGATCACCAGTCAGAGCCTATCACTCAAATAGTTCAAACAAAATGAAAAAACCCACACTTTCATGCAGAATAGATGGATTGCTAGAGCCTAAAGTAGTCTAAAAATAGAATGAGAAGGGACCCACTGGTAATAAGCAGTAGAATGAGTGTGGACACCTGAAGATAAATATCTAGACTAATTATAGATTAAGATTTTGTTGGTGATTAGTCTGGATATTTATCTTCAATTTTTTTTTAAACACTCCGTGTGTCATCGAACTTTAGACCCCAATGCGTCAAAATACTAGCCTAAATTTGACAATTCTGTGTCGAAATGTGCTGTCACAGGTTTGGCATCCTGGTCGGTGCCGCTAAATCTTTCAAAAAAATTTGGTCAAAATCTAACCATCACAAATTTGGCATCCATGTCAGAGTGACCAAAGTTTTCAACCAATATTAATTTATATTGGTCAAAAGATCGACCAATACACAAACACTTGCCAATGTTATTTTCGGCCTAGATTGCCCTCATTTTCGACCAATAGTGGAGTTGATCATTCGATGATTTCAGTAGTGGGTTGATATTTTGATGCACATAATAGCAATGAACCAGTTGGTCAACCATTCGACTGAGTTGGGTAGAAACTTTGACCAATAGTGGATCAAAAAATGGTGCAAAATTTACTAGTGATAATTATGGAAAAACTAACTTGGTGCCCAGGTTTGGGAGAAGAAGTACTATTCTGGGATGACTCATGGGGTGGTTATGAGGCATTATCCAAGATTTTAAACAACCCTTCCCTCATTAATCTATTAAAGGAAAAGAATGGTCTCTTTCTCAAATACTATATTACTTTCAATGGGGAAATATGGATATGGAAATCCTTAAAAAAATTTGGGATTTCTAGCTCTAAGGAGACAACAATCATGGATATTCTCAAGAACAAAAAGATTTCGTTGGACAATTCAAAAGATACACTAGTTTGGGATAGATCTAAGTCAGGAGAATACTGTTGGAAATATAGATGCAGTAACTAAGAAGGGGGGTGAATCAGTTAACCACAAAAATATTACCACTGATCCCTTAAATATCTTAACAAATTATTTACTGTGCCACTAGGTAAATATATAGAGAAATGATGAAACTTGATCCTTGAAGTGTGTAATAATTAAACTGTTCTTAAGCATTCATCACTAATCAACTTACATGAATAAAGAAAATAACATGAACACAAGAGAAACCAGATTTACCATGGAAACCCAATATGGGAAAAACCACCAATGTAACTAGTTACTATTTTTCACTCTTCTGAAGTGATGCTTGGTTAGAAGCCAACCCAGTAAAAGGTTACAAAACACACTGTTAGGTGTGACCTTGTTAGAGGATTTAATCACCCTGCTAGGAGTGGCCTTGTAAGAGGTCTTGAAACAATTCAATAGAACTGTCACCTTGTTAGAGGATTTACAAAATGGTTGTTAAACCAACTCGGTTAAGATATTTTGATATCACTGCTACAATTGTAAGAGAGTAACAATGAAATGACCTGCAACTGAATTGTTGAATATAGATCTTTGTTCTACTTCACTAGATCCTTACTGATCAAATAAATCTTTGCTACTCCTCAAGGATATCTAACCATCCTTCAAAATTTGCACATACCTTTCTTCAAAATTATTTATGGATGTTGTATATGTTCTATTCACCACTTGACCTTCTATATATATGCCATTCTAATTAACATTTAGATTGTCAAGTCGGCACCAATAATTATTATAACAGTCGGCTTAGATAAAAAAACTGTAATAACAAAATCCTTTGAAAGGCCAACCATGCTCGATAAACATTAATCCTGAAAAGATTTCCTTCAGTGACCGAGTGAACTCGATAACCACAGCGAATTCTACAACATCCTTCAGAGACTGAGAGAGCTCAGTAACCACTAATTTTCCTTTGATAATCAAGGAGGCTCGATTAACACTGTTACCTTGTCATGTTTCCTTTAGACACTCGAGAGATCTCGGTAGACACTAAAAATTGCCTAGTTGACCGACTGAGCTCGGTAGACACTGAGAACCGCTTAGCTGACTAACTAAACTCAGTAGACACTGAGAACCACTTAGCTGACTGGCTAAACTCAGTAGACACTGAGAATGATAGTTGATATGACATTTGTGTGACATCAAAGACAACACATAGCTAATCCAACAATGTCCTTCAGATAATTGTATCCAACAATCTCCCTCTTTGGCATTGATCGCAACACAACATGTCATAGCACAATGAAATTTCATAGAGAAACCTAGAGTAAGAAACATATCCTTAGCTTCATTCTGATTCTCATCATCTTCAAACTTCTTTCTGACTGAGAACTCTCCCTCTTAACTTCTCAAATTATTCTTCTTAGAAATTTCTTGAAATGACAGCAAACTCTCCCTCTTTGACAACACATGCCAAAGACAACTTACACAGTTTCGAGAAATATCAATGTACCTTATGTACTGATTCATATGCAATGATTCCCTGACTATGCTGCATCAACTGATTGATCTTCAACATGTTCTGGTTGATGCATCACTAAAACTTTATTTAGTGAACCTCGGAGAGGGGAGTGACCCCTAACTTTCCTCTTAGATACAAGAATGCATCCTTAGGTAGTGGCTTGGTGAAGATATCTGCAATTTGTTCTTTTGTATGAATATATTCCAATCTGATTTCCTTGTCCTGCACCAATTCTCTGACAAAGTGATATTTTATTGCAATGTGCTTGGTTTTGGAATGCATTACTGGATTCTTTGAAATATTTATTGCACTTGTATTATCACAAAACATAACAACTTGTTCTTTGATCTCAACCTTCATGCCTTCCAAAAGCTATTTAAACCATACAATATTAGAGCAGTTTACTACTGCAGTAACATATTCTACTTTTTCTGTGGATTGGGATGTGCAGTTTTGCTTTTTACTAGTCCAAGATACTAAACTCTTGCCAAGAAAGAATGCTCCACCACTTGTACTTTTTCTGTCATCAATGTTTCCTGCCCAATCAGCATCAGTAAACACTTTTAAATCTAGATTGCCTCCAAATTTATACCACAAGCCATAATCTTTAGTTCCCCTTAAATACCTCAAGATTCTTTTGATTGCCATCATGTGATTTTCTCTGGGTTTAGCCGAGAATCTTGCCACTATACCAATTGCTAAGGCAATATCAGGCCTTGTGTGTACTACATACTATAATTTTCCAATCATTGATCTGTATAAGGTCTTATCTACTTCTTTTGAATCATCATCTTTGGTAAGCTTGAGTCCAGTACACATGGGTGTACCAACTAGTTTTGAATCTTCCATACCAAATTTCTTAAGTATTTCCCTGATATATTTAGACTAAGTAATGTAGATACCATTTTTGTTCTACTGAATCTGAAGTCCAACAAAAATTTTTATCTGACCAAACATAGACATTTCAAATTATTTGTTCATATGCTCTAAAAATTCTTTGCACTGATCATCATTTCCTATAAACACAGTATCATCCACAAATATTTCTACCAAAACAATTTTGTTATCTAATCCTTCTTTGATGTATAAATTACTATTGTCATTAGCTCTTTTGAAATCAATCTGAGTAAGATAGTTATGTAATCTTTCATACCATGCTCTAGGAGCTTGTTTCAGACCATACAATGCTTTGTGTAATTTGCAGACCATATCCCTTTTGTCTGGATCAATAAAACCTTCAGGTTGCTCAATGTAGACTTCTTCCTCAAGAATACCATTGAGAAATGCAGATTTTATATCCATCTGATATACCTTAAATCCTTTATGTGCTGCATATGCAAGTAAAGTCCTCACACCTTCTAATCTTGCAACAGGAGAAAAAGTATATCCATAATCTATTCCTTCTTCTTGAGAATATCCTTTACATACCAATCTTGCTTTGTTTCTTGATACTTGACCATCTTCATTCAACTTATTTCTGAATACCCATTTTGTCCCAATTACATTTTTATCTTTAGGCCTAGGTACAAGAGTCCATGTCTTATTTTTCTCTATTTGCTCTATTTCTTCATTCATAGGCTCAATCCAACTTTCATTTTCCAATGCATCTTTGACATTTTTAGGTTCAAAATCAGCAAATAAACATGTACCTTTTAGTTTACTTCTTGTCATAGTACCATCTGATTTGTTTCCAATAATCTGATCTGGTTTATGATGCTTTTTGATGTACTTGGCCAATACAAGTTCCTTGCTTCCTGAATGAGTTACATTGTTATCTTCTTCATCTTTAGGTTTAGGTTGCTCGAGCTCAGTAGATACTTGCTCGGTAGCTTCAGACTGAGACTTGGTACTTTGTGACTCGGTCTGAACTTCTTCTTGTGACTCGGTTACTGTACTGGGCTCGGTAGATGTAGTTTCCTTATTGACAAATGTGTCTGGCAATATATCAAGTTTGATGTAAACAAATTTTTTGTAATCCTCTGGTTCTTTTTTTCTTTCTTCTTCAGTCTTTTTTGCAAACTCATCAATTCTCACATGTGCACTTTCTATGATTTTGTGAGTAGACAAATTTAGACATCTATATGCCTTGCTTTTGCAAGAATATCCCAAAAATATTCCTTCATCACTTTTTACATCAAATTTTCCTTTTCTAGATTCTTTTAAGATATAACATTTACTACCAAATACTTTTAGGTAGCTTACATTTGGTTTGTAGCCATACCATAGCTCATACGGAGTCTTGAATGTATCTTTTCTCAGCTGTACTCGGTTCAAGGTATGAACTACAGTGCTGATAGCTTCCTTCCAGTATTTCATAGCAATGTTATTTTCAATCATTAGAGTCCTTGCACAGTCCATGATAGATCTGTTCCTTCTTTCAGCTATTCCATTCTGCTCAGGAGTTCTCGGGGCTGATACCTATCTTTTGATTCCTCTTTCAATGCAAAAATTATTGAATTCATGGGAGATGAATTCACCACCTCTATCTGATCTCAAACATTTTATTCTTTTTCCTGTTTCCTTTTCTACTCTGGCTAAATACCATTTGAACTTCTCAAATGCTTCTGATTTTTCTCTTAAATACATAACAGTCATCATTCTAGAGTAATCATCAACAAAGAGAATAAAAAAAATTTCTCTGGTATAGCTCTCAATTCCAATAGGTCCACATAAATTAGTATGCACAATTTCCAAAATTTCTTCAGACTAATAGTTTTTACTTTTAAAACTAGACTTTCCCATTTTACCAATTTGACAATTCTTGCATAGACCAACATCAGGTTTCTTCAAAGTAGGAATACCTCTTACTTTCTTGAATTTTCTTATTTTCATCATGTTGTCAAAATTTACATGACATAACCTTTTGTGCCATAACCAACTTTCTTCAATTTGAGCAATAAAACATGAGTAATCACCATGATCAAGATAAAATAGGTTACCTTTGGTTTGTTTGCCTGATCCTATCAGTTTTCCTTTGTCATCCAGCAGTCTTGCTTTTCCATTCATGAATTCAACGTTGAATCCAATGTTAATTAGCTGTGCTACACTTAGAAGATTATGCTTTAGTCCTTCAACCCAATATGCATTATCACATATAAGTTCTTTGGTTAATGAAATTCATCCCTTTCCTTTTATACAACAAGGTTCATTGTTTCCAAACCTTACATTACCACCATCAAAGTTTTCAAAGTGTTCAAACTTAGTCCTATCACCAGTCATATGATGTGAACATCCACTGTCTATAATCCATGTATCATTTTTGCTTATATGAGAGATAAGTGCCATCTCATCTTCATCATTATCAGATTCATCTTTTACAGCAATGAAAACAATTTCTTCTTCACTATCATCCGAATCTTTAGCGAAAAAACATGTTTTCTTACCTTTATCCTTGAATGATTTGAAATTTTTCTTGCCATTGTACTTGTAATTTTTCTTCTCATCTTTTCTTTGCTTGTTTGGACACCTAGCTGCAATATGACCAATTTCTTCACATGAAAAATAGATTAAGGGAGTTTTACCTTTGTATTTTCCTCTACCTCTTGAATACTTCTTTGCAAGTAATGCTTCAATAACTTCAAGGTCGCTATCAGAACTTTCCTCTGATTCTTCTTCCCTTTCTGATTGGATTTTCTTCCCTTTCTTGAGTGAAAGTTTGGCCTCAAAAGCTGATTCAATATTTTTAGAAGTTGGAACATAGTTGTCATAGTTATCCAGTTCAAAGGTTGTCAATCTTCCAACTAAGGCATCCAAAGTTATATTATGATTTTCTTCACATCTTCTTTCTTGAATAGCAGAAACTCTTATTGCATAAATAGGAAGTAATGTCCTAAGAACCTTACTTATAACAGTTTCATCATCAATTTTTCCTCCAGAAGCTCTGATTGCACTAACACTTGTCTTGATCCTTTCAACATATTTTGCAATGTTTTCTTCTACTCTCATTTTCATCTAATCAAACTATCCTCTTAGGCTCTCTGCTTTGGCTCTTTTCACATTGTCATCACTGCCATAGATTTTCTTCAGCTTGTTCCACATTTCATGAGCAGTTGTGCAGTCTTTGATTTCATCAAATTCTTCATAGCTAAGAGCTGATGCAATGTCTATCATCATAGTGTTATGGTTCTTCTTCTCTGAAATGTCTTCAACAGTTAATGTGCTAGTAGGAATTGTATATTCTTGATCAATATATTTGCATCATGAATCACTAATGGAAGCTAGATGTAGTCTCATGAGACCTTGCCATGTTGAAAAGTTATTTCTGTTAAGCCTTGGAATTTCTCTTTTGTAAGACATCCTGATCTTTAGCTTAGGTCCTCGAAACCCTTCCTGCAAGCACCAAAAGCTCTGATACCAATTGTTGGAAATATAGATGCAGTAACTAAGAGGGGGGGTGAATCAGTTAACCACAAAAATATCACCACTGATCCCTTAAATATCTTAACAAATTATTTACTGTGCCACTTGGTAAATATATAGAGAAATGCTAAAACTTGATCCTTGAAGTGTGTAATAATTAAATTGTTCTTAAGCAACTTACATGAATAAAGAAAATAACATGAACACAAGAGACACCAGATTTACCGTGGAAACCCAATATGAGAAAAACCACCAATGTAACTAGTTACTATTTTTCACTCTTCTGAAGTGATGCCTGGTTAGAAGCCAACCCGGTAAAAGGTTACAAAACACACTGTTAGGTGTGACCTTGTTAGAGGATTTAATCACCCTACTAGGAGTGGCCTTGTAAGAGGTCTTGAAACAATTCAATAGAACTGTCACCTTGTTAGAGGATTTACAAAATGGTTGTTAAACCAACTCGGTTAAGAGATTTTGATATCACTGCTACAATTGTAAGAGAGTAACAATGAAATGACCTGCAACTGAATTGCTGAATATAGATCTCTGTTCTGCTTCACTAGATCCTTACTGATCAAATAAATCTTTGCTGCTCCTCAAGGATATCTAACCATCCTTCAAAATTCACACATACCTTTCTTCAAAATGATTTCTGCATGTTGTATATGTTCTATTCACCACTTGACCTTCTATATATATTCCATTCTAATTAACATTTAGATTGTCAAGTTGGCACAAATAATTATTATAACAGTCGGCTTAGATAAACAAATTGTAATAACAAAATCCTTTGAAAGGCTGACCATGCTTGGTAAACATTAATCCTGAAAAGATTTCCTTCGGTGACCGAGTGAACTCGGTAACCACAGCAAATTTTGCAACATCCTTCGAAGACCGAGAGAGCTCGGTAACCACTACTTTTCCTTCGATAATCGAGGAGGCTCGGTTAACACTGTTACCTTGTCATGTTTCCTTTAGACACCTGAGAGATCTCGGTAGACACTAAAAACTGCCTAGCTAACCGACTGAGCTTGGTAGACACTGAGAACTGCTTAGTTGACCGACTGAACTTGGTAGACACTGAGAACTGCCTAGCTGACTGACTAAACTCGGTAGACACTGAGAATGATAATTGATATGACATTTGTGTGACATCAAAGACAACACATAGCTAATCCAACAATGTCCTTCAGACAATTGTATCCAACAAATACAACACTATAACAGACCCAAAACAACTTTACCAATCCATCTATGTTGGGACAAAGGTTGTTCTCCAAAAGTAGGCTTTTTCACATGGTTGGCGTTGAACTATAGAATTTTAACAACAGATAGATTTAAAAAGCTAGGCTTCTCTAGTCCTAGTAGATGCCCACTCTATGAAAAAAGTGAAGAAGATGTGGACCATCTTTTCTTAAATTGCCCCTACACTAATCTTTGTTGGTATTGGCTGTAGGGGAATTTGGGATGGTCTTCTGCCCTTCCCCAATCCCTCAGAGCAATGCTACAAGCATGGCCAACCATTAAAAAAAGGAGTATATTTGCAAACTTATGGATTATTTCTCCCTCTATTTTAATGTGGGAAATTTGGAAAGAATGTAATAGAAGAATTTTTAAAGAAGAAAAACTAGAATGAAAACAACTATTTAATAAAATTGAAGCTGCAATTATTAAAAATATGAATTGCAAAATAGTCAAAATCCAAAAAATGGATTTAAGTATGAGTCATTGGGATGGAAAAATGAGGGGGAATTGGGTGGGTTTGACCCTACCCCCCTTTATTGGTTTGAATGCACAGAAAAAGGGGTCAAAGAGAGATGAATGCAAATGGAGACCTCCAAAAAAGGATGGTACAAGCTAAACTTTGATGGTGCATCCAGAGGAAACCCCGGAATAGCAGGCATTGGATGTAGCATTCATAATCAAGATGGAGAATAAATAGCAACAATAGTAGCTCCAATAGGCATTGAAACAAATAATTGGGAAAAACTTTTTGCGTTAGTCAAAGGCCTTCAAAAGGGATCTGCCTTGGGATTACAACATCTAGAAATTGAAGGGAATTCAATAATTATCATTAATGCACTTAGGAAAAGGGCTACTCCAAACTAGAGATTAAATTCCCTTCTTTCCCAAGCATTGTCACTTTGTGATTTCTTTCAAGAAGTCTCAATTAATCACATTTATAGAGAAGGCAATAAGAGAGTAGATGAATTATCTAACTTAGGGGCGGATGGTATCATCCTGTCATAAGAATGCCTTCACATCTTAGGGGCAATCTTTGGTCCATATAACTGGGGCAAGAATCTGAGTTTAACACTGGTATATAGATTATAATCATTTAGACACTATGCAAAGTAGGAATTTAGAGACCATCAAGGAATGATGATCTTTTAGATTTAGACTTTAACTTGTTATTAGGTGGAGCTCTTTTAGGAAGTGGCATCAAGTATTAATTTCAAATAGGATGCACACCTAAAAGCCACTTTAGGAACCAGGATAATGAGGTTATGTGCAGCAAAAATCTCACCTGTAGTAATAAATTTTTTGAGCAAGATCTAATTGGTTAACGATATTCTTCAAAAACTTCACTTCAACATTATTAAAACCAAGAAAGCCTTTCTAAAGCAGTTAGTCATCCTACAAGAATTGTCAGAACTTCATTGACAATTGAAAAAGAGGAATTTATTTTGGATCTCTCCCGGAAAGATGGATTTAAGTTCTGACATGGATATAGTAATGTGGCTATTGACAAGAGACATTTGTTTGAATTGCATAAAGTAGGGTTACATGGGGTTTGGCGAGATGCATAGGTTGAAGATTTTTAATAGGTGTTTCTTCATGATTAAGCATAATGCTAGTTTCAGTAGAAGGTTGAAAGATTGGAAACTAGGCTTATTTCATCTGCTAACTGAAAAATAGGATGAGGGCTTTCAAGGGAATTATTAATCCCAAGAGGGAAACTCAGCTTCTAATCCAGTCCCTGATCTAATTAGAAGAACTATGGTAAGTAGGTGTGATGAGGTAGCAAGATTATGAGCTCAAGGAATCTTTATAGATATGTTGGGAGAGCTTGGCCTTTCCTGATTCATGGGATTTACCTAAGCATTATCCGCTAGGGGGTCTAGGATTGGTCTCATTATTCCATAACATGGTGAGAGGAGTAATGACACCATTAATAGCTTTTGGTAAAGGGGTAACAAGCTGGAAATGGTTGGAGCTTTAAAATGGGTGGATAGTAACAAGGGTGTTAATAGGCTGCCCACTATTATAAATAATTCAGGAATATAATGGGAGGGATCAAGGCTAGTTAAAATAGTTCTTGTCCTTCTATAGGTATTATAGTTAGAATATTTTCTTCAATATTAGCCCTACAGTTTAAGGTCTCTCTTACTCTTGAGGGGAATAGTTAGGACCAGGAATATCCTGGGTTATTGTTGAATATAATTTTAGAGGATTTTTAGTCATTCAAACAAATTTTAGACTTATATAATCTTACATTTATAAAAATCATTAGAAATTCCTGAACTAGAAATACCTAAATAGTATATCTTAAGAAATTCCTAAAAATCATAAGAAATACTTGATCAGTATATCCTAGGGGGGAATAAGAAATAGGCGGCTCCCTGTTGCAGCATAATTTAGGGCTGAAAATGGGTGGGGATCATGAATAGTCACAAAGAGTTGTCCATTTGTAGGTACTATAGTTTGGAGACCTACCTCAGTCTTTAGCCCTACAAGATTAAGCTTCTCCTAGATTTTTGTAGGAATAAGTTAGGAACAAGGATATTCTTATATCTCTCATGAAGCTATCGGTGACTGAATATATGATTGTCTAACAAAATTCAGCAAACATTAGAGGTTTTTGTCTAAAAACTATATATACAATTGGTTAGGTTTTTAAAACCAAACTTTAGACATAAATAACCCTTTGATTATATGGGGATATTCATGCAAGCTCAACTTTTTATTTAGAACATTTGTACTTTCATCTAGAACAATTTTAGTATTAGAAATTTTTTAGTTTATACTTAGTCTTTAGCTTCGGTATCAAAGATTTTAGGGATAGGAATTTGCATATATATAAGAATATGTAATCATATATTCTTATATATATGTCCTTGAATTTCATATATACATATATAGTTGTTTATAATTACACACACACACACACACACAGATATATATATATATATATATATACATATATATATATATATACATATATATATATATATACATATATACATATATATATACATATATACACATATATATATATATATACATACATATATATATATATACATACATATATATATATATACATACATATATATATATATACATACATATATATATATATACATACATATATATATATATACATACATATATATATATATACATACATATATATATATATATACATACATATATATATATATACATATATATATATATATATACATACATATATATATATACATACATATATATATATATATACATATATATATATATATATATATATACATATATATATATATATATACATATATATATATATATATATATACATGTATGTATGTATGTATGTATGTATGTATATATGTATATATATTGCTGATTTACTCCTTAGCAGGTTAAGGTTTGTTCAAAGAAGAGGACTGGAACATTTAACCTAAGCCCTTGGAATCTATAGACTAGGATAGTTAACTTTGCTAAGGATAAGGATCTTTTCCAAGGATTTTTAAGATACTTATTGAAATTCGGATAGTCATAATCTGAATACTGTAGCATAGCTCAAACCTGATATCTATTAATAAATTCTTGACAAATTGATTATGATTGTGGACTAAATCCTTAGGATAGGAAGTGTAATGGATGTAGTTTGACTTTTCCAGAGATTGGATTATGGATTATGTCATTCTATTTTCATCTGGAAACTAGTGTAATATTATCACTGATCGGGGATTCAAATGAATTTTATAGAAATAGGTAAATAGGTAAATGAATTTTATAGAATTTCATTGAGTAATTTGGTATTCTATTTTCATGACACTTCATAAGGCTTTAGTATATCTATATCACCGCACTATTCTTAAAATCAAAGAGCTAGATCATGCATAATTTACAATATTTCCCTTTCCTATAACTATCCTCTTATATTTATAGGTCCCTAGTAAGAATAAACTGATAGACTTTCCTTTATCTCCAAACCAAGGATTTTAGTAGTCTCATGAACCATTGTATTTCTCTAGATGCTTAGCTAGAATTACTAACTGATATTAGCATTCAAGATTACTTCTGTTAACAAATTTTCTCCATGAGGTAATCTTGAGGCCATCTTTAATTTTGTGGTGATTAGGAATGAATGGAGCTAGCTTGACAATCAGTCACATGACATGGGAGTGTTATGCTTTAATAATCAAATTTAGGAGCTCTTCAACTAATTAGGATACTTTTTCCTCTTGTTCCTAGGTGAATTGATAATTATTAGAGGCCCTCCCACGTTCCTCAAAAACAATTAGGACTCTTAGAAAACACTATGATTAGGAATTAACTAAGCTAATTGGGTCGGTTATCACAGGCTCCACATGGAAAGATTGTAACATTTAAAGGACACACACTCTAAGTGAGTGATCAATTCTATACGAACGTGCAATAAAATGCGCTTAAAAGTAATTATAATTAAAACAAGCATGAGTAAGCTAGAAGCTTCAACTACAGGCAAAGAAAAAGGATAAGGATGAAGCATAGCATGGCCATAATGAGTTCTCATGCCTGAAAGACATGGTGATGTTAATAAGATAGGATTCAAAATCAAGGTCTATAAATCTCCCTCTATTCGGTTTGAAGTGCAGAACTACATCTTAAATCGGATCTTATTTAGTAAGGAGTGGGTGTCACCCAATAATAGAGTCAAGATTGATAACATTTGCATCCTCGGGTAGCAGAGCGTGTTAGAAATTTGGCTGATTTGGATACATAGATGTTTTCATTATGGTAACATATGTTCTACATGAAGATCACACAAGTCAAAGAGCTAGTATGACAACGCGCAATGCAAAATTGGCTAAATATGAGACAGTGTGTTTTTTCCAATGCACCCGATGATAGTTTTTATTGGTGATGTTGATTGGAGTAAGTTCAATGCTTGCACACTTGAACATAGACACTATGGTGACTATTGAAGACTCACCTTAGAGTGCGAGTCAGTACAACATGTACGAAAGAAGTTATGATAGTTTTACTAAAGACAATGTCAACCTAACAGGATAGAATATGAAGACAAAATTGATAAAGAGTTAAGGGATTATTTTGTTTATCAAAATAATGACTTAACAATATAAAGGGATGACATCCTAGATGTTAACCCTTGGGTAAAGATATTTTATAATATGATAGCCGACTGGAAGAGTTATTAGCCTTAATAAATTGTATAAATGTAATTGTAAAATGTAAGAAAGAAGTGACATATGATGTGTATATAATAGCGATAGTGAAAGAGCAACAAAGAGATATTGATGCAAGTAGTATAAGGTTATGTTCCTTGACCTCTTTTGTAATCAGTAAATATTTTATATTACTTGTTTGGGAAGTGGGCTCATCTGGTAATCACATTTTGTACTACCAACTCCTAATAGGGTTGAGGCTTCTAACAAGGCCTATAGTCCCTTAATCAGGACTGAGTCACTATATGCATGTAATAGACTCCTAATAGGGTCAACATCCTTAACAAGATACTTTTTATTAGTGGATCTTTGTGGGTACCATCCCCACCGTGGTTTTCCCTTGGCCAGGGTTTCCTCGAGAACAAATAATGTGTTATGAGTTCTTTTATTTTATTTCTATGCACATTGTTTATCTTTATATGTTATGTATGCATTAAGATTATCTGTTATATCCATAATTGGGAAAAAGTAAAAGTTTGTGGAATACTGATTCACCCCCCCTCTCAGTATTCCCTATTTCTAACAGAGCGACGGCATTCAAAGGAGGAATTACACCAGAGAGATGGAATAAAGTTTTGAACCCTCTAACAAACTCCACAAGGAGAGCTTTAGTAAGATCCATTAGTGACCACTAATTTGATAATGATTTCACCTTTAGGACTAATGGAAACATCATTAGTCAATTTATTTCCACTTCAATACTAGCAGGAAAAATGAAAGAAGATGTACTAAAGGTGGCTTAGATTCTCTTCGTTGAAGATCTTCTTGGAGGAATAGATAAAATGATATGGGATATAGACAACCACCTCACCATCCCCTTCCTTGAGATAACTATGAAAATGAAGACTTCAATGTTGCTGGGAATTCCCCAATTCCAACACACTCCCATCATCACATTCAAAGATGAGAACAAGTTCGACCTTCACTGGCAAGAGATGGAAAGAAACCTGGAATTTTTATACAAAGATCTCTTGTAGGAAGACATGAATGTAGATTGGATGCTTGACTATTGGAGAAAGGAAGGATTCATTATCCCGGTGGAACTAGACAAAGTGAAAACAAAGAACCTCCACATAATGGCGCTTGAAGTCATTAGGTGCACATGGAATTTGAAAAAAGCCTCTTTCGAAGATGAGTGCATTGTGATCATGAAGAAAGGGGATAACATTTGGAAGTGCAAAATTATTGAAAAGGGAGTAGTTGAAGAAAAAGAGTGACAAATCCATTGGGTACTAAGGTCTCCTTTTGGTCTTAAATCAGTTTTATATATATAGAATATAGCAAGAGGGTTATAGATTAGTAGCTTTACTATCAAATCTGTATAAAACTTTCAATATGTATGAGACAAATTCTATGGGTTTTGTGATGGACAAAACAATGTGACTAAAGTGATGTTAATACTAAATACTAGTTAATTATAGAAATTTATCTTGTCTGTCGAAATAGGACTTTTTATTGTATCATAGCTAATACTCTGTGATTTCTTCATTTCTGATACTTTATACAGACTGCTAGTTTTAGAAGTTAAAGATAAGGAATTCTTCAAGAGATTTAAATATTTAAAAGCTTCTTTTTAAATATCTCTGGTCACTACGTAGGATTACAATCCAAGTGGCAAAACTAGTATGACACTCTTAAAACCCTCTCAGCGAGAGTACTATAGGAACTATCATATTATTACCTATTGTTGAAGAGAACAGAAGCTCTGGCCTTAGGCCTTATGCCGGCTTCCAATCTAGATTCCTTGTCATTGAAACCACAAAAGAAGGATTTTTTCAAGCTTATGAATATTCTTCATCTCTACTCAAACAAGATTGGAACAATTGTAAATACTAAAATAGATACAATCATATTTAAGTAAATGTATACTCCTTCATACTATTATCTTCACTTGGATTCGCTCTCCTCTGTTTCCTATTATAAAACTAACTTAACCCATGAAGAGACAATTTTTGGAAGTCTATAATCACTCTTAGCTCAAATAATGTTATTTATGTTTCAACTAGGTTTTGGCTTTCAAAATCTAGGATAATATTCTCAAAATTATCCTTTGTGAGCTTTAGGTATCCAAGAATGTAACCACACACTCAGAACACAAAGTAGATGGTCTCATTCTCTCAAGTCAGGATTTTCTAGGTTGATCTTGAGAACTAAGATAGGCTCTTAAGCCCAGATGCTGGGCAAACCTCTCTCCGTCCAACCCTCAAAACCAACACTAATTCTGCCCTATTTTCTCTTATCGGTTAAGGCTAAACAATCCTTCGTAGAATTGTTCTAGTTACTATTTCTTCATCGGCAAAGGCTAAACAATCCTTTGAGGATTTGTTTTCACTTATTAGTACTCTTAAGATTAGAGCATCAATTTCCTAAGGTAATTCTATTTCCCCTTTTTTGGTTTATTTTGCTACAAATAGATAGAATGGCTACTCCATTCATAGGATTGCACTATTAAGCTAGATTCAATTATTCCTTCATTTTTGAGTATCCTTTACATACATACACTATTCAGTTTAATTCAATTGTCACGTACTTACCAATCAGCCATATAGATTATTTCCAGCAAGATATGCTCTCAGATAAATTATTCCTTGTATCGAGTATCATGCTGAATGACTGAGCTTCTTTAATTTATGGTGTAAGGTAGGAAGTGGAAGGAGGACACTAAATAATATTTTAGATAAGTCTAAAATAGTTTCATCATGCATCTAAATTACCCCTACCTAGAACTTTTCATAGATAGGCACATATATTGATAAGTAATATCATAGATCTGCATAAATAACTAAAGCATAGTAATATCAGAGATATATATATACACTAATACAAAATTTATATCGCAATATATATAGATATATTCTTTATAGGTTTTTTTATTAGATCTTTTAGTCAAATATAGTCAATCAAATTTTAGTGGTTTGGACTCTCATTTTTATGAAAATTAACCCAAGGCAAATCTCTCTACTATATAATTTTAAGTAAACATTAAATAAAATAGCAATGAAGGTAAGCACAAAAAATATTTAGGTAAAATCATTCTAAGGTGACAAAAGAGGTAACGAAGATTTTTTTGTCGCTAATCAACCAACATTTCCCCTTCACCTTTGGCAAGCATCACTAAGGCACTTACTATATATAGGTGAGGTTCTTCCATCCACCACAACATCTCCTCAAGCAAATGGAAATGCCAATAAAATTGAGATGCCCTAACAAGCAAATGACCTTTAAAGTAAAATCTCATCGAAAATAATCAAGAAGATTCTACTGATTAAATACAATATTATAGTAAGAGAAATATCTATCATCCTAAGTGAGGAGTTCTTAGGAAACACTAACAGGCATAGGGTCAACTCAAATATAACAACTATGTTTATAGCCTCAGCCCTAGAGGTGGACCCTGATATAAAAGCTATTGGAAATATCTATAGAAGAGTCTTCAAGAAAAAGTATTTAGTGGATTTGAACAAAGTACTTAATAGTATACAAATAGCATTATCCATACCCAAACCCAAAGATTATAAAAGAAGAATCATCAACTAGAGCTATGTTTATACATTTCCTATTCTAGAAATGGAAGATTGGGATAGATATCTAGCAGAAACCCCCTCCATAAGAAGGAACCTAGATTTCCTTTTTTATTTCACCCATGTTCGACCTCCTCCAAATGGGAACTAGATGATTGAGTTTATCACAAATGATGACATAAGGCTGAAGTTGGTGAAGGAAGATAAAGCATCGATGGTGTCATCAGATTCCTCAAATAGATCCTAAATAAGTCATCTTAACATAAAGGACATCAAATGATCCTACTTAGTACACTGCATATTATTTTTGGATGTAAATCCTTTGTATTCGTCCCTCCTTATTCAAGTTTGTCATTTGTTGTTTCCTACCATTTTTTGATACTGCAATAATGATTAAGGTTGAACTTCAATGATGAAAGAAATCCCCATCAAATCAAGCCTCCACTTAAGATTGAAACCACAAAATTGTAATTCCAAAAGATAGATCAATAAAAATGAATGCTTTAAACATAGATTTGTCTTTTCCCTCCAAACATTAATCGTACATATCTAGGCATACTTAAGAAGATATATTTCTAATTCGAATCTATGATAGCTATAAAAAGATTAGTTTGTAATGGCTCAAGGTTATTGGGAATTTGGTTGAGTTGGATACATAGATGTTGTCATTATGGCAACATATGATCTACATGAAGAGCCCACAGGTCAGAGAGCAAGTATGTCAAAGCGCAATGCAAAATTGTCTAAGTATGAGACAATGTTTTTGCCAGTGTACCCAAAGACAATTTTAATTAGAAATGTTGTTTAGAGTAAGTTCAATGCTTGTGCACTTTAACATAGATGCTATGGTGACTATAGAAGACTCACCTAAGAGTGCAAGTTGGTATGGCATGTACGAAAGAAGTTATGACAGTTTTACTGAAGATAGTGTTAAGCCGATAGGACAGAATATGAAGACATAATTGGTAATGAGTTAAGGGATTATTTTGTTTATCAAAATAATGACTTAACAATATAAAGGGATGACATCCTAGATGTTAACCCTTGGGTAAAGATATTTGTATATTGTAAGCTGACTAAAAGAGTTATTAGTCTTAATAACTTGTATAAAGAGGTGTAATGATGTAATGTATAGAGAGACAATGATATGATATGAATGTAATAGCAATAGTGAAAAATAAAGTGATGAGACATTGATGAGAAGTTGCAAGTAGTATAAGGTTATGTACCTTGACCTATTTTGTAATCAGTAAATATTGTATATTACTTGTTTGGGAAATGGGCTCATCTGGTAATCATATTTTGTACTACCAACTCCTAACAGGGTTGAGGCTTCTAACAAGACCTATAGTCCCTTAATCAGGACTAAGACACTATATGCATGTAATAGGCTCCTAATAGGGTCAACATCCTTAACATGATACTTTTGATTAGTGGATCTTTGTGGGTAGCATCCCCACTGGAGTTTTCCCTAGGCAGGGTTTCCTCGAGAACAAATAATGTGTTATGAGTTCATTTGTTTTATTGCTATGCATGTTGTTTAGTTTTATATGTTATGCATGCATTAAGATAATCTGTTATATCCATAATTGGGAAAAAGTAAAAGTTTGTAGAATATTGATTCACCCCACCCCCCCTCTCAGTATTCCCTATTTCTAACAATTGGCATCAGAGCTTAGTTACTCAAAAAAGAATTATTCAAGGAAAGCCTAGCAGCTTGAGTAAGATCTCTATGGATATGGATCAGCTATAGAAGAATCTTGAAGAAACTCTTGAACAGATTGGTATGCTTACTAATGAAAGAGACACTCTGAAAGGAAAATATGATGATGCAAAGAACCTCATTGAAAAACTAAAAAACAAGTTGGAAGATCTGAAATCAGAAAAGGAGTCCAAAATTCAAATTGAAGATTGTGATGATGACTTAGAAAAGGAAAATGATATTCTTAAACATGAATTGAAGATAGAAAATCTGAAGCTAAGTCTGAAAGATGGAAATGGAAAAAATGAAGCAAATTTGAAATCTTAGAATGAAAATCTGAAGCTTGAAAATGAAGGGCTAAAATCTAAACTTGGTAAAGTAACATCTAAACTTGAGAAAGTTAATTTTCAATATGCCAAACTTGAGAAATATAATACAATTGTGAAAGGTGAGCTAACTTGATCTAAGCAGCATCTTGAAAGATTATATTCAACTAGTGAGAAGAATGATGAAAAAATGTCTTATAAAAAACCATTCTATGATAAAACTGGTCTTGGATTCAACACATCTAAAGCAAGTGAAGAAGCAAGGAACTAGATTTGAAAATGTTTGAAAGCATAGATGAAAAGAAATCTGATGAAATTGACAAATATGAAAATACACCTAAAGAAGAAGAACCACCTAAGCAAGAGGAGTCACCTAAAGGTATGCAAAGAGAATTTAAAGGTAGATATTTTACTTGTAATACTTTTGGTCATATGAAGAAAGATTGCACGGGTAATCAATTTAAACCTCTTAATGGTTATTGTTATAATTGTCATGGTTTTGGACATAGAGCTATTGAATGTAGAAAAACTAAATTTGTTAAGAATAATAATAGTAGTAGAATGTTTAGGAATACTAACCATATAGATAAGAGACCTATTGAAGATATGAACAGGAGAAATGGAGTAGTGTGTTATAGATGCAACAAAGTTGGACACATTGCTATAAACTACAGATCACAGATCAATCAGTCTAGACCAAGATATGGAAACAATGAAATGATTTGTCAGATATGTAACAAGATTGTACATATAGCAAGGTTTTACAGAATGAACAATAGAGTTTTTCATCCTAATCCTAACCCTAGAAGTCATGCAAGGAGAAATGAAGATGCAAGTAACAGTCAGAAAAGATGCTATTGTAATTCAGAAGAAGTGAAGTTTGTTAAAAGCACAGATCAAGGAGACGCATTCAGTATTGAAGGTAATTAGAAAGGTGAAGTATCAAGTGGTAAGAATGAATCTCTACCTAACCCATCTCAAAGTACTCAATTCACAAAAATTGCAGTAGAATAGGAACTTAGATTAGTGTAGAAGTTGATATATGATGAATTGAGTCTTGCATAGTTGATGCAAGATAATATATGATGTATTGATGCTATGGTTAAGAGCACATAGAAAAATATTATGCTTTGTGAGATCACAAGAAGTTTTAAGTTTTGCAGGTTAGTAGAATCAGCTTTTTAGAAAGAAGCGGCAAAAGAATTGAATGCGATGTCAGATCTATGTAAGATTGAAATGATAAAAGGTTATGATCGGTATTATTTGATCATCAAAGTGAATACAAGCTCTAAGGATATTGAAGAGTAGTGATTGGAAGCATTTTGCAAGGATTTGGTGAAGGATTTTTGTGTCGAATCTACGCAAGCCCTAAATCACAGAATCGAGGTATTTTACTTGGTAGATCTCTAAATTAGTTAAGGAATTAGCAGAAGTCATGGATGTTTCATTGATTCACAATGTTAGAGATAAGAATAGACCTAAAATGAAAAAGGAACCAGTAGAACCCTTGGAAGATGATCCTAAGTTAGCTTTATCATTTGTACCAAACAGAGTTTTACATCTAGAAAATGTTAGAAGTTATTTGGGATGTAAGCTAGAGACTCTCAATGATAGTGATTTCACAGAAGAATATCAGAAGATCTAAAATCAAGATATGTCATTGAAAGTCAGGTTTGAGCATTTGAAAGATAATGATATTGTTAAGTATTCTCTACAATATGAGTTTCACAATGAAGAATTTACCAAGATAATTTTAAGAAGAATTCACAATGGAAAGTTTTGGTTAGATGATAGAGTGACAGATATCATAGCTAACTGAATTCATGAGGTAACTGGACTATCTAAAATTGGATCCATTCCTTTGAATGAGAAGAACATGAGGAAAATGGTTATAGACAACACAAATTCATCTTACAATGGCAGGGGAATAGAAATTAGCAAGATATAGCAAGATGATGTCAGATATTTGTGTAAGATCCTTACAACTAAGTTTTGTGCTAACTCTAGAGAAGATGACATGGTAGCAGGAATGATACATGTAGCATATTTAATGTGTGTTGATAAAGTACAAGTTGACATGTGTGATATTTTGAGAATTCAGTTGTTTGAGAATTTGGAAAAGATAAAGAAGTCTAAGTATTCTTAGTTTAGATTCTCATCATTGATCACTTATATGTTTTTATATTTGTTAAGAAGATTTCCTTACACCATTGGTAATGATTGGAATGATGGTCAAACTACAATGGAAGGGATTAACAAAGTGTATATGAGGCATCTTATTCACAAAGTCAATGAGAGTGCAGTGTTGGTAATCAAAACATTTTAGAATTTGATGACAAGCAGAACAAGGATCCCATAGTCCCTAGTAGAAAGTATAAGAATGAGATATGTTTCATGGTTGATACTGACTTTACATACATTGAAGAAGTAGAACCTAGAGTAGAGTTCATAGACCCTCTTGGCTATGAAATCTCTGAGATTGAGATAGAAGAATATGTGAGTAGACTACTTAAGAGAAAGTTGGACATTCACAGCAATAGGTTTGGAACCTTTGAGGAGAACTTCAACTCCGTAAAGTCTATCCTTGAAGATAAATAATCAAAGAAAAGAGTTGTAAGTACAATCAAGAAGATACTAAAAGACACAGGGATGACTAAACATGAGTTCTTAATAGCAAAGCAAACAGTAGCTATAGTTAGAGAAATTGGACAAAAAGAAGTTTTGTCTATTCCTCCTCTGTCATCAGTTGCAGTACAACAAGAAGAGACACAAGTCAAGGTGAAAGTGGAAGAAATAGAGAAGGATCAAGAAGAAATAAAATCCACTAGATCAACCTCCTCCACACCTGGTAAAAGAGTGAAAGAGATTGCTACTAGACCAGGAAAGAGGCATAAGACTTTAGTGCCACCAGTTCAAAGAAAGATTGTAGAGATTAAAGATGATGAAGACACTCTTGTTAAGAAGAAAACTTGGAAACCTAGAATTGAAAAAGTGAATGAACAGATTATTCCAGATGGAGATTTCACAAAGATGAACAAATACTATGATCTCTATGATTATGCAAAGAGATTGAACCTAGAAAATGCAGTGGTAAAGCACATGATATTGACTGACAACAAGTTTGATACAATTTAGGGTAAGATACCTAATGACTTGTATAAGCATCTTGTAAATAGGAAGAAAAGAGCATCAAAGGAAGATATAACAATAAGAGAAAATCTTGTAAGAAAGTTATGTATTGTTAAGAATGAAGAACATTTCAAATAGATTATGAAAGATCTAAACACCCATCTCAGGACAAAGAAGAGGACAATACAGATTATGGGAGGCAATTATGAAGAAATCAACAAGGAAACAAAAAAAGAAATTGTTAAGGTAATGTTAGTTGCAGCAGAACCTGAAGAGAAAGTAGAAGAAGCAGAACAACATGACATTCCCTCTCCACTAGCCATTAAAATAGAAGATGAAACCATGAATGTTGAAGGAACAAAGATCACTTTGGATAGATCACTTTGGAATGTTGAATGTTGATAGGAACAAAGATCACTTGATGATGACAATTCGGATTTTGAAGAGTAGGACAGTGCCAAAGGAGAAGAGAAGACATAAAATAGAACTGAAGAATCTAAAGAGATAGAGAAACAAGTATCTATTCCCACCCAAGAAGAAATCAGTCTTACACTTGAGACTGGTAAGAAAACTTAGATTGATTCTATATTTGAGAGTTTGGGAAAAGAAGTAGATGATGATGATCAGATGGAATTGATCACGTCTTTGAATAAAATTATTGGGAAGAATAAGAAAGTGAAGAGCCTTGAAGGATGCCTAAAGGAGCTAACTGAGAAGTTACAAGGCATTGTAACCACACAAATTGCAGAGGATGACCCACTGGAAAGAGCAAAGAAAGTGATGAATACATTTGATGATGAGTTTACCAACTTATCTAATGTAGCTAAGGTGAAGGCACAAGCAGCCTATGAGGTCAAAATACTTTTGGGCATAAGTCAGAACATCAAGAATGATATCAACAATCTTGATATTTGTATAAAATACTTAAGAAGGAATTTAGACATAGGAAAATATTTGTACATTCAGTGTACAAAATCAGAAAACCTGATAGTAGAGGAAGTGCAGAAGAGTAAGATCAAGGAAGTAGAAATTCAAACTGAGATAAACCTTCTTTCAAGCCCCAATGTGAAGGTACTTGATGTTGAGAAGAAAATCTGCAAGATTTATGATGAAATAAGAATTTTACAAGATGACAAGTATAGGAAGCTGAAAAGATTCACTCTTTTAAGAGAGCATGTTTCTATCAAATTAAGCATTGTTGTAGAACAACTGGAAGAATGTCTTTCATCCTAGACATCTTTTCAGAAGTTCAGTTTTGTGAATCTCCAAGCATATGAAATTGCATCTTATGGATTGTGTGCACTACTCAGTGTTGTAGATTCGATTAAGAAGGAATGGGAGAAAGAGTTAGAGGACATGAAGATCAACTTTTTAGATTGTGTTGCAAGCCTACTGACTTTGCAATATTGAATAAGGGTATAATTTTTGTCTGAACATAGTTTTATCACCCTCCTTATCCTTTTTTTGTCATTGTTGTTAAAGGGGGAGAGATATTCAGCAGAAAATTGATAAGTATGTATACTCTTAGGGGGAGTATAGTATGTTTATAAGATATGGAGTCATAAGGACAACATATACATATTTTGTATTATGGCCACAATTTTGAAATTTTGAAGTCTAAGACTTAGCCAAATTTCTCATATGTTGCCACCAATGAAAAAGCGGGAGATTGTTAGCAATTTGGCTGAGTTGGATACATAGATGTTGTCATTATGGAAACATATGATCTACATGAAGAGTGCATAGGTCATAGAGCAAGTATGTCAAAGTGCAATGCAAAATTGTCTAAGTATGAGACAGTGTTTTTGCCAATGTACTCGAAGACAATTTTGATTAGCGATGTTGTTTGGAGTAAGTTCAGTGCTTGTGCACTTGAACATAGATACTATGGTGACTATAGAAGACTCACCTGAGAGTGTAAGTCAGTACAACATGTACGAAAGAAGTTATGATAGTTTTACTAAAGACAGTGTTAAGCCGGCAAGACAAAATATGAAGACAAAATTGGTAAAGAGTTAAGGGATTAGTTTGTTTATCAAAATAATGACTTAACAATATAAAGGGATGACATCCTAGATGTTAACCCTTGGGTAAAGATATTTTGTATATTGTAAGCTGACTGAAAGAGTTATTAACCTTAATAACTTGTATAAAGAGATGTAATGATGTAATGTATAAAGAGACAATGATATGATATGAATGTAATAGCGATAGTGAAAAAGCAAGAGAAGAGACATTGATGCGAAGTTGCAAGTAGTATAAGGTTATGTACCTTGACCTATTTTGTAAGCAGTAAATATTGTATATTACTTGTTTGGGCAATGGGCTCATTTGGTAATCATATTTTGTACTACCAACTCCTAACAGGGTTGAGGCTTCTAACAAGGCCTATAGTCCCTTAATTAGGACTGAGACACTATATGCATGTAATAGGCTCCTAATAGGGTCAACATCCTTAACATGATACTTTTGATTAGTGGATCTTTGTGGGTACCATCCCCACCGGGGTTTTCCCTTGGCTAGGGTTTCCTCGAGAACAAATAATGTGTTATGAGTTCATTTGTTTTATTGCTATGCATGTTGTTTAGTTTTCTATGTTATGTGTGCATTAAGATAATCTGTTATATCCATAATTGGGTAAGAGTAAAGTTTTATAGAATATTGATTCACCCCCCCTCTCAATATTCCCTATTTCTAACAAAGGTCTATAGCAGAATCATTTGGTGATGGTGGCTATAGAGAATAAAATAAAGTTAGACTGTAGTGGTCCAGTGTAAATCTCTTATCTAGGCTGACCCTGTTCTTTAAAGCCAAATGGCTCCCCTGGCAGAGGTTTTCTATTATGAGGTAGATAGCTATAACTTATTTCATTTTTATATTAAGATCATAGATGAATGAAGCTAATAGAAAAGGGTGTTAAAGGGAATCAAACTATACCATCAGAGGTATTAAAAAACAACAATCTAAATTATTTTGGGAGTACAAAGGATTGACTCTCCCCGACTACTCATACAAGAATATTTTCTACCTTTCCTATTTACTGTATGCAAAACTATTATCTGCACTAAGTTTTTTTATGTTAAAACACCACTTGGTGTTTATAGATTTATCCTCTCTGAGAAATTATAAGATAACTATTGATAATTTTAGAATAGATCAAGAAGACATTTTGTTCTTTACTTTATCATTGAGTAAGGATGTTTGACATTAGAGATAAGTGCTTTATTAAGGGGTGTTAATAGATCTATTTCCCCAAATTTTAAATTAGATTCCTTGTTTAAGTGAGTGTCTGATAGGTCTAGATAGCATAGGAATCTTGAGACTATTGTTGGTAGTTAGGTAGTCCTGCTCTTTTGGTTCATTTTGGAGGTTAGCTAGCAATTATCTTCAGATATATAATACTTATCTACTTTAGGTGTATGTGTTGATTTATTCTTTTATTGTTAGGTATAGGCCGTAGGCTTTGGGTTAAATTTAGTCTTAGCCTCCTAAGCAATCTCATATCTCATGGTTGAGTTTCTTATTGGGTATTGACTTTGGGCAAGATATCTCCTGTCTCTTTGGTATTTCCTACTATTTGGTATGGGTTAAAATCCAATTGAACCTCACCAAGCTTATCCTTTGGAATCTGGTTACATTTGTAGCATATCTGGAAGATTCGTAATTGATAAAATCTTCTCAGGAATCACTTATTTTAAAGTCAAGATATAGGTGTATAAGTATTGACTTCAGGAAAGCGATTACCAGGTAGATCTTATGTATCATCTTGTGATTCATTTTAGGACACTAGGCTAACTTGCCTAATGTTTCGTATAGGTGGTTCTTTATTTAGTTCTCATGATGTCAATATTTTATTTATTTTCATTTATAAGGATAGCTATTGTGGTTAGTATCATCCTAAAATCAACATATGTAGGATTATAATGGTCCTTTTAAGGTTCTTTGTTCATGATTATATAAGTGCATCTCAAATAAGGCCAAATTAGCTTGGATAAGGATATTTCTTTTTTAAACAAGTTTTAGACTCATTTTGTTTTAACTCTGCCAACTAACCAGGGGCAATTAGCTTAGTTGAAGGGGTTAATTCTTTTTTCAAGCTTGGTTAGCATCATAATTCTTACTAAAGTAATAGAAGTGGGGTTATTCTAAATCTAGTAAACTGGTATCCATAATCATGTATTTTACATATAAGTTCAAAGCTAGTCTTTTTAGATATTGTCCAGGTCAAGATAGCTAAGCTCAGAGCTTGTTCATTACCAAATGATACAGGGACAGGTACGTCTTTCAAGAAAATAAATTTAAATTTTAGGTGCCTCCTAACAAATATTTTCTTTCCAATAGGCTCGTAGTATTTGAGTTAGTAACAATATAACAACTATACTAATAAGGATGGATCTAAGCCAAAAATATAGTTATTTCAGGAAATAAAGAATCAAAAGGTAGCCTAAGGAAGAAATCCCAACCACGATGATGGGGCGAAGGAATCTACAAAACAATAATAACTTTGGACAGGATATAGAAAAGTTGCTCATAAATTTTGTAATATATAACTCTCATGAATCTATTTTTGGAGGGTATGCCCTCCTAAATTATTATGTATTAAATTCTAGACTACGGTCCCAAGCAAGGCTAGAGGGTTTCTCTACCCGGCTCTTCCCTACTAGCACCTACACTGAGCGGGGTTTTGTATATCTGATTATTTGCTCAATAAAATATTGGCTTCAGCCTTTTACCAAAAAAAAAAATGAATTGACATAGTTTTTAAAAATTTTAAGTCATTTTTTAGTTGTTGAAAAATGCTAAATATCTGGGGTCTAGTTCCTGCCAAACAAGTATATACTAATAATCTTTGTTTCCTCTAATTTCAAAATATGTTATAGATGACATGTATAGCTAGTGCAAAAAAGAAGAAAGATTATTTTTTGATGTATATTTTCTCTGATATAACTACTCAAAGTTGAACTTATCTGAAATCGATAGTTTTCATCTCCTGTCAAATTTCCCCTATCCAATCTATGCCATTCAAAAAAAAAATTCCATATTCTTGAAGATGAATCTCTCCTCTAGTGTTAAATATAAATTTTAAATTTTCATGATATGAGTTACTATTTTTTTTATTTGAAGCAGCATCTTCTTGAATGTTAAAATACCTACTTGCAGTATTTTGAAATTATAATATATTATATCTAATCAAAATAATATAAAACTTATATGACAATAATCTTGACTCTGAGCTCTATAAAAGGGTATTTTTATCTTTTTTTAAAAATATCATTAAAAATAGTAGGAGTCATCGAAACATCACTTTTCTAAAATAATTTTATTTTTTTTGTAATTGGACCCAAATTAGTATAAAACATGCATTTAATAGATATTTCCAATTGGAAAAGTTGAAGAACTTATCAAATGAATCTAGCTAGACCATATATTAGAAAAAAAAAATAGTTAGAAATACTCAAATTCAGCTATGCTAATAAGTTAGCCTAAAACGTGACATGACTTTGTGCTTTCACCCACATCTAAAGAAGAAATAATGGTGAAGGATTGAGATATTAACATGAAGATGAGATGTATGAAAAAGATATGACCATGGTATTCATTGGGTAACTTATTGATGATTCTATGACATTATGTTAGTGATTTGACTGTATTACATAATTTTGTTAAGAATTGAAGATCAAGAATGAACAAGTTTATGTGGTCAGTAAATGAAGAACTTAGTATACACTGAGTTGAAGTAGTGTACACTAAGCAAGTGTAGGGTATACCAAGTACAGTGTTAACTAAGTTAGAAGTCACTAACACATCACGGTATTGACTGAGTGAAAGAAATAAAATGGAACATGTGATTATTGAATAAAGATGATGAGCTGAATGAATATGAATGATTCTAAGGTTAAAGATAGAGTTTCTTACGAAGATCAAATGGTTGAAAAAATTCAAGTATGATCAGATGATGAAGAATGAGATGTGTTTGAAGACACAATTTTCGAGGAAGGTTGAAGTGAAAAAATTGATGATGAAGATTAAGAGGCAAAATCTATGGATAAGAAGAAAACAATTTATCATAAATATAAAAGGTGACAAGAGATTCATAATGATGATGAAGTGTGTGAGAAGATTGCATTCATGCGAAGCTGGTCAAACTAGTTAAAGTAAGAACCGAGCAACTCTACAAACAACACTGAGCATCAGAGAAAGGAATTAACCGAGTAGAATAGAGTTGGAGGATACAAGGAAATTGAAGTGATTATGATGGCCAAATGTATTTTGATCTTAACATACATCTGAAAATATGCAAAGGAAGTTGTATTTGAATTAGATCATTTACTGTTGCATTCTAACCATGGCTATAAATAAATCTCTTAACCAAGTGGGACATAACAGTCTTAATTATTTCATTATTAAAGTCAATGAATGTTGATTGTTTTCATATTGAACCCATAGTGAATGTTTGGTTACAAAGAACTATTAGTGATAAATCCTCTAACAAGGTCACACCTTACAATGTGTTTTTTAACCTTTAACAGGGTTGGGTCTTAACCGATCTCACTTCAGAAGAGTGAAATTATTTTGAGTACTGGTCCCAAGTGGTTTTTACCCTAACAGGGTTTCCATGTTAAAAATCATATTTTATATGTGTATGGATGTGATGATATGTTATTTTACTTTACACATTACAATTAATGGTTTGATTGGTATATACACTAGTTAATTTACTGGTATTCGGTTAATGACCAGAAAGGCATAGACAAAGTTTTACCAAGTTGTTTTGATTAATTGAAGTATTTTTTTATACATATGGGAGTTTTTGGGACTGTAGGATAATTGGACTTAACTGATTCAACCCCCCCCCCCTAATCAGTTATCTAACAATTGCTATCAGAGAAAGAGTACTTGAAGGAAGAAGTTTGAAGGACTTAATTTAAAGATCACAAGATGTATAAGAGAGAGGTGCCAAAGCTGGACAAAGATAACTTCTCAACATGGTAAAGAAAGATGAAGTTATATCTATCATGGATTGGAGATTCTACAATATACTACTTGGAAAATGAATTTATAACTGCCACTAGTCCTTTGACTGTCACACAAATGAAAGAAAGACAAGAACATAATGGTATGATGATTGAGATTTCATCTTCTCTATCAGATGCTAAATTTGAAGACATTAAGACATGCACAACTATAAAACAAATGTGGGAAAAGCTCACACTAGTTCATGGAGGAGATGTAAATGTGCTCAGGGAAAAAGATGAAAGTCTAAGAGGAAAGTTTGATGACATGAAGATGAACAAAGGTGAAAACATCACTCAGTACAACAATCAAATCAAGGAAGTTGTGAATGCTATTCAAGGAGCAAGTGGAACTGATGCAGGAGCATCCTGGGTGTAAGAGCAATCTTGCATCACCCAAAAATATTTCTATTTTTGTATTCAATAAGGGCTATTTTGTGCAGAGCTGCTATTTATGGAAAGTTACTATTTTTGGCAATTTTCGTATGTGCTCAGAATGATCTTATTTCTTTCTTGGAGGTTCATTTTGGTCATATAAGTCTGCCAGTAAAGTTTCATTGCCAGATCAAGTGTATATTGGAAGATATTGAAGATTTTCGGTATTGGCAGCAGGGTACAGAAACTTTGAACTCAGTTTTGAAGGCTTTAGAGGCCCCGGATGAGGTTGAAAATTTGAGTGACAAGCACTTGTGCCAGTCAAGCCTGTAGAGCGCTTCGTGGTGTTTCTAAAATGGGTTTATAATAGCCGAGCGGGTCAACTGGTGATGACTTATGGTCTTCGGAAGTTGGGCCACCTGAAATGGCGAAAAATAATTTTCTTCAAAATTTTTGTTCGGGTTTCAAAGGTTATCTTGAGCCGACTATGATGTAATAAAATGTAAAATAAAATAATTCTAAGTTTGGTCGGCCTTATTGGCTAAAATTCTGGAACCTTCCCAGGCGGTGGATAATTGCCTATATAAGGAAGGCTGTATTATTGTCTTAGGCAGTTCAGAATAGTTCTGGGTAGTAGATCTGGGTATTGATTCGAGGCTTTGTCCTAAAGAATATTGTAAGGGAATGCCCATGTGGCTTTGCATATTGTAATTCTGAAAGTTTGTAATTCCACATTTGTGGAGATAATAAGAAGTCAATTTTTTGTTCTTGCATATTATTGTTGTTGTTTCTCTATTTCTGTTATGTGTTTGTGGCATTAAGGGGAGCACCCTTCATCAAGTGGTATCAGAGCAGGAGTTCTTGAGTGTGTAAACAGATCGTCGACTGTGAGGTAGTTTGTACCAGGACCGTGGCTAGGGTTTCAGCGCGCATCACGAAAATGCCTCCACGAAGGGAACATGGCGGAAGAGCTGGTGTTGTAACACCTGAGGTTAGAGAGCTGCAGAGACAAGTGCGAGCATTGCAAGAAGAGATTCACAGAGGAATGAATCTTAATGTCAGAGATGAAAGCGAGGATGAAGCCGAAGAAGAATATCAAGAAGGAGAAGCTGAAATTGTGAACCAGGAGGAAGAAAGACTTTTTCAGGTGATTTCCAAGATTGGGAAAAGACCTAAGATTGAGGTTCTTACATTTTCTGGAAATCTTAACCCAAAGGAATTGATCGACTAGATCAATGAATGTGAGGAGTATTTTGAGTATGAAGATGTTGAGGATCCTGATAGGGTAAAATTTGTGAAGGCCAGACTGAAAGGTCATGCGAAGATCTGGTGGCAAGAAATTCAATTGGAGCGAAATAGAAGAAGGAAAGATAAAATCACAAGATGGGATTAGATGGTGGAAAAATTGAAGCGACAGTTCATTCCTGTTGATTATGAGCTTGACCTACTGAAGAAAATGCAAAGTTTGAAGCAAGCAGGAAAATCTGTTCAGGAGTATACAGAGGAGTTCTATCGACTCCTCATCAGAACAGGCCATGCCGAAGCTGATAAGGAGAAAGTTGCCCGACACCTTAATGGGTTAAGGCCAAGCATTCAGGAGGAGTTGAATCTGGTTCGAATGAATAGTATTGAGGAGGCATGCCAATTTTCCCTAAAAGTAGAGGAAAAGCTGAACAAGAAGTTCGAGAGCAGACAAAATGGAAGAGGTCCCAGTGGATGATCTGGTGGATGATCATATGGTGGCCGAAATGAAGATCCGAAAAAGAAGGATGAGGCCAGTAGTAGTCAAAATCAGCGAGGAAATAATTCCAATCGCTTCAAGGATCAGAATAATAGAGATCAGAGAGGAAGAGGAAGAGGACAAGGATCTGGAAGAGGTGGCTTCCGTGGAACATGTTTTCACTATGGAGAAGAAGGTCATAGGGCATTTGAATGTCCTCAGTGCCAAGGCAGAACGGACAGGAGAAATGAAGGCTAGGCCAGAGTTGCACATGTAGATGAAGATGTCAGATCATCAAATTCTGAAGATGCTGAAAGAGGAGAAACGTTGATTAACAGAAGAGTCATGTTGAGTGGTGAGAATCAACCTGAGCAAAGGAGGAGCCTGTTTCGCACCAGGTGCAAGTGTGAAGGTAAATGTTGTGATGTGATTATTGATAGTGGAAGCACTGACAATTTGGTGTCAGAAGAGATGGTGACAAAGTTGAAGCTCAAGAGAGAGAAACACCCACATCCATATCGGATTGCCTGGGTACAGGATGACCACAAGGTCATGGTCAATGAACAATGCCTAGTGAAGTTCAAGATTGGCAGATACCAAGATGAGGTATTGTGTGATATCATATCTATGGATGCATGTCATATGTTGTTGGGTAGACCATGGCAGTTTGACAGATGTGTCGTACATGATGGTCGTGCGAATACCTATTCCCTGACAAAGGATGGAGTGCGACATAAGCTAAAACAATTGAAGGAGACTGAAGAAAAGGTATGTGGTAATGCAAGGATAACTTTTGTTGATGGAAGAAATTTTCTAGATGGTATGAGGCATGAGCATGTATGTTTTGCTTTAATTCCAAAAGTTGGTAAAGAGGAGGTAGAAGATGTTCCTGTAGAAGTTGCAGATTTGTTGAATGAGTTTCAGGATATTGTATCCGATAACATGCCTGATGGATTACCACCAGTCAGGAAGATCAGTCATCAGATGGACTTGATCCCAGGAGTGAGTTTGTCGAATAAGGCAACACAAAGAATGACACCTGCAGAAAGTGAGGAGTTGAACAGACAAGTACATGAACTGTTACAGAAAGGATTGATCCGTGAGAGTCTGAGTCCCTGTTTTGTACCAGCGGTATTAGCACCGAAGAAGAATGGAGAATGGAGGATGTGTACAGATTCTAGGGAAATAAACAAGATCACAATCAAGTATAGGTTTCCATTGCCATGAATGGATGATATTATGGACTGTTTGAGTGGAGCTGTGTATTTCTCAAAGATAGATCTGAAGAGTGGATATCATCAGATTCGGATCAGAGAAGGAGATGAATGGAAGACTGCCTTCAAGACAAAGGAAGGACTATATGAGTGGTTAGTCATGCCTTTTGGGCTAACCAATGCACCGAGCACTTTCATGCGGCTCATGAACGAGGTTCTGAAAGAATTTTTGGGTAAGTTTGTCATTGTTTACCTAGATCATATTTTGATCTTTAGTAAGACATTGGATGAGCATATGATGCATATTCGTATGGTATTTGAGAAGTTGAGAGAAGAGAAATTGCTGATTAATTTTAAGAAGTGCAGTTTTGTGAAGAAAGAGTTGGTGTATTTGGGGTTTGTAGTTTCAGGAAAAGGTCTAAAAATGGACCCAGAGAAGGTACAGGCTATCCTTGAATGGCCTACTCCAAAGAGTGCTATTGAGGTAAGATCTTTTCATGGTCTAGCTAGCTTTTATAGAAAGTTTATTAGAAATTTTAGTAGTATTTGTGGACCCTTGACTGAAACAATGAGAGGGGATAGAAAAGAGTTTAAGTGGACTAATGGGGCAGAAAAGAGTTTTCAATTGTTGAAACAAAAAGTTACAGAAGAACCTGTTTTAGCACTTCCAGATTTTAATAAGGTGTTTCAAGTAGATTGTGATGCTAGTGGTACTGCAATAGGAGCTGTTATGAGCCAAGAAGGTAAACTTGTTGCTTATTTTAGTGAGAAGTTAAATGATGCCAAGAGGAAATATTCTGTTTATGATCAGGAATTTTATACTATAGTTCAGGCATTAAAGAAGTGGAGACATTATCTACTTCCTAAGGAGTTTGTTTTGTATACTGATCATCGAGCTTTGCAATATTTGAATAGTCAAGGAAAGTTGAATCAGAGGCATTTGAAATGGGTTGAGTTTTTGCAGAGTTATACATTTGTTTTGAAACACAGGAGTGGAAAGTCTAATAGGGTTGCAGATGCTCTTAGCAGAAGGCAACTATTGCTGACAGAAATGCAGATTGAAGTGGTTGGGTTCAAGGAACTCAAGAATTTATATCCAGAGGATCCTGATTTTGGTGAAGCTTGGAAAGCTTGTACAGAACCTGTTACTCTAGACAGGATGAAATGGTTGGATTTCATCATCCAGGATGATATGCTATTTAGAGGGAGTTAGTTGTGCATTCCACGAAGTTCTATGAGAGAGAATCTCATCAAGGAGAAGCATAGCGGAGGATTGGCTGGACATTTTGGTCGTGATAAAACCCTTGGTTTGGTTAGTGAGAATTATTATTGGCCACAGTTGCAGCAAGATGTGAAGAAGTTTGTACAGAGTTGCAGAGTATGTCAAATGGCGAAAGGAGTGAAGCAGAATACAGGGTTGTACCAGCCATTGCCTATACCAGAGAAGCCTTGGGAGGATATCAGTATGGACTTTATTCTTGGTTTACCGAGGACACAACGGGGACATGATTCAATTTTTGTAGTAGTTGACAGATTTTTGAAGATGGCACATTTCATTCCCTGCAAGAAGACTAATGATGCTGTTCATGTAGCCGAATTGTTTTTCAGAGAAGTAGTGAGACTTCATGGTCTGCCAAAGACCATAGTTTCAGATCGGGACACTAAGTTTGTTGGATATTTCTGGCGAACATTGTGGAAGAAGTTGAAGATAGATTTGAAGTTCAGTTCATCACATCACCCACAGACTAATGGACAGACAGAGGTCGTGAATAGGAGTTTGGGAAATCTGCTGAGATGTTTGGTTGGGGATAAGCCAACAGGATGGGATTTGATTTTACCACAGGTAGAATTTGCATACAATAATTCTATCAACAGGAGCACTGGTAAATCACCATTCCAGATTATATATGGCAGTAGTCCAAGAAATGCATCTGAGTTGAGAAAGATAGATAAAGGAGAAATAAGTAGTGCTGAGGCTGAGGATTTTGCAGAATATTTGAAGAACATCCATGGGGAGGTGAGGAAGCATATTACCAAGATGAACGCACAGTATAAGGCTAAGGCAGATGAGAAAAGGAGGTATAAGGAATTTCAGGTTGGTGATGAAGTCATGGTTCATTTGCGAAAGGAGCGGTTTCCAGTTGGTACATATAACAAGTTGAAAATGAAGAAGTTTGGACCATGTAAGATATTGAAGAAGCATGATTCAGGAAATGCATATGAGGTAGAATTGCCTAGTGAGCTGAATATTTCACCAGTGTTTAACATTTCAGATCTGACAGAGTATCATGAAGGAGGTGCTGAAGATGAGATCACAACAACACAGTGGAGTATTCCAGCAACTAGTTCAGATACTAAGGAGATCGAAGACATACTGGACAGTCGTGTTGGTAGAAGCACAAGGAATAGGACATATGAAGAGTATTTGGTCAAATGGAAAGGATGACCTGTAGAAGATTCATCATGGCTAACAAAGGAGGAGGTTAACCATCTTGGTTTTCCTCTGCACACCTGTGTCGTGACAGGGTCACTTCTCAAATTACCCCCGATGTCTGATGCAGGAGCATCCTGGGTGTAAGAGCAATCTTGCATCACCCAAAAATATTTCTGTTTTTGTATTCAATAAGGGCTATTTTGTGCAGAGCTGCTATTTATGGAAAGTTACTATTTTTGGTAATTTTTGTATGTGCTCAGAATGATCTTATTTCTTTCTTGGAGGTTCATTTTGGTCATATAAGTCTACCAGTAAAGTTTCATTGCCAGATCAAGTGTATATTGGAAGATATTGAAGATTTTCGGTATTGGCAGCAGGGTACAGAAACTTTGAACTCAGTTTTGAAGGCTTTAGAGGCCCCGGATGAGGTCAAAAATTTGGGTGACAGGCACTTCCGCCGGTCAAGCCTGTAGAGCGCTTCGTGGCATTTCCAAAATGGGGTTATAATAGCTGAGCGGGTCAACTGGTGATGACTTATGGTCTTCGGAAGTTGGGCCACCTGAAATGGCGAAAAATAATTTTCTTCAAAATTTCTATTCAGGTTTCAAAGGTTATCTTGAGCCGACTATGATGTAATAAAATGTAAAATAAAATAATTCTAAGTTTGGTCGGCCTTATTGGCTAAAATTCTGGAACCTTCCCAGGCGGTGGATAATTGCCTATATAAGGAAGGCTGTATTATTGTCTTAGGTAGTTCAGAATAGTTCTGGGTAGTAGATCTGGGTATTGATTCGAGGCTTTGTCCTAAAGAATATTGTAAGGGAATGCCCATGTGGTTTTGCATATTGTAATTTTGAAAGTTTGTAATTCCACATTTGTGGAGATAATAAGAAGTCAATTTTCTATTCTTGCATATTATTGTTGTTGTTTCTCTATTTCTATTATGTGTTTGTGGCATTAAGGGGAGCACCCTTCATCAGGAACTATTGATGAAGACATTCTGGTAAGTAAAATTTTTAGAATATTGTTACATGTCTATGCTATTAGAGTCTCTGCAATTCATGAAATGAGAGAAGCTCATGATAATAATATTTCACTTGATAGTTTGATTGGAAGATTGACTACATTTGAGATTAATAACTATGACAACAATATGTTACCTAAGGTAGAATATGCATTTATGTCATCTCTAAAAAATTGGAAGATCAAGCAGCAGACATAAGATAAGAAATGAAAGTGAGAGTGAAGGTGAAGAAGATGAACTTGATGAACTTGAAGCATTAATGGCTAGGATACTACAAAAAGGAAGAGGAAGATATATAGGTAAACTACCCTTGGTATGTTTTAAATATAAAGAGATTGGTCATATTACAACAAGATGCCCTAATAGGAAAGAAGATGAGAAAATAAATGAAAGATCAAATGAAAGGATGAATGAAAAAATAAATTACTAAGATCATAGAGGAAACTAACAATATGGAAATAGAGACAACCGAGACTAAAAATATTAAGGCAAGAAGGCATGCCACCTAGTTGAAGATGAAAATAATGACACCAAGACCGAAACTAATGAAGACATAGAAGTGGTATTTGTTGCATTGAAAGAAAATTCTGAAGAAAAAGAAGAAAGGTATGTTGAAAAATCCCTTATTTCTAAAGTTAGAAAGAATGATACTTGGATTATTAATAGTGGTTGCACACATCATATGACTGGTGATGAAGAAAAATTTTTATATCTTGAACATTATAATGGTGGATCTGTGAAAATGGGAAATGATACACCTTGTCTAGTGAAAGGTAAAGGTTCTATATTGTTGAATAATAAGATCATATGTGAAAATGCATATTGGGTGAAAGGACTTAACTATAATCTATTGAGTGTACCACAACTAAATAACACAAGTCATCGAGTTACACTTGATAATAGAAAGGTGAAAATCTATGATGAAGCTAGAAATTTGATTGGTACTGATGAACAATCAAAAGGTAACTTATTCTATGTGGACAATGTTGAAACTTCTTGTTTGTTGGCTAAAAATGAAGATGTATGGTTATGGAACAAGAGGTTATGTCATGTGAACTTTGAAAAAATGGTTAAAATCAATAAGAAAAGGAAATTTATAGGTCTACCAAGCATATCTAAACCTGACCATGTAATGTGCAAACAATGTCAAATGAGTAAGATGTCAAAGTCTAGTTTCAAGAGAAAGCATTACTCATCTAATGTTATTTTGGAGTTAGTTCATACTAACTTGTGTGGTCTAATGAGAACTTAGAGTTTTTATGGAGACATATATTTTATCTTATTTGTTGATGATTTCTCTAGGACGATGAATGCAATGTTCTTAAAATAAAAATAATAAGCTTTCAAAATGTTTAAATCATAAAAAGTAAAATTGGAAAGAGAAAGTGGTAAGGAACTGAAATGCTTAAGGTTAGATAGAGGTGGTGAATTTATTTTTGATGGGTTCACTAATTTCTATAATGAGCATGGAATAAAGAGACATGTATCTACACCAAGAACACCCTAGCATAATGAGATTGTTGAAAGGAGGAATAGATCAATTGTTGATTGTGCTAGAACATTGATTGAAAAAGATGTTGGACAAATGTATTGGAGAGAAGTTGTGAGTACTGTTGTTTACACACTAAACCAGGTTCAACTGAAGAAAGAATCAAACAAGATACCTTATGAGCTATGGTATGGTTACACACCTAATGTGAGCTATTTTAAAATATTTAGAAGTAGTGTAACACCCCTTACTACTAAATAAATAAAAATAAACAACCACAAGAGAACCAATGAAATAAACCTGAACAGCACAACAAATTTATTTTTTATAAACAAGGTACAACATAGAACCAAATTACAAATCAACTGACATAATCAGTTATTTAAATATCCAATGTAATCTATTACATGAGAGTATATCAATATACCCAACATTTAATACAAACATACTAAAAGTTCCAGAATACATCTAATTGATCCTAGATATCCTAAGCACTATTCTGATAACCAGTAACCGGGTAATAATCTATTTTCCATAAATCTTTACAACAGTCAACCATTCCCCCAAAAACATAGTTTTCCTCATCTAGAATCCTAAAAACATCAAGATATAAAACAACCACAACAAACAGGGCTTAGTCAAATAGTCTAAGATAATGGAATACCTCCAAAGCATCTGCATCATATAGGTTAAAACCTTAACAGAATAATCTGAACCATGCATGTAAAAATAGACATATTTCATCATTACAAGAAGTATTTCATTTCTAATCAACAGAAATAAACTCACAAAGAAAATGACAAGGTGATGATCCACTAGCTTTAGGTATCTACATAAGAATCAACGATCAGTAACCAATAGGAAACTCGAAGAATTCATTATGCCAGCCTTATTCTTTCCAAGCAATAAGGTAAAACCATTCCCTTACTTCACCAACATGTGCAAGTAATCAGGGAAACATATTTTATCTTTTTAAATCAAACCCATAGCCCATGAATTATTAAATTATCACTTAGTAATTAATTGACAGATATTCCTTCGCCTTCAGGCTATAGACAAAAGTCAGCTTCCCATACTAAGGATCACACTTGCATTATCTTAAAACACTTCATACTACCAAAATAGCTAACCATAGTAAAAATTTAAATTACCAATTCAACTATTAATGTTAACTTAACAACTGAATCCATAATACTGAAACAACTATTTAAAATTTCCACATACATCCATGAAACCACTTTCCAAAAATAGCCACAGCAAGCATCTTCTTTTCATCACTCAAAGAATAACTTTAAGAAAAATTCCCAATGCTATTCCTAGAAACTTAAACAATAATAATATCCAATTCCTAATATCTAATTGCAATTTTAATAACAGAAAAGTAGAAACATCCAATTCTATTGTCAACTATTCGATACAATAATACCTAAGACTCAATTCCATTCTTCTGTCACATTCTAACTAACAGAGTTATTGTGAAACCATAGAAAGTTAACAATCAACTTTAATACCAAAGAATAATGTAGAATTACACATTAACTACATAATTCCGCCCGTATAAAAATACACTTGATCAATTCTGTTATCTCTGTTACCAAGTCACTTATGTACATACTTGTAGGTGTAAACACATATATGTACATATGAATATACACTCATGATACGTGTATATACATATATACATATACATTCCTACAAATATATATATATATATATATATATATATATATATATATATATATATATATATGTATGCACATACTTATAGGCTCACACACATATATACACATATGCATATATACATATACATTCCTATAAGTATATAAATATATATATATATATATATATTTATGTACCCTTGTATTAAAATAGAGTACAGAGCACTACATCAAAGTTGTAATACCATCAGAAAACATGAAATCATATATTCCAATCTAAATATGAATTATCAGTTACTGATACAACAAAAATTCCACAGACAGCAAATATACTACAACAGTAGCCATCAAATAGCCTTTAGACCAAAGTCATAACTAAATCTACGAAAGAATAATGTGACAATAGAGATTTCCATAATAAACCCCACATCAACCGAGAATACCATAGCACCAAGAAACAAAACCATGTTCTTTTTCCTGCTACAGCATGATCACCTAAAAGAACTCGATTCCTAATAAAATTTACCAATAGACCCAGCAATCCTCATAAACAATAGCTACAGTAATAGTAATCGAAACTTAATTCCCTCCATCTAGAGCATAGAACTGTGAACATTCATATCAACCACTAACACCAGAGGCTGATACATATATCATACGATGACTGTTCTCTACAAAACCTCATGGTAACCAAATCTCCCATCTCTCAAGCCAATACTACAAGCTACTAGACAGAGAGATGCATTCTTTAGAATCTCTAACCACGACTTAACAAAACTTCCCTATACCAATGCTCGACAAGACAAGAAAGTCATCTACAACATTCTAATAGTGGCATCACAATGAACATTAGCTGTGCTTACTAAACAAAATAAACTATCAACTAAATAATATGAAATCAGGTACAAAATATGAATTCACTTAATGTTCCAATATTGCCAAGAAAACTTCTCACCATGGTTACACACTCATTCTAACCTAGGAATCACAGAACCTGATAATTAAACCAATTAGAGAATGCAATATAACCAAAAATCTCAAAACCCAAATACCTGGTGACAAGACCAATATCAACACCAGAACAAACTAAACCCATTCACAAAATAACATTCCCAAAGCTCGGTAAAAAGAACTGGTAGTAGAGAGGCTACAGCTTCACGGTCTTCACTCTCCATTGCTACTTCCTTACACAATACATTGTCGTTCCCACTACTTAAGATCATGAAAACTGACATGAAATAGTGAAACACAAAAACCCCCAAACTTAGGAAACCTTACACTTCCACACTCCTATAAATAGTATCACCATTTCGACAAACTCAAAATCCATTTTCTAATCAACTGAACCAAAACACACAATCGAAATACCAACTTTCAAATAGTGAACATAACACTGCAATGTGCAAAACCACACATATTTTGAAAGACATTTCTACAGTACACAATAACATTTTAATCACATTGCATACCCTGAATATAAACCATTTAAATGAATTTTTATAACGAGATTCATAAAGAAAGCAAGAGTTGAGTTAGAGAATGCCCCTGCCTTAATAACAGAGTGGGGGTGTTCTGAACTTGAAGTTGAAGCCAAAGACCTCGCTCCCAACTGGCGAGCTACACAAAAATCAAATCCTTGCTCAGCAAAGCTAAACCCACCAAAAAATTCCAAGAGCCAAGCAACGAAACTGAGCACCCTGTGACAGAGCTCGTTTCATAAGCAACAAAAACCGAATTGTGCTTCCAAAAGATAGCTCGAAAACTAGAAATAGAGCCGTGAAATGCAAAATGGAGAATCCCATTAATAATGCACAAGTAAACAACCATATTCCTCTCCAATCTAAATAGAATGACTCCATTTCCGCAACCTTTCCAGGCATCAAACCCACTACCTCAACAGAGAAACAAAACCTTGCCAAAGCAAATGACCGACAGCGAACTAAAGTCATTCAATTCCCATAAACATGTTGTAACTGCATTAAAGCCCAAACTTATCTTTCACTACCACCTTTACTTAACACAATGATAGTTGTTACTGCAGTACACATACTTACCGAGAACTCCCACTTACCCATGCTTAGAGTAATTCACATGTGCAAATAACAACCAATTTCCTGCTACACATTCAAACATAGAAAAACAAATATCTTGGCACAGTGAACTTATTATAACATAGCCATATCAATCCAAGTTCACGACACCATAGGGAGAATCTCAAAGCCATAACCAATGTTAAACAATTCACTAATCTTAACTTGCTAACCATAAAACAAAGAATGTTAGGATATTATTAATTCCCTTTCTAGATTAACACATATCTTCCCACTAACTCATTCTAACATAATAGACTTATTTATATTCATTTAAATTTCAATATTCATTTAACAATCGACACTAACATAATAAAATCATTTATACATTAGCATTAATCATAAAATTAACCATATTTTCCTTCACAATAACAGACCAAAATAACATCGAAATTCTCATTAAAGAAAACTTAATTTCAGAATAGGAATTCCTCATCCTTCTTCCTAAGTAACACAAATTTCCAAGTACCAAAGTCAACAAAGAAATTGATAATTCAGAAAAGACAGTGTCTGTAGATATTAAATTAAATCCAATGTCATAGTCTAACCAAAATTAACAATTAATAGCCAAACTAAATATCCCGTATTTGTCTAAGATATAAATCAAAGTTAAAACAAAGTTATAATCCACTTCTAACCAAAAGAGTTTGAACATATCAAATCTGAACCAAGACATAAATCCATCCTAAAAGAACTAAATAAAGATGCAGAATAAAAAAAACCAAGCCAGAAGCAGATAGGGGCATGACAAGTAGATGTTACATTTTGAAAGATGATAGAAATAGAAAATTTGATATAAAATGTGATGAAGGGCTATTTCTAGGATATTCTACTAAAAGCAAGGCTTATAAATGTTTGAACAAGGCTACTAAAAAAATGATTGAAAGTGCAAATATGAGAGTTGATGAGTTTCTAGAAAATAATTATGAAGAAAGTAAAAAGGAACCAGAAGACTATGGTAGATTTGTTTATATTGAAGAACCTAAAAATATACCTGAGAAACAGTCTAGCATTACCGAGTAACAGAATAATACTACCGAGCAATAGTCTTTACAGACCAAGCAACAACAAATAGTCACTAATGAGAATGATGATCATGCACCAAGTGGAGAATACATTGAAGATCAGAGATCTGAACTTGTACTTGCAAAATATGTGAGAAGACACCATCCACAAGATCAGATAATTTGAGATAAAAGAGTAGGAATGATGACTAAAAATACGTTAAGAAACAATACATGTTTAGTTTGTGAATTTTAGACTAAAATTGTTAGAGATGCATTGGAAAATGATGAATGGATTAAGGAAATGAATGAAGACATTGAGTAAATATAGAAAAATAAAATATGGACATTGGTATCGAGACCAAAAGATAAAAATTGTGATTGGAACCAAATGGATATTCAGAAACAAATTGAATGAGAATGAAGATGTAACAAGGAACAAAGAAAGACTAGTTTGCAAAGGTTATTCACACGAAGAAGGAATTGACTATGGAGAAACTTTTGCACTCATTTCTACCTACTGGAAGGAGTAAGAATACTACTTGCATATGCTTCTTACAAAGGATTTAATGTATATCAGATGGATGTGAAATCTGCATTTATGAATGAGATACTTGAGGAAGAGGTCTGCATTGAACAACCTAAAGGTTTTGTTGATCCTATTAAGAGGAATATGGTATGTAAGTTACACAAAGCATTATATGGACTAAAACAAGCACTAAGAGCATGGTATGAAAGACTACATTCTTATCTCATAAGAATTGGATATGTTAGAACAAGTGACAACAACAATTTGTATTTGAAATGTGAAATTGATGATAAGATTCTTATTGCAGAAATATTTATTGATGATATCATATTTGGAGGTCATGATAATTTATGTAAATCTTTTGCTGATGAAATGAAGAAAGAGTTTGAAATGTTGATGTTTGGTGAGATTAATTTTTTTCTTGGATTGAAAATACTACAACAGAAGGAAGGCATATATATCAAAAAATCTAAATACATCAAATAAGTGTTGAAGACATTAGGTATGGAAGATTCAAAACTAGTTGGTACACCTATGGTATTTGGATGCAAGATGACTAAGGATGAAAAATCAATCGAGGTAAATCAAACCTTATATAAATCAATGATTGAAATTTGATGTATGTTGTGCATAGTAGACCCAATATTGCACATGTGGTTGGAATTGTAGCTAGATTCTCTGCTAATCCTAAAGAATCACACATGACTGTTGTGAAAAGAATCTTGAGATGCATTAAGAATACTAAATATTATGGATTATGGTATAAGAAAGAAGGAAATTTTGAACTAAAAGTTTGCACTGATGTAAATTGGGATAGAAACATTGATGATAGAAAAAGCACTACAGGTGGAGCATTCTTTTTGGGAGAGAGATTGGTAACTTGGATAAGTAAGAAACAAGGATGCATTTCTCAGTCCACTACAAAAGCATAATATGTTGTTGTTGCTACCAATTGTTGAAATATTGCATGGATAAAGTAATTGTTGAAAGGTATGAATGAGGATAGCACTAATCTAGTGATAATCTATTTTGATAACACACGTGCAATTAATATTTCAAAGAATCCAATGATGCATGCAAAGACAAAGAACATATGTATTAAGTATCACTATTTGAGGGAGAAAGTTCAAGAAAAGCAAGTCAAATTGGAATATATGAAGTCGCAAGAGAAAATTTCTGATATAGTTACAAAACCCTTATCGAAGGATATATTTGAATACTTGAGAAGTAGACTATGTTATCTTTATTTTGAGCATTAAATATTGTCATTAGTATCAAAGTTGATCAGTCAATTACCTATGCTATATAGTCAATAAAAGAAAGTACTTCAAGCCAAACATACTAGTCGGTTAACTACATAAGCTAGACATTACCAAGAACAAAAGATGTTAGTTCTAACCGAGCACCAAAGAAATTGTACCAAGCATCAATGTACACCAATATTGAGCATCATTAAACACTGAGAAGACTGGACACTGAGCACTAGTGAATCTACCAAGTAGTATTTATAGTGTTTACCGAGGAATCCATAAAATAACATAGTAATCAAGAATGAAACATTTATCTATGCAGACAGTTACACCAGAATCATAAAACATTTTACTAAGATTGAGGATCATTTATTGTAGATGTAATCATTAATTATGATGATGATCTCTATGTAATTGCTAGATCTAGGTTAATTTTGTACACCCTGGATCTTAGGGTTTTTCCTAAGAAAGTTTAAACTAATTTTGTTAAGCGGCAAAAGAAGAATACTATATATTTGTATTTCATGTCATGTCTTGACATAAGCTTGACAAGGAAGAGAACAAGAAAAGGAGAATCTTGAAGTAGAAGCCAACTTTAAGATATCAGTTATCAAATAGAGAAAAATAGTAATCAGAGATATTTAGATTAAGTAGAATCAGACAAGGCTACTGAGTAGTTCAGAGACAAGATCTTCACACAGAAAGGTGATATCTATCTTATACTGCATTGATCTATATCAGACAAGGTTGAGTTTTCATTTGCAGATACATCATGCTATTTTCTAATCATTGTAACAGAGTTTGGTAAAATCTCTTAACAGAGTAGACCTAACAATCTTTTTGTAAATCTCTTAATCGAGTGCACACTCAAGTAGTGTTGCTGAAATCCTATAACTAGGTAGATCTAGCTAATCTAAATTATTACTCCTAATAGGATAAGATCACCAGAAGTGATCACAACTTGTAGCCTTAACTGGCATACTTTATTATCTACAGTAGTAAAGATTTGTGGGTGTTATCCCCACTGTAGTTTTTACCTTCTAACAAGGGTTTCTGTGTTACCAAAATACTTGTGTCATGTGACTGTTTTATTGTTGATTTCATGTTATTTACTTTTACAAGTTAACTATATGAATGATGCATGCAATGGATTCAAGTTATATTTGAAGGTTACTACTATTTCTTGATTAAGTTTCGGAAGTTAAAGTTTTTGTGGGCACTGATTCACCCCTCCCCTCTTAGTACCCTATCTCTCCAATCCAACTATTGGTATCAGAGCTCAGATCTCTTATTGAATGGTTTAACCACTAAAGGGTAAAGATTTAATCATGGAGAGATATAAGTTGGACAAAACAATAGAGAATCAAAAGATTCAAATGAAGATGTGTTGGAGATTTTCCAGCAAGCCAATGCTGACTATATGTTTGTCATTGATGACAATATATGGAAAGTAGCATGCGTGGATGACTTATGTAGTAACATTTAAGTATATGAATCATGGACATGTTATCAACATGATATCATGGATGCAGAGGTTAATAGGTAGTACAGATAGTTATATTGCAGTTTGCATCAGCAGTGTTCCTGACAGAGTAACAGACAATGTTCTAAGTATAGTTGTTCATACAGTTGACATGAAGCCTTGCACCTTTGGATATGTGATGGAGACATGTTAGTGATTTTACATTCATGGACACATAGTCTTTTGATCATTAAAAGTGAATTTATGTAGTCGCTATTCGCCAGTAGCAGTTTCTTTTGTTTATTTAGAAGAGCCAATAGATATATTATTGGTTCCAGAGTTGCATATCTCATTTGGGTATGTGCCCTTGGATTCAAGCTTAGATAAGAGTTATTGATGTTTGGTTAAGAGCACATGAATTAATATAGCTTAAGGGGAAAGATCCAGTTGTTTTGGTAGAGTTGACAATGTGTAGCGTGCGTCTACAATTATCTTATTGGACAGGTCCCAGAATGTGTTGAGTGCATAGAGTTGACTGAATTGTTATTGGAATTTTGTTATGGTTTCTCTAATATGATTTCAAGGTGGTTCGAATAGGATGACTTGATTATTTCATTTAGAGGAAAGATATTTATAGGTAGTCATTTGTGATTGCTTGAGTGTGCTTCATGGTTGATAAGAAGAGAAGAGTAGAGTGTGTGAAGTGTTGGACCATTAGAAGAAGGTCTATGTGACAAAGTAAAGTATTTTTTCTATACATTGGAACTGATCCAGATAGTAGGTCAAAGTGCAATTCACCAAGATCCAGATATAGTGTGTGTTGTTGTAGCCTTCACCCCTTTGAGCAGTGTGCTCTTAGACACTGCGTCCTCTCCCCTAATAGGGACTATTTTAAAAGACTCCTAATTGGTTTTGACCCTTGACCAAGTCTACTGTACTAAATATATTGTAAATTAACTCCTAATAGGGTTAAGGATCTTCTAGCAAGGATCATAATACACTAGTACAAAATATTAGGGGGTGTCAATTCCCACCGGGGTTTTTACCTATTTGGGTTTCCCCATAACCAAAATATTGGTGTTGTGTTCAAGTGTTATTTCATTTTTTTATGCTTTATGTTTAAGTATACTTAATTGGATAAAGAATTGAAACTTGTAGATAACTGATTCACCCCCCCCCCCCCCTTAGTTATCTCTTGGGACTATTCCTAACAATTGGTATCAGAGCCAAGTGCCTCAGAGAGATATTTTAACAGCTTGAGGTTGATTAGATGGAATTCTTCAGAAAAGAAAGTCCCAAGTTTGATGAGAGAATTATCTTGATTGGAAGAATAATATGGTGACTCATTTGTAATGTACTGCTTTTGAATTTTTTACTGTAACTATCAAAGCAGCCAAGATCCCTGCCTTAGAAGATCTTGCAAAGGATGATGCTACTGAAAGGTAGAAGGAATTGTTTCATCAAAATTCAATAGCCAAATAATCCCTTATCAATGCCATCTCTAATAGTGAGTTTTTAGAAGTAAAGAAAGTAGACACCGCCCACAAGATATGGAAGCACCTTGAAGACATGTTTCAAGGAGATAAACAAGAAAAGGATGCGCACAAAAAGACATGGAAGAAAAGATACAATGCATTAGAGATGCTACCTGAAGAAAACATTAGAGATTACAATCAAAGGATCAATGAAGCAATTGTTGGAATCAGGAACAATGGTGGAGAGATCTTAGAGGAAGACATTATGGACAAGTTGATGACTACTCTCACTCCAGAATATGAAAGTAAGATCAACATCCTTGATGAGACCATGTAGCTTACATCAAATTTCAAGAGATAGACCTTGATCAATAAAATCTCAGCTTTTGAGATTTCAATATTGAAGACAAAACCTAAAAGTGAGACAGCCTTCAAAGCAAGAGTCCATGGTAAGAAATCTGCAAACACTTCTGGTAATTTTGATGATATTGATGAAGAGAAAACACTAGATGATTTCATTGCTATGATTTCCAAAAGAGAAAAGAAAGGAAAAGGAAAATATGAAGGTCAATTACCATTTAAGTGCTTTTCATGTAATAAGATTGGTCACTTTGCATCTAAGTGTCCTACAAGAGCTAGAAAATTCAAAAATGACTACAAGCCCAAGTAGTCTAAGGAATGTTACTATGATGGAGATGGAGTTTCAGATGATGAATCTGCTAAAGAAGAAATTGGATTCATTTTTTTTATAGAGAAAATGAAGAATAAGATAGATCATGAAGATGAGAAAGAGGAACAAGAGCTAGCATTGATTTCACAAGATGACATAAGGATAGACTGGATTATAGTTTGTGGTTGTTCACATCACATGACAGGTGATAAAGACAGATTTGTTCATCTGGAAAAATACAATGGTGGCATGGTTAGATATGGAGATAACACTCCTAAACCTATCATTGGTAGAGGAGCTATCACATTGGATGGAAAGAACAATACTAATGATGTTCTCTATGTTGATGGTTTGAAACATAACCTTCTTAGTGTTGGGCAGTTACTTGAAAAAGGTTATTAGTTGGAATTCAAGGACAACAAATGCATCATTAACAACAAGGATGGTGTTATGATTGCATCAGGATCAAAGACTAAAGGTAATATTTTCCAACTCAATTCAGAAGCAAGTTGTTTTACTGCTAAAATTGATGACAATTGGTTGTGGCATAAAAGACTATGTCATATCAATTTTGATAACATAGTAAAGATAAGAAATGTAAAGGTAGTTAGAGATCTACCTAGCATAGCAAAGCCAGTTGAGACTATATGCATGGAATGTGTGATGGGTAAGCATGTGAGAAACTCATTCAGGAGAAAGCACAATTCAGTAGAGAACAAGTTGGATCTGATTCATATAGACCTATGTGGTCCAACTCAAACAAGATCATATTATGGTGAAAGGTATTTCATTTTGTTTGTTGATGATTATACTAGGATGATGTGGGTTGTGTTCTTAAAAGATAAGTCAGAAGCATTTGAGAAGCTCAAATTATTCAAAGATAAGGTTGAGAATGAATTTAGACTAAAGATAAAATGTTTGAGATCGGATAGAGGAGGAGAATTCACCTCTAATAGATTCTATGAGTACTACGAAGAACATGGCATAAAGAGATAGTTGAGTGCACCTAGAACCCCTCTGTAGAATGGGATTGTAGAGAGAAGGAATAGGATCATCCTTGATACAATGTGCACCATCATGATTGAAGGAAAAGTTGCACACACCTATTGGAGAGATGCAGTCAATACAATAGTCTATACCATCAATTGAATACAATTGAGACTAGGCAGGGATAAGACACCTTATGAGCTATGGTTTGGTAATGTTCCCATAGTAAAATACTTTAGAATATTTGGAAGCAAGTGCTACATCAAGAGGGATGAAGTAGTAGGCAAGTTTTATGCAAGAAGCGATGAAGGTATTTTCCTTGGTTATTCTACTAAAATCAAAGCTTATAGATGTTACAATTTAAAGTTAAAGAAGATCATTGAAAGTTCTCATGTTAAGATTGATGAAAAATTTATGGTTCAAGGAAGATATCATGATTACTCACCTATGATTGAAGAAGAACCCAAACCTTCATCCACTGAGATAGTTGTTGAAGAGATGTTTGACAGCATTGATGTGTTATTCAATGACCTTGAGACAAGTGAAGCAGAAACTCCAAAGGCTGATGAGTCAGCATCACCTAAGGTTCCAAAGTTTACATCTAGAAACCATTCCAAGAAAGACATCATTGGAGATCAAAGTGGAAAATTTTTAACAAGATCACAAGAAAAGAACTTAGCTAGCAGTGAAGCGGTATGTTTACTATCTCAGATTGAACCCTTAAGTGTTGAAGATGCATACAAGGATTCTAATTGGTATGATGCTATGAAAGAAGAACTAGATCAAATTATTAATAATGATACTTGGGAATGGTCCCTAGACCTAGTGATAAGAATGTGATTATAGGAACAAAGTGGGTATTTAGAAACAAGATGAATGAAGATGGTACAATAGTAAGAAATAAAGCAAGATTGGTATGTAAGGGATATGCGCAAAGAGAAGCTATTGATTATTCAGACACTTTTGCACTAGTAAGTAGGTTAGAAGCTATTAAGTTATTTTTAGCTTTTGCAACATTCAAAAACTTCAAATTTTATCAGATGGATGTTAAGTCAGCATTCTTGAATGGAGAACTAAAAGAAGAAGTATACATTGAGCAGCCAGAAGGATTCACCCTATCAGACAGACTTGATATGGCATGCAGATTAAAGAAAGCCCTCTATGGACTTAAGCAAGCCCCTAGAGCCTAGTATGAAAGACTTGATGGATATCTAACTAAGATTGGATTCAAGAAAGGTGCAGAAAATTGTAATCTATTCATTAGAGAGACATCTGAAGGTCTACTATTGGTAGCTATATTTGTTGATGACATTATCTTTGGAGGTAATAACAAACTAAGTGAAAAATTTGGCAAAGAAATGCAGAGTGAGTTTGAGATGAGTATGATTGGTCCTATCAAATACTTTTTGGGTCTAAATGTGTAGTAGATAGAAAAAGGAATTTTTATTAATCAGTCCAAGTATGTGAAAGAGATACTGAAGAAATTCAAGATGGATGATTGCAAGCTAGTAGGAACACCTATGATCACTGGATGCAAGCTTACAAAAGAAGATGACTCACCAGCTATGGATACAACATTGTACAAGTCTATGATTGGTAAACTCATATATCTTACTCAAACTAGACCTTATATTTCCAATGCAGTTGGCATAGTTGGAAGATTTGCAACATAACCTAAGAAAAGTCACCTCATGGCAGTAAAGAGAATATTTAGATACTTGCAAGGTACTATAGATCATGGTCTATGGTATCGTAATTCAGAAAATGTTGAGGTTCATGTGTATACTAATGCATATTGGGCAAGATCTATTGATGATAGGAAGAGTACATTAGGTGGAGCAGTGTTTCTTGGTGATAGACTTGTCACTTGGACAAGAAAGAAACAAAATTGTATTTCTCAATCAATAGTAGAAGTGGAATATGTTGCAGCAACCCTGAATTGTTCTACAATTGTTTGGATCAAGCAAATGGTAAAAGATTTTGGAATTTAGATTGATTATCCTATTTATATTCATTGTGATAACACTAGCACTATTAATATGTCAAAGAACCTTGTAATGCATGCAAAGACAAAGCACATTGAGATCAAGTATCACTTCCTAAGAGAGAAAGTGGTAGAAAAAGAAGTCAAGTTGGACTATGTGAGTACTAAAGATCAATTGGTAGACATATTCAAAAATCCCTTGCTGAAGGATACTTTTGAGTATCTCAGGGAGAAGTTGGGAGTAATTCTCTTCCCTGATTCTACTTAAAAGAAAGAAGAAAACGCACCAATCCTTAGGGACTAATGGAAGGTTGACTACTCTACCTCAGGAGTAGTACCAATGCGTAAAATGAATGGCACCCTTTGACATTGATGTCAAAGGGGGAGTAATATATAGAGTCATGAAAAACAAAAGAAAAGAGTATACTAAGGGGGAGTAGTATTCAGTCTTGGAAGTAATTCATTTGAGGAAATGGAGACTATTGAAGAATAGTGCAGCAGAAGGAGGATTCATCTTTGGGGGAGTTTTTAATGAGGAAATGGAGAATGTTATAAAATAATTTCTCATTGGGTTGGTGGTGGTTTTTCATTCCACATGTTGCCATCAATGCCAAAGGGGGATATTGTTGGAGATTTGCTAGCAAGCCAATGCGGACTATATGTTTGTCATTAATGATAACATATGGAAAGTAGCATGTGTGGATGAATTATGTAGTAAGATTTAAGTATATGAAGCATGGACATGTTATCAACATGATATCATGGATACAGAGGTTAATAGTTAGTATAGATAGTTATATTGCAGTTTGCATCAGTAGTGTTCCTGATAGTGTAACAGATAATGTTCTAAGTATGGTTATCCATACAGTTGACATGAAGCCTTGCACCTTTGGATATGTGATGGAAACATGTTAGTGATGTTACATTCATGGATGCATAGTCTATTGATTAGTAGAAGTGAAATTATGCAGTTGTATTCACTAGTAGCAGTTTCCTGTGTTTATTCAGAAGAGTCGACAGAGATATTATTGGTTTCAGAGTTGCACCTATCATTTGGGTATGTGCCCTTGGATTTAATCTTAGAGAAGATTTATTGATGTTTGGTTAAGAGAACATGAAGTAATTAAGCTTGAAGAGAAAGATCCAGTTGTTTTGGTGGAGCCAACAGTGTGTAGCATGCGTCTATAATTATCTTATTGGACAGGTCCCAGAATGTTTTGCATGCATAGTAGAGCCGACTGAATTGTTATTGGAGTTTTTTTATGGTTTCTCTAATATGATTTCAAGGTGGTTCTAATAGGCTAACTTGATTATTTCATTTAGAGGAAAGATATTTATAAGCAATCATTTGTGATTGCTTGAGTGTAGTTCATGGTTGATAAGAAGAGAAGAGCAAAGTTTGTGAAGTGTTGGACCATCAAAAGAAGGTCTATGTGACCAAGTAAAGTATTTGTGCTATACATTGGAACTAATCTAGATAGCAGGTCAAAGCACAGTTCACCAAGATCCAGATATAGTGTGTATCTATTAAACAGAAGGTTGTAGCCTTCACCCCTTTGAGAAGCGTGCTCTCAGATAGTGTGTCCTCTCCCCTAATAGGGACTATTGTAAAAGACTCCTAACAAGGTCTGACCCTTGACTAGGTTTACTATACTAAATATATTGTAAAGTAACTCCTAACAGGGTTAAGGATCTTCTAGCAAGGATCATAATACACTAGTACAAAATATTAGTGGGTGTCAATTCCCATCGGGGTTTTTACCTATTTGGGTTTCCCCATAACCAAAATATTGGTGTTTTTTTCAAGTGTTATTTCATTGTGTTTATGCTTTATGTTTAAGTATACTTAATTGGATAAATAATGGAAATTGTAGATAACTGATTCACCCCCCCCCCCCTCTTAGTTATCTCTTGGGACTATTCCTAACAAGATGTTCATTGAGCAGTATAAACAAGCTAAGGATGCATTGAAGAAATTACTGGTTTAAAGGAAGAATTTGGCTATTCTAGAAAATGAGACTAGTTACCATGAAGAGGAGATTGATGATTTATTTGATAACATGGGATCTAGTTCAAGAAGTATTTTTGATGGTTCTGAAAAAGAAATCTCTGATCTGTCTGAAAAGAATCTTCACTTTACTGAACAAGTGAAAGCCTTGCAAATCGGTCAAGAATCACAAATGGTGAGAATGATAGATGCAATGAATAATGCTAGGTAGGCTAAGAAAGAAAGGAATCTAGCTATTGAGGACCGAAGACAGATGATAGAATAACTTCAAGCAAAAGAAACTAAGATATGAAATCTTACCGAGCACCACATTGAAATATCCAATCAGATGATGATTGTAAATCAAGAGGTCAACTGAGGAAATGGTGAGTTGTCTCAGAAAATTGAAGATATTGGAATACTTAGGGAAGAAAATGAGAAGTTGAGAAATGAAGTAAAGACACAACTGCAGCACAATAAAATGATGAAAATGGCTGAGAATAGTTCTAAAAAGATTGATGATTTTTTGACTAATCAAATAAGGTTTGGAAGTAGAGCTGGTATAGGTTATACCGGAGAAGGAGAGTCATCCAAACAAGCTAAACAAATGAATCAAAATCAGAAATCCAAGATGATGTCATGCCATCACTGTGGAAAACTAGGACATACTTCAAATGTGTGTAGAAGCAAAGCACAAGGTAAGCCCCAAGTAACTCCTATGTTTAATGGTTATTTCTATTATTGTGCTAAATTTGGACACCAAGCTTATGAGTGTAGAGCTAAACTAAATAATAATGCTAACAATCATAACATGGAGAAACTCTATTATACTTGCAACAAACATGGACACATTGCACAAGAATGCAAAGCTAAGATGAAGCAAGTATGGATGCCAAAACAAAAGAACAGGTCTTATCAACCAAAGAGACAAGGTAATTCTTATGTTTGGGATTACAACACATGGGCTAACTATATTTCATGTGGTAGATATGGAGACATTGCAGTAAACTATATGAGGAAGAGATGGGCTAGACAATCATGAAGCTGGACAAGAACTGGAATAGCATGCTTGCATTGTCATAAGGTTGGTCATCTAAGCAAGGATTGTAGAGACTGAGCAATAGAAGAAGGACATGTATTTGAGAGTGGAAACACTATTGCAGATATCTTGCGAATTAGAAAAACTATGTGGAAGAAGGCATCAAATGAGAATGCGGAGTCAAGAAATACTATCAATGAAACCTCATCCAATGGATTGGGTGACATAGGTACCTCCACCTAAGGTGAAATAGGTATGTATGGAACTAACATTTCAAATTGATCTTATTTTACATATAGTTCCTTATATATGATGAGCACATACCAAATCTGCATGAATAAAGATGCATTGTGGTTTATAAGTTTTGAGATAACAAAGTCATACACTCGGTAAAAGTTAGACCAAGCAAAAGGTTACCCGTTGGTAATCACTATTCAAGGTTAACTGAGTATTAGTATCAAGAGAGTGAAAATTCATGTGTTAACTGAGTTGTAGTAGTTTTGCGGTAATCACCAAGTCAATAGTTGTCACCGTACTAGAAGTAGGTCAAGCATTAATGACAAAAGTTTTGAGTGAGAATGTGAAAAAGGCTATAAATACATGAAAGACTTAGTTCATTCTTCACAAAGTGATTTTGAAGAGTGATGATTTTACAAAGAAAATTCAAGCTGAAAGTTTTTAGAAGGATTTAAGACAATTGTAGATCAAACTGAGCACATTCTTCATCTATTCCAAGTAAGTACATCTTCTACTCAGCACATTCAACACATTTTCTGAAAAACTAATTTGATTATAATGGGATCAAAGGCAACTACATCCAAGATTGTGGAAGAGGAAGTGAACCTCATTGTTTCAGAAAATTGTGATGAACCTCACTACAAACTTCACCTGAAAGTTGCATCTAAAATAGATTCAACGGGAGCTTTCTCAAGCATCCCACCTAGGGTTTTGCTAGTTGAGGATATCAAATCTTACATTCATTGTAAAATCTAGGAGATTGGTGATTTTGAGACTATTGCATCTTATCAACAACTTTGTAGCATGGATGGAAAACTAAAACTAGAATTTAAACTGGTCAAGACGATAGGTCTCACTAATGCCCTAAATTTTTTGAAAAGTTTCAAAACTAAATGGATTAGGGTTGTACTTAGTTGGTATCACAATGGAATATTTTGGTTGGATAATCTGGTCAAAATTACAAAGAAAATGATTCATAAGGTTACCAAATACCCAATGACCGACAAGGCTAAGGCATTTTGCGGTTCTTCACAGGTTGATATTGAGAAGAATACAGGTGCAACATGGGATGGCCAAGCATTAAAAATTGCTACAATTAAGGATCTAGAAGTTAAATTTGTGGCTCATGCTATTGGTTACAAGATCTATCAGTTGAGTACACTGAACAGTGTTCCATATAGTGCTATGGATATGGCATTTAAAATGATAAAGAAGAATCACTAGTTGGACCTTGCCGAGCTACTCTTGAAGTAGTTAGAAGAAAATATGAAGACTATTCAGTTGGAAAAGTCAAACACTTGTAAGTTTGGATCACTTCTACTATGCTTATTTTTCTACATTTAGAAATTATTTCCCTCTATCGGGGATGTGGATTGGTCTATCGACAAACCTGTTATTGTGCAAATTTCTATTATAATGAGTAGTCTGGGAGATAATTTGAATAAAGTTGTAGATGACTATTTTGAGCAGTTCAAATTAAGATGAATCTTTGAAGTAGGATTCCTAGTTCACTAGTTGAAAATATGAAATAGATAGATGTTTTCTTGTGGACATCAATCACACCTTGATTAAGGTTGTGGAGCCCAGAACAAAATGGATATCCCCCATGGGATATGAAATGGATGTTGATTTTGCATTAAAATCATTCGAGGCTCTACTAGCTACACCGAAGGACATAAATGCAAAAAGGTTGTGAACCTATGAAGAGGCTAAGACAAGAATAAAGACTAATCTTGTCATCGGTAAAATCACTAAAAAGTCAAAGAAAATGATGAAAACATTATTAGAGAAATTTGGAGATGAATCTGACTCATCTAACAAGTCACCGGTTGTGACTACAACTGAAGGTCAGTTATTTCTAACTGAAAACCCACATGATAGTGAAGAAATTGAGACTGACAATGAAAAGGGTTCTACACTGGTTTCCCCCACTCCAACTCAAAAGGAGAAGCATTTTCCAGTGCAATCTAGAGCACAAACAAGGTCAGCCACTACAGCTTCACCACCTTTGAAGAAGGGAGTTGTGAAGATATCAATACCAAAAGCTGCTCCACCGACCAAGACATATACAAAAAGAGGAACCAAGGTTGCAGCTGAAGCACCAAGGAAAAAGAGAAGACTAATAAGAGGAAAAAAAGACCTTGAAGATGAAGAAAATGATACAGAATAGTTCAAGGTGGTCAGCAACAAAGACAGTACAATTGATGAAGTTGCTACAGAAATAATTGAAAATGGAGAACTCACAGATCCTTAACTTAGTCAATTTGATAGCATATCTACCGAGGATCAAAACAAAATTGAGGAGGCAATCATCCAGATAATGATAAGCTTAAATGAGTTCTTTTAGAATTTTCCAAGAAACTACCACATTCATTAGAGGAGAGAATAAATAAAAAATGGTCTTATGCCTTGGACACTGAAAAGAACATGAGGGAACAATCCCTAGTGTTGACAATGCCTCATTTAACTATTGATGAAATAGATGACTACATGAAGACTTATTCTAGGACATTCGGAGTAAAGAACTGGGCTATGTAGATATTAGATGAAAATATAGTAGACATTGTTGAGTCTAGCCAACTCATATGGACTTCAATTGTTGCAGCTTGAGAGTAAGCTGAAAAGGAAACATTTCTAAACTTATCTAAAAAGAGACAAAGATCAAAAGGAAAAGGCATCCATATTGATGATGTTGATTTAGCAAAGAAGACCAAAGAGAAAGTTGCATCAATTACTGAGGTGATTGATACCACACTTGAAAATATGGACATAAACATTTCACAAGATGCACCGGACTAGGTTAAGATCCAGATTGAAGATAATTAAGCATTTGATGTACTCATTGGGGACATTACTAATGGTGATCCTAATGATAGAGATGATGATGAGGATGTGAACATTGCACCAAATAGTACACAAGATGAAGGTCATGTTACCAAGTCTGCAATCACATCATTACTAGGAGAGCTTCCTATTCTTGTAGAAGTAGTTGAAATTTTATCACAAGAACAACCTGAAGGCTCAGACATCAAGCAACCAAAGGATACTCTAGGGGAACAAGGAGTAGGAACACCAACTGAACCAAACAAATCTGAAGAAAAGGAGACAACCAAGACAAGTGCATAGGGTCATAGTGACTCTAAATTAACTGATGCCATCCCATCAGACACAACATCAAAAGCTCTATCTCAATCAACTGACACATAGGTTCCAGAGGAGTAGAAGCAGGAAGTCAATGTGTCAACCGGGTAGGTTACTCATAACTCTAAGGTAAAGGATATTGTATCATTTGTCAAAAGCTCACCTCAGGAGCTAGAGAAGAAGAAGAAGAAGAAAAAGAAAGGAAGAGGACCAGTCACATTAGATGAAGTCATTGTTATACTGGATTGTGACCCTAGGACCCTAAGCCTTGAGGAACTTAGAAAATATGGGGAGCTATGTACCAGGAAAGCAGCACAAGAAAAACTAAGAATGGAAAGAAAGAGCAAGAAAATACTAGAGAATGTAAGAGATATCTTACAACAGATCTTACCTAAGGTACACATTGATGAGGATACTCCTATTATGGACCAACTTGCTACACTTGTCAAGGAAATCAATGCCCCTAACATTGAAGTTGAGAAAAGAATTAAAGAAAGGGCAGAGTCAAAGATTTAGGACAAACTTGTAAAAAAGATCAGCCAAGAAGTGGCAATAAATAAGGTAAATTTATCTGAGGTAATAACTAAAATTCAGAGTATTACTCAGTTAATAAGTCAAATTTTAATCAAACTATGCACTATAGAAACCTTCACTGCTGAGATCAGTTAAAAGATTAAACAGCTAGATATTGAAATCCAAGCTAGTGCATAGGTAGCCTTAACTGAGACACATGCTTTTGCAAAGAATATACTCAAAGTTCAAGAACTCGGGTAGTTAAGAGTAGATCTCAAGAAATAGGAAGACAAGATTTGTGACTAGGTCACCGACCTTCAAACTGAGCTACTTCCCTACCTAATTTTTTTTGAGAAGTGCATTATCAAAGTGCAAGAACTTGTTGCAACACCAGAAATCTCTGTGTTGGATAACATCTTTGACATGCATGCACAAGTTGGTCTTGAGCACATTACTCTCACCAACTTGAAAGAGGAATGGGAAAACCTCTTGGAGTCATTAAAGAAAACCCATCAACACATTTTTGATTAGCTGTAAGTATACAATTTTGTATTTGGCATTAATATAAGAAAGGGGGGCAATAATGTATATGCCAAATATGTAAATAAATGCTAAGTAAACTACACACTACCAGGAGCATGCATTGAGGGCGAGTACAAAATAATTTTTTTGAAATTTTGTTGTGTATATGGCGGAGTTAGAATAAATTTTGAAGACATCGGGTTTATATACATTTTAGTTTTGATACTATTACAAAAGGGGAAGATTGTTATCTCTATTTTGAGCATTAAAGATTGTCATTAGTATCAAAATTGATCAGTCTGTTACCTATGCTATATAGTCAGTAAAAGCAAGTACTTCAAGCCAAACATACTAGTCAGTTAACTACATAAGCCAGACATTACCAAGAACAAAAGATGTTAGTTCTAACTGAGCACTAGAGTAGTTTTATCGAGCATCAGTGTACACCGATACTGAGCGTCAGTAAACACTGAGTAGACTAGACACCGAGCACTAGTGAATCTACCGAGAAATATTTACAGTATTTACCGAGGAATGTAGAAAATGGCATAGTAATCAAGAATGGCACATTTATCTATGTAGATACTTAAAACATAATCATAAAATGTTTTACCAAGATCGAGGATCATTTATTGTAGATGTAATCATTAATTGTGATGATTATCTCTATGTAATTGCTAGATCTAGGTTAATTTTGTACACTCTAGATCTGATGAACTACAACTGATTTGGAACCAGAATGAAGAATCTATAATTCAAGATTACTAAGAAGTTGATGATTAGATAATGCAAGATGATTAAATCAGTATTATGTTGTCATTGATGTCAACTAGCTTCACAGTACTTATCTTGTAGGTTACTATATCGACACATCTAAAGGAAGGTGAAAAAGATGAAGAATAGAAATATCTACATGAGGAAGATGTATATGTCAGACGAGGATAAGGAATACACTGAGTAACTTATTGATGAGTCTATGACTTGATGGAATTGACTTCATTATGTTGCATTCATCTATAATGAAGAATAGAGCTAAAAGACACAAAGCAGTGTTGTCAGTAAATGAAACCATTTTATTATACACCGACGGAGTGTAGTGTATACTGAGCATAGTATTAACCAAACATGTGTTCACCGACACATTTCTTTGTTAACCGAGAAAAATAGAAAGAAATTAAATGATCAGTTTAGTCGATAAAGTGATGAGTTGTAAAGTACCTCAATTTTAGTGATAACAGATAAGGTTTGTTATAAAGATCGACAGCTAACATAAATCAAAAGGATCTAATGGAGCAAATTGAAATGTGTTATTGACACATCAGCTGAGGAAGTCTAAAGCGACAAAATCTATGAATATGATTAAGCAGAAAAATCCAATGGAGGAGAATAAAACATTTTACATGTCTATATAAGAGACTAGAGATTTCATAGTGAAATTACTAGAAGAAGAAGAAACTACAGAATTATTGCATGAAGAAGTTTTCATGCATTCTAATCATACTGGTTAATAAGAACCGAGCTCCGGAACAATTACCAAGCTATAGAGAGTAATTACCAATGGACAGTAAGTTAATATATTGTAGAATCTGAAGTGATATATTGGTCAGAAGGATTTGTATGAGCAAAATATTAATTTGTAATCTACAATTGAAGTTGTATTAAGGTGGATCATCTACTATTACATATTTAACCATTGTACATAGTCAAATATCTTAACCGAGTGGACTAAGAAAGTCATATGATGTATCATTCATAGAATGAACATTGTTATCCTATCAACCCCAGAGTGACTGCTGGTTGGATGATAACTTCTAGTCTAAAATCCTCTAACAGGGTCACACCTAACAGTGTGTTTGTAACCTTTAATAGGGTTGGGTCTTCACCAACCTCACTTTAGAAGAGTGAACATTTTTGGGTTGCTAGTCCCAGGCAGTTTTTCCCTTCACAGGGTTTCCACGTTAAATCTCTTGTGTTATGTGTTGATTGTGATATTTGTTTTTTATCATTCTTTTCATATTACATGTTAGATTTGATCAGTTACTACTATAAGTTTTAGACTGATAATCAGTAAAAGCATAGACAATGAAAGTATTTTTTTTAACCGAGCAGCAAACATTGAAGTATTTATTTTTTGGATTATACATTTTGATTTGGGATAGTGTTTAACTAATTCACCCCCCTCTCAGTTAATCCAACAATTGGTATCAGTGTTGTAGTTTCTTAGAATAGAGTTTTAAGGACTTCAGCACAAAGGTCTCAAGATGTATAAGAGGGAAGTACCTAGACTGAACAAAGAGAACTTCGCAGTATGGAAAAGCTGAATGTTGTTGCACGTATCTAGAATTGGGAACTCAACTGTAGACCTGATGAAGAATGGCTACATTGCACCACCCACTGGTCCCTTAACCCTTAATCAACTGAGAGACAAGCATGAACACAATGTCACTATGATGGAACTTGTTGTTGCTTGTACTGATGCTGAATTTGAAGACATTAAGGCATGCACTACTGCCAAAGCCATGTGGGATAAGCTAAATTTGATATATAGTGGAGACTTGAATGTTAAGAGAGCCAGAGCAGAAATTCTAAGAGGTCATTTTGATGATATGAGGATGAAGGAAGGTGAGAACATAGTGCAATATTCAAATAGATTGAAAGAAGTAGTACATGCTATTAGAGCATCTGATGGAGTTATTGATGATGAAACAATTATAAGCAAGATTCTCAGAACCTTGTTGCTAGTTTATGCGATCAGGATCTTTGCAATTCATGAAACAAGGGTCGTATCCAATCTTACCCTTGACACACTAATCAGTAAGCTTACTACCTTTGAATTAAACAACTTTGACAATAGTATTGTTCCTTCTGTTGAATCCGCTTTCATGTCTTCTTTGAAGATTAGTAAGTCTAGCAAGAAAATTAAGAATGATGACAGTGATAGCAATATTGATGATGAACTTGATGAGCTTGAAGCTCTTATGGCCAGAAGATTACCCAAAGGAAAAGGAAGATATATAGGTAAGTTACCTTTGGCATGCTTTAATTTTAAAGAGGTTGGCACATTGTTGCTAGATGTCCACAAAAGAAAGATGATGATAGATCCAAAGACCAATCGGAAGGAAGCTATGGGAGAAGAGTCAATAGAGGCTACCGATAAAACAACAGAAACAACTGAGATAGTTATGACAAAGGGAAAAAGGTATGCTACATAGCTGAAGATATTGAATCTAAATCTAACAATGATGATGATGTAGAAGTAGTATTTGTTGCTATGAAAGATGATTCAGAGGAAGAAGAGAAACATGAAGAGACAGCACTGATCTCTAGAGTAGACAGAAATGATACATGGATCATAGACAATGGCTTCACACATCATATGACTGGTGATGTAGAGAAATTTGATCAACTTGTTGAATACAATGGAGGATCTGTGAGAATGGGAAATGATGCACCTTGTATGGTAAGAGGTAAAGGTTCATTGATGATCAATGATAGAATTAAATGTGAAAATGCATATTGGGTAGATGGACTAAACTATAAATTGTTAAGTGTGGCACAGTTGAACAATTCAGGCCACCAACTTGCTTTTGAGAGTAAAAAGGTGAAAATCTATGATGATGAAGGAAGACTTGTCAAAACTGGTACACAATCCAGAGGTAACCTATTTTATCTTGATATTGATCAGTCTTCTTGTTTGTTAATGAAGGATGAAGATGTATGGTTGTGGCACAAAAGATTATGTCATGTAAATTTTGATAACATGATCAAGATTAGTAAAAAGAGAAGAGTTAGAGGTCTGCCTAACTTGTCTAAACCAGATCATGCTATGTGCCACGAATGTCAGAAAGGTAAGATGACTAAGTCTAGTTTCAAAAGCAAAGACTACTCAACAAAGAAGATACTTGAGTTGGTTCATACTGACCTATGTGGTCCTATGAGAACTCGAAGTTGTTCTGGTGATAGATACTTTATTCTTTTTGTTGATGACTATACTAGACTGATGATTGTCATGTTCTTGAAAGAGAAATATGAAGCTTTTAAAATGTTCAAATGGTATAAAGCTAAGGTAGAAAAAGAGATTGGAAAAGAAATTAAATGCTTAAGATCTGATAGAGGAGGTGAATTTATCTTTGATGAATTTAATAATTTCTATAATGAGAATGGAATTAAGAGACACGTCTATGCACCAAGAACACCACAGCAAAATGGCATTGTTGAAAGAAGAAATAGGTCAATCATTGATTGTGCTAGGACACTAATGATATAGAAGAATGTTGCTCAGACATATTGGAGAGAAGTTGTCAATATAGCGGTATATGTTCTTAACTAAGTACAACTGAAGAAGGACACCAACCAGACACCTTATGAGCTATGGTTTGGACACAAACCTACTGTAAGTTATTTCAGAATTTTTGGAAGCAAATGCTTTATTCTAAAAGATGAAAGAAATGGAAAATTTGATTCTAAAGGAGATGAAGGAATATTCTTAGGATATTCTACCAAGAGTAAAGCATACAAATGTCTGAATAAGGTTACAAATAAGATAATTGAAAGTACTAATGTTCATGTTGATAAGTTTGATGACAAGAACATAGAGGATAGTCGAAAGGAACTGGAAGACTATGGTAGATTCACTTACATTGAACATCCAGAGTATCAACTAAAACTGCAACCTGTGATAACCGGTCAGCGAGCAAATAACCCTAGGAACAGGAAGAGGAAACCGACGAACAAACTAGAGCTACCGAGAAAGCTAATGAACCTAAAAAGGATGATCAAGAAAGAAGAGACAAAAAAATAGCTAGATTTTTTAGGAGACATCATCCTGAGACACAAATTATTGGAGACAGACAAGCTGGAATGCAAACTAGGAGCAAAGCAAGATAAGGTACATGTCTAGTTTGTGAATTTGAACCAAAAAATGTGAAAGTTGCATTAGACAATGAGGAATGGATTAATGCAATGACCAAGGAAATAGAGAAAAAAAGAAAAGAAAAAAACTTGGAGCTAAGTACCTTGACCAAAAGACAAAAATGTTATCGGTACTAAATGGATATTTAGAAACAAGCTGAATGAAAATGGTGAAGTTACAAGAAATAAAGCTAGATTAGTATGCAAGGGATATGCATAGGAAGAAGGCATTGACTATGGAGAAACATTTGCACCCATTGCTATATTAGAAGGAGTTAGAATGCTACTTGCATATGCTGCACACAAGAAATTCAAAGTCTATCAAATGGATGTAAAGTCAACATTTCTGAATGGCATACTTGAAGAAGAAGTCTACATAGAACAACCGGAAGGATTTGTTGATCCAAACAACAGAGACATGGTATGTAGATTACACAAAACATTGTATGGTTTGAAGCAAGCACCGAGAGCATGGTATGAAAGACTGCATACTTACTAAGTATTGGATTTGTTAGAACAAGTGAAAACAACAATCTGTATATGAAAGGTAATACTGATGACACTATTCTTATTGTTGAGATATTTTTGGATGATATTATTTTTGGAGGACAAGATAATATATGCAAAGCCTTTGCTAATTAAATGCAAAAATAATTTGAAATGTCTATGTTCAAAGAGATTAAATTCTTTCTAGGACTACAAGTGATTCAGTAGAATGATGGGATATTCATCACACAATCTAAGTACATAAAGGAAGTATTGAAGACATTTGGCATGGAAGATGCAAAACCTATGGGAACACTGATGGCTACTAGATGCAAATTGACAAAGGAGGATGAAACTATAGAGGTAAACCAGACACTTTACCAATCCATGATTGGTAAACTAATGTATGTAGTTCACAGTAGACTAGATATAGCACATGTTGTGGGGATTGTTGCTAGGTTTTCTACTAACCCTAGAGAATCACACATGATTGTTACTAAAAGAATCTTTAGATACCTAAAAAAGACAAAAGACTATGGCATTTGGTATCCTAAGGAAGGAAAGTTTGAGTTGAAGGTATACACTGATGCTAATTGGGCTGGAAATGTAGATGATAGAAAAAGCACCACCGAAGGAGCATTTTTCTTTCGTGAAAGACTTGTAACTTGGATAAGTAAAAATCAAGCTTGTATTTCTCAATTGATAGCTGAAGCAGAGTATGTTGTTGCTGCTACAAATTGCTCAAACATTGCATATATCAAGCAAGTGTTGGAAGGAATGAATGAGGTAATCACTGACCCGGTGATTATATGTTGTGACAACACTACTGCCATTAACATTTTGAAGAATCCAGTGATGCACTCTAAAACAAAGCATATATCTATTAAGTATCATTACTTAAGAGAACAAATGCAGGAGAAGCAAGTGAAGTTAGAATTTTTTACATCTAAGGAACAACTTGCAGATATTTTTACAAAACCTCTACCAAAGGACACATTTGAATACTTGAGGACTAGACTTGGGGTTTGTCCCCTGTCTATCAGTCACTAAGGTGATCTAGATGTTGCATCATCCCACTCATGTTAGAAGATCATTCATGTTGATGCAGCACAGTTTCAACTTTGAATCATGTTCAAGGTTGTGATTAAGTTTGGAGAATTGAGATAGATTGAGATATCAGTATATAGAGATATAGAGAATGTGATGAACAACAAAGAGTTACTTGGCTATTGACAGAGCTACTTATTTATTTGTTTCTTTTGGAATTTTTGTCAAAGGGAGAGACAAATAATATGAAAAGGAGAGATAAATAAAGGGAGAGAAACTACACCGATGAGAACTATCCGAGGGAGAGACAATCTGAAAGGAACAGAGCATTGAAGATCAGTTACTGAGAACAGAAATAGAAACAAGAGAACTGAAAAGAGCATATCTGATGAAAAGCATTGTAGCATTACAAATGTTGAGTAACATAGTGATTAACATATTAAGTCTATTTGACTTACAACATTTGTTTACAGAGTTGTAGAATACATGTTTGGTATGTGTATGGTACATTTCATATTACTTGAGTTGCCATCAATGCCAAAGGGAGAGATTGATGAACTACAACTGATTTGGAACCAAAATGAAGAATTTGTAATTCAAGATTACTAAGAATTTGATGATTAGATAATGCAAGATGATTAAATTAGTATTATGTTGTCATTGATGTCAACTAGCTTCACAGTACTTATCTTGTAAGTTACTATACCGACACATCTGAAGGAAGGTGAAAAAGATGAAGAACATAAATATCTACATGAGGAAGATGTATATGTCAAATGAGGATAAGGAATGCATTGAGTAACTTATTGATGAGTCTATGACTTGATGGAATTGACTTCATTATGTTGCATTCATCTATAATGAAGAATAGAGTTGAAAGACACAAAGTAGTGTTGTTGGTAAATGAAAGCATTTCAGTATACACCGATGGAGTGTAGTGTATACCAAGCACAATATTAATTCACCGACACATTTCTTTGTTAACTGAGAAAAATAGAAAGAAATTAAATGATCAGTTTAGTCGATAAAGTGATGAGATGTAAAGTACCTCAATTTCAGTGATAACAGATAAGGTTTGCTATAAAGATCGGCGGCTAACATAAACCAAAAGGATCTAATGGAGCAGATTGAAAAATGTTATTGACACATCAGCTGAGGAAGTCTAAAGTGGCAAAATCTATGAATATGATTAAGTGGAAAAATCCAATGGAGGAGAAGAAAATGTTTTACATGTCTATATAAGAGACTGGAGATTTCATAATGAAATTGTCGGAAGAAGAAGAAACTGTAGAATTATCGCGTGAAGAAGTTTCATGCATTCTGATCATACTAGTTAACAAGAACTGAGCTATAGAACAGTTACCAAGATACAAAGAGTAATTACCAATGGACAATAAGTTAATATATTGTAGAATTTGAAGTGATATATTTGTCAGAAGGATTTGTATGAGCAAAATATTGATCTGTAATCTGCAATTGAAGTTGTATTAAGGTAGATCATTTACTGTTACATATTTAACCATTGTACATAGTCAAATCTCTTAATTGAGTGGACTAAGAAAGTGTTATGATGTATCATTCATAGAATGAACATTGTAATTTTGTCAACCCGAGAGTGACTGCTGGTTGGATGATAACTTCTAGTCTAAAATCCTCTAACAAGGTCACACCTAATAGTGTGTTTGTAACCTTTAACAGGTTGGGTCTTCACTAACCTCACTTCAGAAGAGTGAACATTTTTGGGTTGTCGGTCTGAGGTGGTTTTTCCCTTCACAGGGTTTCCATGTTAAATCTCTTGTGTTATGTGTTGATTGTGATACTTGTTTGTTATCATTGTTTTCATATTACATGTTATATTTGATCGGTTACTACTATAAGTTTTAGACTGATAATCGGTAAAAGCATAGACAGTAAAAGTATTTTTGTTTATCGAGCAACAGACATTGAAGTATTTGTTTTTTGGATTATACATTTTGATTTGGGACAGTGTTTAACAGATTCACCCCCCTCTTAGTTAATCCAACAATTGGTATCAGTGTTGTGGTTTCTTAGAATAGAGTTTTAAGGACTTCAGCACAAAGGTCTCAAGATGTATAAGAGGGAAGTGCCTAGACTGAACAAAGAGAACTTTGTAGTATGGCAAAGCTGAATGTTGTTGCATGTATCTAGAATTGGGAACTCAACTGTAGACTTGATGAAGAATGACTACATTGCACCACCCACTGGTCTCTTAACACTTGATCAACTGAGAGACAATCATGAACACAATGTCACTATGATGGAACTTGTTGTTGCTTGTACTGATGCTGAATTTGAAGACATTAAGGCATGCACTACTACCAAAGCCATGTGGGATAAGCTAAATTTGATATATAGTGGAGACTTGAATGTTAAGAGAGCCAGAGCAAAAATTCTAAGAGGTCATTTTGATGATATGAGGATGAAGGAAGGTGAGAACATAGTGCAATATTCAAATAGATTGAAAGAAGTAGTACATGCTATTAGAGCATCTGATGGAGTTATTGATGATGAAACAATTATAAGCAATATTCTCATAACCTTGTTGCTAGTTTATGCGATCAAGATCTTTGCAATTCATGAAACAAGGGTCATATCCAATCTTACCCTTGACACACTGATTGGTAAGCTTACTACCTTTGAATTAAACAACTTTGATAATAGTATTGTTCCTTCTGTTGAATCCGCTTTCATGTCTTCTTTGAAGATTAGTAAGTCTAGCAAGAAAATTAATAATGATATTTGTGTTATGTGTTATGTGTTATGTGTTGATTGTGATATTTGTTTGTTATCATTATTTTCATATTACATTTTAGATTTGATTGGTTACTACTATAATGTTTAGATTGATAATTGGTAAAAGCACAGAAAGTGAAAGTATTTTTGTTTACCGAGCAATAGACATTGAAGTATTTGTTTTTTTTATTATACATTTTGATTTGGGATAGTGTTTAACTGATTCACCCCCCTCTCAGTTAATCCAACAAGATCTTAGGGTTTTTCCTAAGATAGTTTAACCTAATTTTGTTAAGAAAAAAAAGTAGAATGCTATATATTTGTATTTCATGTCATCTTGACATAAGCTTGACAAGGAAGAGAACAAGTGAAGGGGAATCTTGAAGTAGAAGCCAAGTTTAAGATATCAGTTATTAGACAGAGAAGAAGAATATTCAGAGATATTCAGACTAAGCAGAATCAGACAAGGCTATTGAGCAATTTAGAGACAAGATCTTCACACAGAAAGGTGATATCTATCTTATACTACATTGATCTATATCAGAAAAGGTTGAGTTATCATTTTCAGATACATCCTATTATTTTCTAATCATTGTAATAGATTTTGGTAAAATCTCTTAACAAAGTAGACCTAATAGTCTTTTTGTAAATCTCTTAACTGAGTGCACACTCAAGTAGTGTTGTTGAAATCCTATAACTAGGTAGATCTAGTTGATCTAAATTATTAATCCTAATAGGGTAAGATCACCATAAGTGATCACAACTTGTAGCCTTAACTGGCGTACTTTATTATCTGCAGTAGTAAAGATTTGTGGGTGTCATCCCCACCATAGTTTTTGCCTTCTAACAAGGGTTTCTGCATTACCAAAATACTTGTGTCATGTGATTGTTTTATTATTGATTTCATGCTATTTACTTTTACAAGTTAACTATATGAATGATGCATGCAATGGATTCAAGTTATATTTGAAGGTTACTACTATTTGCTGATTAAGTTTTGGAAGTTAAAGTTTTTTGTGGGCACTAATTCACCCCTCCCCTCTTAGTACCATATCTCTCCAATCCAACAAACTAGGGGTCCATCCCTTGTCTAATAGTCACTAAGGTGATATGAGGTTGCATCAACCTATAGTTTATTAGAATAGCTAATGATGTTGGTGCATGATGTTCACACTTTGTAATTTTTAAGGTTGTGAAGATGGAAGACAAGATGAAATCTCATATATGTACATGCAAGGTACACAAATTTGCACTGAACAACAAAAATACTATTTTGGCTACTAAAGAGATAATTATTTTCTTTTTGGCATTCCTATCAAAGGGAGAGAGATTTCATGAAATATACAAAAATGGAATAAGGGAGAGATAATGAGAAACAAATTACATGCAGAAAGAGAGATGATCAAAAAACATTGGAGAGTGATATCAGTTAGAAATGAAGCTAAATGAAACAAAGAGACATTGATGTTGTATAGTGATTAAACATATTAAATGCATAAGCTAGGGAGAGCTTACCGAGTCACAACATATACATACAAAGTTGTAGACAGATGTTTGGTATTCTATGGCATATTTTATATTATGTTTTCATCAATGCCAAAGGGAGAGATTGTTATACTACAACTGATTGAATACTTGAAAGGAAGAGACTGTTCTACTATAAAGGTATATGTGAGATATTAAATCACTTATTATATTGTCATTGATGTCAACTAGTTTTGACTGTACTTATCATGATAGTTGAAAACATCTGAAGAAGAAATAATGGTGAAGGAATGATAGATTAATATGAAGATGAGATGTATGAGAAAGATATGAGTATGGTATTCATTGGGTAACTTATTGATGAGTCTATGACATTATGTTAGTGATTTGACTATATTACACAATTTTGTTAAGAATTGAAGATCAACAATGAAAAAGTTTATGTGGTCGGTAAATGAAGAACTTAATATACACCGAGTTGAAATAGTGTACACCGAGCAAGTGTAGTGTATACCAAGTACAGTGTTAACCGATTTAGAAGTCACCGACACATCACAGTATTAACCTAGTGAAAGAAATAAAATAGAACATGTGATTTCTGACTAAAGATGATGATTTGGATGAATATGAATGATTCTAAGGTTAAAGATAAATTTTTTTATGAAGATCAAATGACTAAAAAATTCAAGGATGATTGGATGATGAAAAATGAAACGTGTTTGAAGACACAAGTTCCAAGGAAGATTGAAGCAATAAAATCAATGGTGAAGATTAAGAGGCAAATTCTATGGATGAGAACAAAATGGTTTATCATGTCTATAAAAGGAGACAAAAGATTCATAATGATGATGAAGTGTGTGAGAAGATTGAATTCATGCAAAGCTGGTCAAATAGGTTAAAGTAAGAACTGAGAAATTCTACAGACAACACAAAGCATCAGAGAAAGGAATTAATCGAGAAGAATAGAGTTGGAGGATACAAGGAAATTGAAGTGATTATGATGGCTAGAGGTATTTTGAGCTTAGCATAGATCTGAAAATCTACAAAGGAAGTTGTATTTCAATTAGATCATTTACTATTGCATTCTAATGATTGCTATAGATAAATCTCTTAACCAAGTGGGACTTAACAATCTTTATTATTTCATTATGACATTCAATGAATATTGATTATTTTCATGTTGACCCCATAATGAATGTTTGTTCACAGAGAATTGCTAGTGATAAATCCTCTAACAAGGTCACACCTTACAGTGTGTTTTGTAACCTTTAATAGGGTTGGCTCTTAACCAAGCTCACTTCAGAAGAGTGAAATTATTTCGAGTATCAGTCCCAAGTGGTTTTTCCCCTTATGGGATTTCCACATTAAAAATCAAGTGTTATATGTGTATGAATGTGATTATTTGTTATTTTACTTTACACAGTATAATTACTGGTTTGATCGGTATATACACTAGCTAATTTATTGGTATTTAGTTAATGAACAGAAAGGCACAGACAAAGTTTTACTGAGTTAATTTGATTAATTGAAGGATTTGTTTTATACATACTTTGGGACTATATGATAACTAGACTTGACTGATTCACCCCCCCCCCCCCCCTCAGTTATCTAATGATTTCATATTCATACATGAGTTGGACTCATAACATTCCCATGTCCCAATCACATAATCATATTTTTTGATAATTTGGTCTCGATCCCTGATTCTACATTCAAGATCCATGATCAAATACATGAGTGGGAGATTGACCCAAGCCACTTTTTTAGTTATAAACCTAAGCACTAAACTTTAAATTCAAAGTCAAAATTTATGTTATCAACCTCACCTAGTTGTTATGAGTCAACCTAGCACACATTTGCATTGATGTGTGTACTTAGTTGTGATATTTAATTATATTTATAAATACTGATGTGAAATTATGTTGGGATGTGAAAAAAATCTAAGTCAATGAGGTAAAAATAGAAAATTTTATTATGTATTGTCTACTTCTATATGTCATGCCCCAAAGGGGAACCAGGAAAGAGAACAAAGATTCTCTTAGGAAAGAAAACCTAAGAAATGAAATGTGAAAATTTTTGAACTTTAAAAAGATAATAACATAAGCAAAGTTTAACTTAGATTACTTCCATGGTTCCCTACTAGTATACTAAAAGTCCTTTCAAGCTTCATTAAAGATATGAATAATATGGATAAATTTTGAAATCAGTTATATTATAATATTTAAAGATTATTGATAGGAAACATAAATACTTTCTTCCAAACATTTAACCTAACTCTTAGATCCAACCACGTTCTCTAAATATACCTATACGCACAACATAACATTTGAAACACTAATTCCTTACAAATGAATCATTTAAGACTTTAATAAACATGTGTATGAAATTATCTCATTTGATTTACTAGCCTTTCTTAAACAACAATAATATACAACATACCACTTTACTTTGAAACTTACTAAATTCCTTTCTTTTAACACTACCATACTTTGCATAAAGATTATAGTTCCTCTTCTTTCTTCTTTTCCTAAACCTACCCATTCCAAATTACATCACTTTGAATTTACAATGAAGATCACATTACATCCATCTCCTCTCGGGAGGTTACAATAATAACTTTACTTTATGTTTGACAAGAAATGATGAAGGATAAACAAAGAGTCTTCTTTTTCCAAATTGGGACAAGGTATAAGTAGGAATCCATAAGTACTACAACCGCAAAAGATACCTCGATAAAATACTTACCACCCAACCACGTGGATACCAAAGAGGCCCACTCCCCCATGCTAGGAGATAAACACCAAGGTCCACAAGGAAGTGATAACAACTAGGAAATACCTAGAGTTGGGGTAATCTTTCCCAAATAGCAACCAAAAGAAGATCAAGGTACCAACGTTTCCTCAACGCTCTTAGGCTAGGTAGAAACTCTAAACCACCATTTAAGTGAGTGTCCTTAGGTTTTCTACCCTTAACCAAAACATCACAAACACATCATACATGAATTAAAACACATCCCAAAGACCTTTCAGAACATGTATCAAAGAATAGGAAAGTTAGAAACATTTAGGAACGTTTAGGAAGCCTTAGGGTAGTCCTAGTCCACCAGACAACCCTAAACCCTAATTCTGATCCCTAACCATACCTAAACCTTATTCAAGCAACTAAATGCACCATCTAACCTCAACCAAACAAATAATATACATATATAAAGTTTACACAAAATTCCATGTGCCAAAACACAATGTTCCATAAAAACTCTCGTGCCTGAAATTTCATTAAGTCTAATTTTTTTGAAAATTCTAAAATCTAGAAGTTGCATCTTAATTCCTATGAGTCCAAAACCTATCTCAAACATCTTGAATGGTACCTAATTTCTTTATACAAGGATATGTTAAAGTATAAGAGATTAAAGTATCAAACTTATACTTAAATGTTATACTCGTATAAACGGAACCAACTCTAATTCAGGAAATAAATAAATAAAACTTCTAATAAACAAAGTTGTTATAACCCTAATTCAGGATTTAAATCTAACTTCTAATATACTTCTACATGCCACCAACATAACACATCACATGAAACCAACCCTAGTTTGAAATACGACATCATACTACTTGTATAAATGACTTATAATTGTATAAACATGACAGACATTATAAGCGATAGCAACATTAAGAAACATGACAAAGATTATAAATGACAAAAACATTAATAAACTACACACACGATATATAATACAAGAACAATAATAAATGGCACACACACACAATACATAATATAGTAACATTAAACGGCTGCCAGAATTGACTGGCATATCACAGCAATACAAAATATTGACAGAAAACAATAAGGTATAAACAACTCACTGAATGAGATATTATATCATAGACATTAAATGGCTCACACAATGAAATATTATATCATAAACAAAAAACATCATATTATAAAGGAGAGTTAACTCTCATGATGGATTCCAACCTAGAGTCCTATGGGATTCGGTTGTTGAAGAATGATCCAATCCTCTCAATCACTCCTAGCACTCCTTCCAATCCTTCCAGATGCAATCTCTAGCCTCTACCAATCTCAGAGAATGATGAATCCTCTCCTCGCAAATATAATTCTACTATAAACATAATTTTATTAATTCCTATCCCACTCCCTTCACACATGATATCCTTCCTGTATATAGATTGGGGAAGGTGGTTGCACGGGTAATCCAACCGATGCAACCATCCCAACTATATTAGTTATTTGTTAATATTATGGTTTTCAAAACCATTCCCATGAAGGGATACATAAATTTTGTTTAATAAGGTTTAAATCTATGTCTCCTCATTTTGAGGATGACAAAATATATATATTAAAGATTTTAGGAATACCTTTACTAATTACTTACTATGGTAATTTACCAAGGTATTTCCCAAACATAATTATATCATAGACTTACCATAATCTCATAATAATTTCCTCCACATAATTAAATTATTATATAATAATAATATATATTTATATATATGTATTCATACGCATATGTGTGCACCCATATGCTTATGGTACATATACCATAAGTAAGACACATTATTATTAATATTACAAATATTTACATATTAGGAATATTATTATTTAAATTAAATACATTATAATTTGAACCCACTTACTAATTCATATTCTTCACAAAATATAATAGTGATATATATTAGGTAACTACTAACATAAGTTAGAATTTACCACTATTATTAAAATATTATTAATACTATAAATTCTTTATTATTATTGATATTAAAATCACATGATTAAATCACATATTAACTTATTCCTAACAAGATACACTTGTACAAATAAGTAACTCCTAATAAAGATAAATTACTAAATCATACCCTCAAATGAACAATAATTCACATCAATAATCTACTAATAAAAATTGAACATACCATGAAGACCATTAGAGCTACCATACTCAAAACCTCAAACTCCATAAATGCAAGAAGCAAGCAACACACTCCACATAATCTAACAAACTAAGATAACCCGATAATGCACTATCAGCACAAGGAATGACTCAGAAACTCCCCACCTAAGGGACATAAAAGGGTCAGAGGTAGGATTTCACTCTTGCGGAACCTTGGTGATATCTCCATAACAACAACAACAATCAAGGATTTTGAGGGCTCACTCAAACCTGTGGGACCAGGTGGAGACGATATCTGGTACCTACAAGCCCGCATCACCGAGAAGATATACATATATACATATATATACATATATACATATATACATATATACATATACATATATATATATATATACATATACATATATATATATATATACATATATATATATATACATATATATATATACATATATATATATATACATATATATATATATATATATACATATATATATATATATACATATATATATATATATATATACATATATATATATATATACATATATATATATATAGATATACATATATATATATACATACATATATATATATACATACATATATATATATACATACATATATATATATACATACATATATATATATACATACATATATATATATACATACATATATATATATATATATAAAAGACATTTACAAACAAATGACCAGGATCGATACATCGTGTGGACCTCAACTAAGTGAGTAACTACAACTTCATCCTGAGTCATGAAAACACATCAATCACATATACATTAAGCATGAGGCATCACATATATATAATGGTTAGCTTCCAAATCCTTGGGTTATCTCTTTAAATCTTCATAAGTATATACAAGATGAATGATTTCTAATTTAATAAACAATAATCATAGCTGAGTATATCTAAATATCTGATAAGCATATCATCATAACATAAATGTGAATACATAGCTCTAATCATCATAATGTAAAATGTCCAAATCAAACAGTCCAAGTATAATCATCGAAGAGGGTGTTACACTATAGGAATGTGTACCTATTGCACACTTGTTTGGTGTCTTTAAACATTTTCTTGAAGATGTAAATATAGTAAAACTAAGGGTGTGATTAATAAAACTTCCCTTGCAATTCAATAGGATCTCAAAGGTATTCTTAAACACTATTGATCCTTAGATTAAAAAACTAGAAGATTGAAGCAAGCGAATTATTTATGATGCTAGATCTAGAATAGAATGTATGGGATTAAAATCACACGGGCCCTTATTTTAATTCAACTAAAGTACCTTTAGAGAGAGGATAAAGAAGATCAAACAAAATAATTATTACCTTCTCTTTCCAAAGCAAGAGGTCTCCCTTGTTGATCAAATTTGTTCATGGATACAAGTGATATAGTTTCTCTTGGATTCTCCAAGATCTTGAGAGCATGTACTTGTGCATGTGTATATTTGGCATGTTCTTTTGATGTGTCTTATATTCAATATCACATGTGTATGATATTATGTATGGTCATGAAGAGCAAAAGATTTGAGAGCTTAATTCATATGAGTTTGTGAGGGGATGCAAATTGTTGAGATTAAATGAAGGATAGATAGTTGAAATATAATTTAGATATTGAATCATATACAATAGGCCACTTATAATATTATGGATGGATGATGTGGATCTATCCATTTTGAATTTTATTAATTTAATTAAAGTGGGTGAAAGTGGATTTATTTTATTTTATTCAATTAATAATATGTTGGAAATGAATTCTCTTCTTTTGTTTTAATGATAAGATGAAAATAGATTTAATTTGGTGGAGTTAGTTGTGGATGAAACAAAAAAAATATTATTTTAGATTTGAAAATTAGGTGTCCCAAACTACAATTGTCTATATTCTATGAGTTTAGATCTCTAAGTTGCAATTCGACTTTTCACATCAATTTAGATACAAGGTTTGAATTTGGTCCCTTATAGGTTTAGGCAAGGTCTTGTTCAAACCATGGCTTGGCAAACCTAAGGCAAATTTTGTAGGTGCCCATGCCAATTTGCCAATTTTGCCCTTTTTTTGTTCTTTTGACTTTAACCCCTTTAAAAGTGCAACTCACTTGTCAAACTCTAAAACATGACATACAAAACATTTAAAAGGGAAAATCAAACTCGTTTTTCATATTGTGAATGAAAAAGAAAAATATCATCCTTAATTATTGAACTTATTTTCTTGCTTGTTGTCGCACAAATAGAGTTGGAGATCGATCATTGAACATTCCAAGCTTGTTTTTGTGTTATTCCTACACGTTTGTAAGTGTTTGCTCATTGTCAAGTAGATTGTAGAAGAAGATTTTTTCAAAAGAGGTACGCCTTTTAATGGTTTTGACCATTTTTTCCTACTCGTTATTAACAAATGAATACTCTTGTTTTGTTTTGAAGTTTATTGTTTGCTTTCATTCTTCTAGTTATCTATAATACATGCTTAATGTTTTTTAAAAATGAATTAATTATTAAATTGTGTTTATATATTTTATTTTTATTTGTTTCAATTCTTAAAATTGTGTTGTTTAATGAACTTGTTGTCCGATATATTTGTTACCGTCATTTTCAATTAACCTGACTTCAAACTTTTACATCAAATGTGTACCTCTCAAGATTGAGTTTGTACACCACAGATCCAAGAAAAAGCCAATTTAAAAAATATGAAATCATCATTTAAATAATCCTTAAAAACTAATACCTTAAAAAGTCCAATACAAATATATATACCAACATATTTATATCATCAAATTAAAAACTAAATATCACATTTAAATTATCTAATATTTAAATTTAGTTATTTTAATGTGAATATCTTAATTAATCTTTTGAAAAAGTGAATGTCTTAATTAAATTGTAAAAAGTGAATTCGATAAAGTGACACGCTTTAAAAAGTACCATTTTCACTATTGGATAATGTTTGGAAGGTGACATGGTGTTCCCATCTATCTGAAAATAAAGGGATGTCATTACCATTGCATTTCGCCACTTCCAATCAATCATTTTCCCTTATAAAGAAGAACATGTCATTTTACCTACTTTTTAGAATGCCCTTGCAAATTATTATTTTTAAAGTAAATGTTCTTAAAAAAAGGTTCTTCAATATTTTCCATCAATGTCTTCCCTACCAAATAAAGTGATTGTTCTCTTCTTTTTTCCCATCATGATTTCTATGAAACTATATTAACATTGAGGTAATGAAGGTGCATTAAGATAATAAATTTAAATATTCAATCATATAAAGGTATAATACATTTATTAATATTTTATTATATAGAAGGATAAGTCTTAATTGAAAATTCTATAGAATATTGGGAAGAATATTTTTAATAAAATGGAATAATTTAATAATTTAATAAAAAATATATTTAAATATAGACATTGCGGTCTCATCTCTACATTATCTTGTTTTATTATAGATTTGAGATATTATCTTTTCATTCTGTATACTAAGTTATAATGGAGTAGCTTTGGCGAGTAAATATTATCTTTTTAATTTTTTGAACATAAAAAATTATCAAATAATTAAAAGAATAAATATATAATAAATGAAAGAAGATTTCAAATGATTGACAGTAGCTAATAAAGTTATTGTTTAATTGAATTTATGTTAAATGCAATGTTAAGAGAATTTTAAAAATTAATTGAAATTAATTAACAATTTATATTTAGAATGGACTTCTAATTTTAATGTTTTAAATGTCTAGTGATAAAAGTGTAAAATAATACAAACCAAGTCTATATGAAAAATAATATAAATCCCATATGCAAAAGAAAGAGCATCAAAATGAATAAAGGTACTAAAAGATACACAAGAAGAAGAATAAATAATACAAAAGCTGAATTGAATGAAGTGATGAGATTCATTGGCTCTATTTGTATTAATTCATATAATTAGGATAATTTTATTTGATAATGATACTAGTCCCACTATAATACTATAATATAGATTATACATGTAGGCTTTGCAATACAAATAGTCTCACTAACATATGTATTCATAATATATAAGGCATATATGAGACACATAAGATGAAATACCCAACTGTGTACAATAAAAATTGATAATTTAGTGGGACATTATAAGATGTGTTTTTTATTATTATAACATCTCCTCTAAAAATCAAATTGAAAAGGAGAAGAAGAACATGAAATTGAAACTAAACCTTTAAAAGAATTAGAGGGTCCAACATCCTCTAGTTATAAATTTTAGTAAATCAAGAAACTACCACAAATTAGAAAAAATAATTTTCTCTCCTATACATTCAAATGGGGCTTTTTTCTCATCTTTAAAGAAGCACCACAATCCTCAACTTTCACATGTCATACACTAAATGAGATTTTCCAATTATAAAAGGAGAATGAAAATGATTGTATCACAAACAACCCATCATAATTCAATCAATGTGCTTAAATGAAGTGCCACATAATCCTCAAAAAAAATTTCAAAAGGAAGTTCATTCTTTAGATATGTAAATCAATACAAAATAAAGCATTATAGAAGGTAACAATAGTTGATGAAGTAATATGCTTTTGATTAAAATAGTAGCATAAAAAGGGTGTTGACCCTTACATAGAAATGACCTGAGGGGCACAAAAAATAGATGAGCCAGTTAGACCAAACATTGTAATAACATTAATAGCTTTCAACTAAAAGTTGAAACAGGAGATAGAAAGTCAAAAAAACAACCCATGCAAGGGTGACTAATAATAAAGGACAAACAAAAATAACTTAACAAAATGCCCCCAAAGGGCCAAACATAGGGATCAAGCAAGACTAGGGTCTGGGCTCATGATGAGCACTATATAAAATCCTACTCCAATCATCCCTGAGGAAGTTGAAGAGCTTCTAGAGATTACCCTTCTCATCATAACCAACAATTATCTCTTATAAGAGGCAAAGTGAAGTAGTGGAGTTGTGCATCACCTTGCATCTAAAATGAGAAACACTCCTCATTGATCTGGCCAAGTTTGAAAATTGGTTCCTTAAGAAGACAACATATTTTTGGGGAATCTTCACCTAAGTATAGAGCATAAGGCACCCCTTACAACCCTTGAATATTATTTGGGCATCATCTTTCTCCTTAGCATCCAAAGCTCCAATCTTCAGACTATCTAAAATATGGGTAGTGTTATTACTATGTAAACCCCTATCATTAGTCTTCTTTGTGCACCCTTTGACATCTTTTGCATTACCCATTTTATGATTCCTCGTCCCTCCTTCCTCTTCTTTCTCATGAACTACCTTCTTCCTTCCATCTTTGGCCACGTCTCTTTCATCTAGGGTGGCAAGACATCCTATTGTATCTCTTAAGGGTCAGAAGTCCTCTAACTTGGTCGATTTTGACCTACCTTCATTGTGTCCCATATCAAGCTAGTGTCATTGCTAGTGCAACCTTTCCTTTCCACCGCGGCTTCAAGGCTTCTCACATCATATTTTTTATTATCCTGATCATATATGTCCCCACCCATTTTGGGTCTAAAAATTCCTACCTCCACCACTAGGTCAAAATTATTCTTTCTGATGCAGGAGCATCCTGGGTGGAAGGGCAATCTTGCATCGCCCAAAAATATTTCTGATTTCTTTTCAATAAGGGCTATCTTGTGCAATACTGTTATTTATGGAAACTTACTATTTTTAGTAAGTTGGTCATACGAGCTCATAATGTTCTCATTTCATGGGTGGAGGCTCATCTTAGTCATATCAGTCTGCCAGTTGAGTTTCATTTCCATATCATATGTATTGGTGAAGTTATTGAAGTTTTTGTGTACAAAATCTTTGAGCTCAATTTTGAAGGCCTTAGAGGCTCTGGATCACAATCGAACCCTGGCTAACTAGAGCTTGTGCGAGTCAAGCACTATAGTTAGGTCCTATCATTTCTGAAAAGTGGTTATAATAGCCAAATAGAGCTACGGTTAAAAAT